>OX369256.1:9010955-9610955 GCA_947284805.1 Coleophora flavipennella
CGGTACGAGGGCTCCGTACCATCACACTCTCCACACAACTATGACAATGATACCTATTCACATGACAAACAAGCGCGAGTTGGACTAGCGGTACGAGGGCTCCGTACCATCACACTCTCCACACAACTATGACAATGACACCTATTCACATGACAAACAAGCGCGAGTTGGACTCGCGGTACGAGGGCTCCGTACCATCACACTCTCCACACAACTATGACAATGACACCTTTTCACATGACAAACAAGCGCGAGTTGGACTCGCGGTACGAGGGCTCCGTACCACCACACTCTCCACACAAGTATGACAGTGACACCTATTCACATGACAAAAAGCGCGAGTTGGACTCGCGGTACGAGGGCTCCGTACCATCACACTCTCCACACAACTATGACAATGACACCTATTCACATGACAACCTAGTGCGAGTTGGACTCCGTACCACCACACTCTCCACACAACTATGACAATGACACCTATTCACATGACAAACAAGCGCGAGTTGGACTCGCGGTACGAGGGCTCCGTACCACCACACTCTCCACACAACTATGACAATGACACCTATTCACATGACAAACAAGCGCGAGTTGGACTCGCAGTACGAGGGCTCCGTACCACCACACTCTCCACACAACTATGACAATGACACCTATTCACATGACAACCTAGTGCGAGTTGGACTCCGTACCACCACACTCTCCACACAACTATGACAATGACACCTATTCACATGACAAACAAGCGCGAGTTGGACTCGCGGTACGAGGGCTCCGTACCACCACACTCTCCACACAACTATGACAATGACACCTATTCACATGACAAACAAGCGCGAGTTGGACTCACGGTACGAGGGCTCCGTACCACCACACTCTCCACATAACTATGACAATGACACCTATTCACATGACAAACAAGCGCGAGTTGGACTCGCGGTACGAGGGCTCCGTACCACCACACTTTCCACACAAGTATGACAATGACACCTATTCACATGACAAACAAGCGCGAGTTGGACTCGCGGTACGAGGGCTCCGTACCACCACACTCTCCACACAACTATGACAATGACACCTATTCACATGACAAACAAGCGCGAGTTGGACTCGCGGTACGAGGGCTCCGTACCACCACACTCTCCACACAACTATGACAATGACACCTATTCACATGACAAACAAGCGCGAGTTGGACTCGCGGTACGAGGGCTCCGTACCATCACACTCTCCACACAACTATGACAATGATACCTATTCACATGACAAACAAGCGCGAGTTGGACTCGCGGTACGAGGGCTCCGTACCATCACACTCTCCACACAACTATGACAATGATACCTATTCACATGACAAACAAGCGCGAGTTGGACTCGCGGTACGAGGGCTCCGTACCATCACACTCTGCACACAACTATGACATTTCTCTATACGTTTCCACATTAACAAATGTTCTATTACCAACTGCAAAAACAATTTTGTTATTTATTTTTTAAAAAGGCTACGGAACTCTACTTTGCGCGAGTCCGACTCGCACTTGGCCGGTCTTTATAGGGTTCCGTACCTCATAAGGTAAAAATAGAACCACAATAGGATCACTCATGTGTCTGTCTGTCCGTCTGTCATGCCCAATTTTCTCAGAAACTACTGGATCGATTGAGATGAATTTTGGTACACATAATATGTAAGTCAGTCAGTAAATAAATGAATTCAAAACACAGAGGCCACTTTTAGGAGCAAATTATAAATAACAAAAAAGTTTTTCAAAATATATTGTGACATATCAAATAAAAGGGCTTATAATGAGAATTTCAACTATTTTTTTTTATAATTTTAAGATAAATAGTTTTGAAGTTATCAAAGAAAATAGGCGAAAATCGACCACTCATTATCTCCGAAACTACTAAGCTTAAAATCTTGGAAAAAAAGTCATATATAAGCAGAGATTTGTTACCATAGATGAGTTATGCACTAACAAACAACATTTGAAAATCGAAGCCATTTACACACACAACATTACAAGCAGTTCGCTTCCGTTGCACCGATGCTACTAAGAAAAGAGATGCCAATTGGCATCTTTTTTTTGCTTCACTTTTTGGATGCACGTAACCTATCTACCTCCCCTTATATATAGCATATCTCTGTATATAAGGTTAAATATATAGATTACAGAAAAATCTATGAGAAATCTAAAGTCCTTCCGCAGGATAAATGAAATTTCTAATGTCCAGATCAAGTAGACCACTATTTACGTAGAGCGAAGTAAATACTGAGAGGTCTTGTTCTTTTGGTAATTATTTTTTTAGTGCGGAACCCTGTTTGTGTGACCCCGAGTCGCACTTGGCCGGCTTTTTAGTTTAATAGATGATTTAATTCTTGGAAGGTTTTTTAAATTCGAATATGCCTAGTGACACTCGCGCGATTAAGACAAATTTAACGACGTATAATTTTTATTAAAATCGGTTTATTCCTTTAAAAGTTACGAGGGATCATAAAAAGGGAATACATACATCCTTACATACATACAAATATTCAGATCAAACAAATTCTTCTCCTTTTGGCCTTCACCACAGTCGGGGCAAAAATATAAACAAATCGATCAGTCCAATCGGCCGACTTAATAACCGATTAACGAGGGCACAATATTATAATTTGCAAATGTAGTGTGAGTTAATAAAGCCAAGGGCTTACTAATTGTGAATAAAAATAAAGTTCTTTGGTTTCAGTTTCAAGAGAAGCAAAATTATGTTGACGGTGTGTACAATATTTATAAAAACCAGCCAAGTGCGAGTCAGAACCGCACTTACAAGGGTTCCGTACTACCATACTAGATGGCGCTAGTACAAAGGGTTCCGTACCATCATATAAGATGGTGCTAGTACAAAGGGTTCCGTACCATCATACTAAATAACGCTAGTTTCTTCATGTTTAAAAAAAAATATTTTTGTGTGAAGGGAGACCCCCTCATTTTTTTCTCTTTTAGTATTTGTTGTTATAGCGGCAACAGAAATACATTATCTACTAAAATGTCGACTGTCTAGCTGTCACGGTTCATGAAATACAACCTGGTGACAGACGGACAGACAGACAAACAGACGGACGTACGGAAAGTGAAGTCTTACTAATAGGGTCCCGTTTTTATCCTTTGGGTACGAAACCCTAAAAAAACATGCCTTACATTTTAACCACAACATATTTTACTTAAAAAACGTTTAACGAATTTTTACGGAAATAAAGCAAATTTTGACATCATTAGCAGGGTGTAACAGTTTCTACAGGCGGGTACAAATATTGCATGTAAGTTAACGCCTCGACCAAGGCTCGACGTGGCCTTTATCTCCTTTAGATCTGTCGCAGACGCAGATCCCACTATCCTATTGCTTGTGGTGAACTCTTGCTTGGCTCATGGTGAATACTAGAACAGTTATTTCTTCCTGTTCCTGTCGTTGATTCATTTATTGTAATAATATAATCTCTCTGAATGTAAAGCGTGTCGGTACAATTACTTCAATGCATTTCAACTCTGATTCAAATGAACTAAATCAAGTTTTTCACGTGCATTCGTCGTACCCGTACGTAACGAATTCACTCTACGCCCGATAAAGAGATTATAGCGGGATTGCGGGATAGCGGGACAGCAAGCAGGCAGCACGGCGCAGGCGCATGTTTGAAGATAACTCGGTTAGCTGAACGACGGCATCACGGCGTCACGGCGTCCTGCAATCTGGCGCCAACTCAATAAGCGGGAGCTTTTGAGTTCGTTTGTTGCTCGTGCGAGTTCCAAATTAATAAAATGCCTTCTGCCTAACTGCATGACTTTATTGAGGAAGTGACGTCAAGAAGAAAATTTTAGCAGCCCTATACAGGGTGTAAAGAAATTGGTGTAGGTCCCATAACTGGGGCTGAGTTTGCTGAAATCGCAAAAAAAAAGTTGTACTCTTCATACAAAACGATCAGCTGATTGACCAATTTTGTGCATTTTTGTATGGAGCGGGAGCATCTAATGTTTTTTGCGAATTGTCTATGGGTTCCTTGGGGAAAGTTGTTTAGTATGATTAGTAGAAGCCCCAGTTAATGGGTCCTGCACCATTTTTTTACACCCTGTATCAAGATCTGTCACGTAGAACATACTCGTAAGATTATGATTTTATCTGGAACTAGTAAATTGATGTCGGAGTTTTTTTGTTATGAACCTTTCGCCCGGAATGCACAAAAATTCACCAAATTTTCATCGAAATCGATACAGCCATTGAGACAAACGTACGGCAATGGATTTTATATACGGGTTATTTTGTACATGTCCTTTCTAATTGTTTTTCATGTAAATATCTGTGTGCAATAAAGAATATATATATATTTTTTTAAGGGTCAGTATGGGGAAATTATAAACTATAAGAGACAGAGAAAAACGCTCTTAGCTCTCCTAGCTCTCAATTTTAAAGAAAGTAAAACTGGTGTTATATAAATAAAAAAATCTTAGTATGTTCGAAGATGTGGCTTTTTTGACTATTTTTTTTTTGTTTTTTCGATTGTATATCACTATACAAACCAAAAATTGTATGAAGACCATAGGTTTAAAGTTGCTAGAAGTTGTTGAAATTTACGTTTTAGTTTTCTTTAATAGTTAAGTGGAAATTAAACTTACTGGCCGATTTTCAAATGAAAAAGGAAAAAAGAAAAACACACAAAAAAAAACAAGTTGTGTTTCTGTCATTCATTAAATGCATAATTTAGTTATAATTAACTGGTTGTGCTGTGAAATCAATGCTGAACTTAGTAGGAAAATGCCTCAGTCGTTGTCAAATTCCTAAAAGAAGATTTATTGAGAGAGTATCATTTAAGTAACAGGAACCAAACATTGGCAATTGACCAGTATCGTAATGAACTCCCCCTGAGAGAAATGCCAAGTCGCCGTACTTTGACCACAATCTTGAATAATTTACTGAGGTACGGAATCTTCACCAAGCCTCACAAAAACATTCCTACATCATCAGTCGAGATGTCGAAATAAATGTATTGTGTATAGTCAAAAGTTTTCCAGATATTTAGTCGAGCGATATCGCTACGGAAATGGCTATCGCACAGCGTAATGTAATGATATACTTTAAAAGTATACATACAAACCGTATCGACAAGGATGTATTGTTCAGAAACTTCTCGAAAGCGATCATGCAAGCAGATCAACATTCTGTAATTGAGTTATCCACCGTGTAACACGGGACACAAATTTTTTGAGCCCAATTCTTTGGACGGATGAGACTAACTTTTCAAATAATGGTAAACTGAGATAACTTCTCCGATTTATTCATTTCTTTTTTAAGCATTTTAATGACGTAAACTTATAATGGCACGTATCATTTCAGGGATTTATAACCGGCGCAACAACCATTAAGTCCACAAAAAATCCTTTGTGAACCACTGAAAGCAGCAAATTCGATTTTCATTTAATTGTTGGTGCGGGATTTTGGACAATAAAGTCGTGGCCCTTCAGTTTTACCATAAAGTCGTGGCCCTTCAGTTTTAATCTGTGGTTTTACGGTGGGACCCTTCGAGGTCCAACATACCTGGATATTCTCAGAAATCTTGATTATGATTAGATTATTTGCCTCTGGCAGCAATACGGAACATGATATTCCATCAATGAATCAATCAATCATTTTATTCACAAACAATGTACATTGTATTTTAAATAACAATAATTTAAATATAAGTAATTAAGTTCATACACAAACAATACAAATATGATATGCAACATTAAAATTACGCAAATTTGTCAGTTCATTTCATGTCCTAATTAAAATTGAAAATAGTATAAAATGCAAATAAAGTAAGTATAAGTAAAAAAAACTACGAGCGAGACCTACAGTACTCGCATATGATGTGTAACATGTGACAAAAAAAATACTTATGAAATTAATTAATTATCGGGTCAGTTTTCGAGAATTAAAAAACGTTCGCAATTCCTGTTACACATTTCCGTCCCATTTCACGAAATCACTCCCACAAATTGCAGGAAAGCGAGAGCAAAGATGTTACACATCAATAAAATGTCAATGTATAAATGTCAGAAAAATAATCATGATTAGAGGAAACCATTAGAAATCACATCACATTATGTCCATAAAAATAAAATAACAAAAATATTGAAAATCAAGTAAAATGTGCAAAAAATCATTCAAGTGTCATAATTTATATTTCTCGCTTAATCAAACAAGATGGAGCCCCTGCGCACAACATTCGCCTTGCACAAAATTACCTCATCGAAAGGTTTGGGAACACGTGGATAGGTACCTATGGCGAAGTCCAGTGGCCAGCGCGGTCACCTGATCTAACGCCCATGGATTTTTTTCAATGCGGTCACTTAAAAAATGAAGTGTACAAAAATCAAATGACACTGTAATATTCAGTCCGTCAAATGCTAAACACAATACCATACGTCTCATTGAGGAATGCAACTCGGTGAGTGCTTCGCCGAAGTCGACTGTGCTTAGGGGAAAGTGGGGACATTTCGCATAGTTTTTAAGATAAATTTAGTTTCGCGGGACTAAGGCAGGTGGCAGATTTTTGGTTTGTTTTCATTTCAATTATCCATCCTTTCAATTGGATAATAAAATGTATCTTTAATAAAATGATAATTTCAAGTAATTTCAACAACTTCTTGCAACTTTAGAGCTATGGTCTCTATACAACTTTTGGTTTGGATATAAAATTAAACGTAATAAAAAAAATTCAAAAACAAGCCATGCCTTTCTCCGAACCTATGAAGATTTTTGTATTTTTTAAAACCGCATTTTTATATTCTCTAAAATTGAGATCAGGGTTCCCAAGAGCGTTTTTCTGTATCTCTAATAGTTTAGAATTTCCCCATACTGACCCTTAAAAAAACTCAGCCTGTATACTAGCTTTTGCCCGCGGCTCTGCCGCATGGACACCGAGGATACGCGTTGGGTGAGCCGTATGGTGAAAAACTAGTTTATTTAACTATTATATCGTCACTTTTTTTGTAAATTTGCTAATCTTTCATTTTTGCGAAAATGACTTTTTTGAAGTTTTGCATGCCAAATAAGGTAAACGTTGTCGCAAATTTTCAGAAAAGTATCGTTTGTAGATCCAAAGTTAGGTCGTGGTAGAAATGCGAAACTAAAGTTTTTTTCCAAATTAATCACCACAGTAAACTTACAAAGATCAGTAATATTAGCATTACTAATTGGTTCTCACTTAAAAAAACGATGAAACTGACAGATTCGCAAATTTACTATGACTTAACAAATTAAGTCATAATTGGATAAGGGATTGTTCCACCACAGTAATTTGCGAAAGTGCCAATTTCGAGAGTCTACCGCGGTGTTACTCAGTGAAAAATATATACAGGTACCTCAATCGATTACCTTACATGGCATATTCGCATGTTCACTTCGCACACGTTATGTTCTATACACATAAATCACCACATTAAACTTACTTAATGACAGATTCGCATAATATTTAATCGATATTACAACTCACAGGATAGAAGAAGAAATGTCGTCACCTTTTTGGTAAACTTGGGAATCTGATTTTTTTTCAAATTCTGAGCAAATATCGTTCTACAAATCTTTCTTTCCAGTTTTTTAGTCCCATTGACTTATTTTAATAATTTTATGTAAATGGTAGTAAAATTATAAGCTCTATGGCATTAAGAAAACATTTTTGAAATATAGTATTTGAGTAGCGAGTTATTGCACATTCGGAAAATTATTACAATATTAAACATTTTTTTTGTTTTATACCTCGGTAAAATCACACAACTGTCAGATTCGCGGGTACGCAACGAAACAAGAACTGAATTTGTGTTTTCACAAATGGTAATGGTGCGAAAAACGTTGACAGAAATATAAAAGAGTATTAAAAACATCGAAGTAATCGAAAATAAATTGTTTTATTTCTTACTAGTATTCCTTAAACATGTACATGGTAGTCCTAGATTTGTCAATAGGCCGTACAGGCCGCGGCCTAGGGGCGGCAGCATCCTAGGGGCGGCAGATTTCAGAGGACGCTCACTAGATTTCAGACGCTAAAAGTCAAACAAGTTCACTGGTTTTGTTATGGTATTTTATACTAATACGTTAAATCCCTATAGAAACTCATACAAATCGAAAATTATCGATCCTAGGTACCTACTGTTATTCTACCTGTTTTATTTATATTACTGCGTGACTGATGGATGAGAGCGGCGGCGACGGCAGTGGCTCAACGTAACCACCTCCGCTTCCCGCCCCGCCCGCACTCATCGAGCCGCCTGCGCCCGCCGCCTGCACCCGCCGCCCGCGCTGGCAAAGTATGAATTATCTTAGAAAGGTACATGGGGCGGCGATCACCGGATGGTAAGAGGCACATTGAATCTAAAGACCAAGCTAGAAAGATGTTGACTGATGAAGTTTACGCTCCGACCAGCGCCCATCCAGCTCCAAAACCCCGAGAGCTTTCAGCTTGAGTTGCACAATGGCTTCGAATATCTAGGAGACTGATAATGTGGACGATTATAATGAGAGATTTGTGGAAATTGTTCAAACGGCCGGGTCTAAGATTGAAAAAACTCACCGTTCAAACAGAACCCAAAAACCCCTGACTTCACCAGCAACCTCATGGAAAAAAGACGCAGATTGGTTTTGCAGTCCTCTGAAGACGCTGCTCGGTATCGGCAACTAAACAGGCAGATCTCTAAGTCCCCGACCCACTATTTGCGCCAGTATAATACAAAATTGTATTAAAGAGGCGATTGAGCACAACAAAGGCTCAAAGGTGTTCGCGAGAGATCTGTCTGTTGGACAAAGCCAATTGACCAAGCTAAAGACTGAGGATGGCAGGTTCATATCGTCTAAGACTGATTTGCTGGAAGAGGTTGAGAAGTTCTACGGAAAATTGTACAAGACTACACGTCTGCCTGTCAGCGATCTGGCTAAAGACCCAAGAGCCAGAGTAGCTCGACACTATACCGAAGATATCCCGGACGTCAATCTGTACGAGATTAGAATGGCTCTCAAACAGCTCAAGAACAACTAGGCACCGGGTGATGATGGAATTACGGCTGAACTTCTGAAAGCAGGTGGATCACCGGTTCTAAAAGCTCTTCTGAAGTTATTTGATTCCGTTATATTCGAGGGACAAACGCCTAGGGCATGGCACAGAAGTGTGGTCGTGCTTTTCTTCTAAAAGGGTGACAAAATACCCTGCTGAAGAACTACACAGACCCATCTCACTTCTGAACTATGTCTACAAGCTGTTTTCGAGAGTCATAACCAATCGTTTCGCACGCAGGTTTGACACTTCTAGCCTCCCGAACAAGCCGCTTTTCGAAAAGTTTTTATACTTATCGTGGAAAAAAAGTACCCTATACCACACACATTAGTACAATCAGCCTCTATGCTTGGTGATAGTAGACTATGAGAAAGCCTTCGATTCAGTCGAAATCTAGGCTGTGCTATAGTCTCTACAGCGGTGCCAAATTGACCATCGATACATCGAGGGGTGAGACAGGGAGACCTTATATCTCCGAAACTGTTCACCGCCCACTGGAAGATGTTTTCAAGCTTCTGGACTGGGGTGGACTCGGTATCAATATCGACGGCGAGTACATAAACCACCTCCGATTCACTGACGATATCGTGGTCATGGCTGAGACTATGGAATATCAAATCACAAAACTCAGTAGCTTCAGTGAAGTCTCTTAACAAGTGTGTCTTAAAATAGACATGGACTAGACGAAAATAATGTTAAATGTCCGTCTCGCATCCACCCCTTAAAAGTTGGAGACTCTACATTGGAAGTTGTTGAAGAATATGTATACCCGGGATAAACAGTCCAGCTAGGTAGATCCAACTTCAAGAAAAAGATCAATCGACGAATCCAACTCTGCTGGGCAGCGTTCAGGAAGCTTCGCAATATCTTCACGTTCCAAATACCGCCAGTGATGACTTACGGAATTGAGACATGGTCGCTTACTATGAACCTCATAAGGAGGCTCAAGGTCACCCAGAGTGCAAAGGAGCGAGAGAGATTTCCCTATGCGATCGAATCAGAAATGAGGAGATCTGCAGGAGAACCAAAGTAACCGACATAGCTCACAGAATCGCTAAACTGAAGTGGCAGTGGGCAGGGCACATAGCTCGTAGAACGGATGTTCCGTTGGAGTAGTAAAGTTCTCCAGTGGCAACCGCGCACCGGAAAACAGAGCGTAGGCAGACTTCCCACGCGGCGGACCGACGACCTGGTGAACATCGCGGGAAGCCGCTGGATGCAGGCAGTGCAGGACCTGTCGTCATGGAAATCCTCGGGGGAGGACTTTGTCCGCAGTAGCAGTAGACGTTTTTAGGCTGAAAGGATAATGATGACATGGGGCGGCGGAATTAAATTGGCCTACATCAAAAAATATAAATCCGGCACATGGGTATGGTCATAAGTTCTGTCACATAGGTACAATTTCGATTTTAAAATGCAAGCAGAAAAAAATATTATGGGAATTCTAAATATGAACATTTAAAGAAAATAAAGCGTCGGTGGCTCAACCGGTAACGACTGCGTCCTTCTAACCAGAGTTATATCGGGTTGAAACCTGGACGGCCAATGTACCAATGAGTTTTTCAAAACTTACGTACATATACTTACCGATTGCTTTAACGGTGAAGGAAAATATCGTGAGGAAACCTGCACACACGCCTGCGAAGAAACTCGAAGGTTGCATATGGTTGAATGAATGAATGAATGAATGTTTATTTGCAGTAAATATGGTACGAATAAGGTGATACATTGTAAAAGGAATCTCATATTTAGCCATTATACAGTTAGCATGCAAATATTCAACAGGGTTAGTGAACCACAATATTATACACTAATGTCATACATAAATTAAATGTCAGGAACAAACTCATAAAAATAAAATAAAATTAATATACTTATTGCATTATTTTAAAAAAACTCTTCCTAATCTATCAAATTTATATTTAAAAAATGTCATAACATAAATCAGATTTACTTAATGAAAATTAAAAAATTCACCTAAACTGTAAAAATTTCTCTCTATCAACCATTTAAATAGCTCGTTAAACATTTTTTTGCCTTTTACATCCTTTATATTCTTTGGCAGTTTGTTGTATATTCTGATACACATATAGTAACTACTATTTAGATAGAGTGATGTCCTCGGATGATATTTAGCAGCTAGTCTATCCGGGTCTCTCTTGTTTCTAGGATTTATCTCTAAGGCAGTATTAAAGAGATTACGATTATTTCTTACCAGTTTGCACATATCAAAGATATATAAAGATGGTAGAGTTAAAATGTTAAGTTTTTTGAATAAGGGCCTACACGTATCATAAGGGCCAACTCCGCATATAGCTCTGATGCATTTTTTCTGAGCTATAAATGCATTTCTTACGTAGGAACCATTACCCCAAATGACTAACCCATATCTGAGGACCGATGACTCTATCAATGTGAGTTTTATAGTTAAGATACTGGTCTATTTGGATACCTAAAAATAAAGTATTATTAGCCTCTCCAATATTTGTGCCAGCATAATTTATTTTCATATTTAGTGTTTTGCGTCCTTTTGTTAAAAATTGAGTATAATTACATTTATTCAAGTTAACGTGCAGATTATTATTTACTAGCCAATTTATGATACATTTGGCGGTCATGTTGATTTCATGTTCATAGTTTTTAGATCATCTGTTTTAGTTGTTATAATAATTGATAGGTCATCAGCAAACAAGATAGAACGGTGCTTAGTCACAACTGGTAGGTCATTAATATAAAGTATGAATAACAATGGACCAAGGATACTACCTTGGGGAACACCGTATTTATTTTGATTATATTGAGACTGATATGTGGTTAATACATTATCAGACCCCAAGTGCTTTAATTCCACACACTGTTGCCTATCGTCAAGATATGACCGAAACCAAGACAAAGCAAGACCCCTAACTCCATATTTTTCTAGTTTATTCACCAGGATGTCATGGACTACGAAGTCAAAAGCCCTACTCATATCAAAGAACAGTACAGTGGCGTGTTGTTTTGAGTCTAGACTTTCATTCAACAATTGAGTCAATTAGGTTAAAAACCGCGAGAGTGGTGGATTTCCCTCTCTGAAAACCAAATTGTTCAGATCTAATGATGTTAAATTTAGTACAAAAATCATTTAGTCTCGTGTACATGCATTTTTCGAATATTTTAGCTAATATAGGAATAAGCGTAATAGGTCTGTAGTTAGTCACGTCTGCTCAGTCACCCTTTTTGTACACTGGTTTCACGATAGATCGTTTCAACAATTTAGGAAATTTTCCAGTCTCAAAAGACAAATTAATCAAGTAAGTCAATACAGTTACTAGTTCACATTTACATAGTTTAATCATTCTTGTTGATATTTCGTCATAGCCACAAGCATTCGAGTTATTAAGTGACTCCATAATTTTTATGATTTCGTCCATTCCAAACGGTTTTATAAAAAATGAGTTCAGAACTGGCTTAACAGAAGTCAATGTATTAGTTAAATTATCACAGTTGTTATTTTGGTTATTCATTGTTTCAGCTATGATCTGCGGGTCAGTTAAATTGCTGTCATCTAAATTTATAGCTTCAATGTTATAGTCTGGTGGCTTACGTTCATTATCTTCCTTAATAATAGACCAGGCCGCTTTACTTTTATTTTTACTCATTCTTAGATATTTTAGGGAGCTCTTTTTTGGCGAACAATATATACACTTTTTTAAGATTCTAGTGTATTTTAAATATTTGTTTTTATTTACTGCGTTTCTATTTCTATAGTATTGGAAACGAAGTTCTCTTTTCACTTTGCTGCATTTTTTTAGTCCCTTAGTTATCCACTTTGGTCCGATGTTTTTATTAGTAAATTTAACACGGATTTTTGGAAAACACGAATAATAGAGCATACCGATTTGGTCATGAAAGTTATTAAAGGCAAGATCTAGGTCTATTTCTTTAAGAACATCAGCAAACGAGAGCGATTTTAGGTACTTTTGAAATTTAATTTGATTCTCTACTGAATAGTCTCTTTTGGTAATGTACCAAAATTTTATTGGTGTACTTGATTTTCTGGTGGGAAATGACAATGTTTGGGCAGTGTTATGGTCTGATAGTTGGAGAGGAATAGTGCTACCTACTGCTTGCTTTATGTTGCTGATGATAAGATTCAAGCATGAAGAGCCTCTAGTTGGTCGCTCTATGTGGATTTTAAGATTAAAATTTTGTGTTATTTCTTTCAGGTATTTACACTGGAGCCTTGATTCCAACAAGTTTATGTTGAAGTCTCCCACTAAAATAATCTTTTTCCTTATGTACTTACAATTTATTATGTACAAGACAGCCTCTAAATTGTTAAGGAATTGCTGTGCAGTTTTTCTATGAGAGTTGTAAACACAAAGTATAATAAGGCCGTGTGTCAGAACTTCTACTGCACAACATTCAAATACTTTAGGTAGAAGATAATTATTGAAACAACTTAATTCCTTGAATCGCATGCCTCTTTTCAAAAGTATGCAAGTTCCTCCCCTTTTCTGCTCTCTACAATAACTGACTGCTAACTCATAACCATACAACTTAATATTACACTCTTCCCCTTTTTTTATGAAAGTTTCTGTGAGGCAGATAGCGTCTGGTTGGTCACCAGCATCGCGTAAGTCAGCAACGGTTAATTCAAGCAATTCTCTCTTAGACAAGATACTTGCAATGTTTTGATGCAAGAGTTTTAAAGTGTTACGTTGCGAGGGGGGCTCGAAAAAATTTTACATTATTTTCAAAAGGAGTGTTTGAACTTGAACTTTTTTGTATTTTGTTTATTTTGCATGGTTTTGACACTTTGAAGTAGTCTAATATTGTTGTTTGCAGTTTTTTTCTCAGAGGACTAACTTTAATATTATATCCATTTTTGGGAGAGAGACGCGGTTGCTTAACCTCTTGTACTTTCCCCTTGGTGAATTTCAGGTATTTTGATTCGTAGTCCCTTGCAGTCTATAATGAAATTCAATTTTTTACATAATAGTCTATGCCTATAGTTGTGTTAAGCACTGCTATACTCAACAAATTTGCAGTTACTGAAATTTGTACAAAGTAACTTTACCTTATTGTTTAACATATTTTCATTTAAATGTTTATTTTTCATTACACCCAGTACCAAAACTACATTATTAGAAAAAGTTTTCAATATATCATATAATTCGCACACAACAATTGAACGATTGTAGTCATTTTCACCTATTCCTAATATTATTTTATCATCTTTCCTTATGTTATTTTTAAGCTATTGCATAGCTTCTATCGCGGGCCTTGAGCGCGGGGACCGAATCCAGAACTTCCGTAACGAAAAAACCTCACGCTTGAAGGCCGTGCATCGTCTAACGTCGTTTCAGTTCGGCAGTCTTCGACACGGCGTTGTGTGCGTGCGATTAGACGTATTGTACGACTCTACGAAACTCGCACGAATCGAGACGAGCTGCTCCGAAATCGGACGAATACATAAGCAGCTGTTTATGAGAAAGTATATAGGTGTATAGGTATTTATGTACAACAGTGAATAGCTGTACTTGTAAAATTTGTGTATAAAGTGTTTTTGTTTACCAACGATATCGGTTGCCAAGGCAACAATATCGGTTGTTAAAACAATTAAAACAAACATACCTATAAGATAAAAAAGATTTGATCATTTTCGAAGAATAATAAAACTCTTTTCATAAACTGTATATACCTCCATATGACAAAAAAGATTTGATTATTTTCTGAAGACTAAGTATTTACTTTCAAACATATATTAATGTAGCTAAAGAAGTTTTACTTCAGTCGTGTGGTCTAAAGCACACTCGTATTTTAAGCTATTGTAAGTATAGCTTTTATCGCGGGCTTTGAGGGGACTGAAAAAAACCTGACACCCCAAAAAAAAAATATTGAGTTCTAAAAAACTTACAGTGCCATCTATCTATCCATCATGATGATGGTGATGGTGGTGGTGATGGTGGTTGCGATGGTGGTCACGATGGTGGTCGCGATGGTGGTCGCAATGGTGGCCGCGATGGTGGTCGCGATGGTGGTCGCAATGATGGTCGCGATGGTGATCGCAATGGTGCTCGTGATGGTGGTCGCGATGGTGGAATTATGAGTTTCGTAGAGTCGTACAATACGTCTAATCGCACGCACACAACGCCGTGTCGAAGACTGCCGAACTGAAACGACGTTAGACGATGCACGGCCTTCAAGCCACACCTCCGTGCCCGTCGGAGTGGGGAGCGTGAGGTTTTTTCGTTACGGAATTTCTGGATTCGGTCCCCGCGCTCAAGGCCCGCGATAGAAGCTATGCAATAGCTTAAAAGTCAGTGAAGTATCTACTCCGTAATATTAACCTTTGCCGCACAGACCGGCTGATAGCTACAATGAATCATTGGCATAGCGCGCACGCAGTTTTGACCCGTCCGCGATAAACGCAACCGCGAGAGTAGCGTGCAGTACTTTCGTTGCCATTCACTATATCACGCGCGGCACAGCTGATCTGGTGAGATACTGGTTATTTTTCCCACTTATTTGAAATTTGTACTTTACACAGGTATTAATCAGCAATTTCAATCCCGAAATTTTACTTATTAGAACACATATTACTATTACCACACGTTTTCCACTTCGAAACTCAAAAATTTACTAGTTTAAATTCACAAGCTTGTGAGCGCGTTTTAAAACGATGTTACCAGTTTTGCGTCTGCGTAAAAAAAATTGCGTTGTGTGTGAAGTCGACCAACCCGCACTAGGCCCGCGTGGTCGACTAAGGCCTGATCGCCCTAATCCAGGGTAGGCTCGAGCCCCTCGGTGGGGACGTATATGAGCTGATATGAAAGAAAATAAAAACAAGGGGTTTTTGGAATTTTCTTCATTTTCTAAAATTGCTGCGACTGACAAAATTCATCGGCGCGGTCACGCGCCAACTGAGATTTTGAAACTGCTGAAAAAAATTTAAATTCCACTGGGATTTATTTATTGTACTATCAAACGATACAGGGAAGATTTGAGGGTCCCCAGGAGGCTCGAGTTTCCATACAAACGTAGTTCCGCTTTAATACAAAAACTGCATGCCGGATTGAATCCAAACTTTGCGAATATATTAAGTAGACACATATCGATGTTTGTAATTAGTTTTCATCATAGTTAATTGAAACATAACTGAACGAAGGCTTAAATTAGTTTTGTACTAAAAGTTTTAAACTCTCTATTTTTTTTCATTACTGGTATGAAAAACTCGAAAATGAGGTTTCCAAAACGTTTTTTGCTCTCCTGTAAAGTTTTTAAAAAGCAGATTTACCAAAAAGGTGACGATATATTTCTGCCTCATGTTCTATTTTTTGGGTTGTCTGTCACTGAAGGAGTGCCTATCTAATCTAACAGAGCCCTTGTCACCGCTCACCGCCTTTCAGATAAATTCATAGTCGTGACATGGAGTCCTCTGTGTGCTTGTGATTGTAAGCTTAACCCACTCATGATTTGGGATGCTAGTGACGACCGAATATTAGATCCCGTTTATATGGGACAAATCCCTTTTAATGCTGAGTTGCATTCAATTTAAACTTAGTAGAAAAGTATAGAATAGTAAAGATACTTGAAGTATTTGAAGATCACGTCGTCGTCGATAGTGACGAAATCTGTCTGCGTGCCACGGTCAAAGTCAAAGTATTTTCAACCGACTTCCAAAAACGAGGAGGTTCTCAATTCGATTGTATATTTTTTTTATGTTCTTACCTCAGAATTTTTGACTGGCTGAATCGATTTTTGTGATTTTTTTTTATTGGAAAGCTAGTGCTTCTCTTGTGGTCCCATATAAATTTTATCAAAATCGGTGTAGTGTAGAAAATTAACAAAAACCAAAAATAATAATGCAAAAATGTACTAAGTTGTTGCGATGAAAGTCGGTTTTTAACGTGTTTAGCGTTTTTGTATCGAGCAAATGTAATCAGCTCGTACCAATGCAACACGTGGCACAGGCACCGTGCCCAGCCTGCCCAGCCTGCCCAGTCTGCCCCTAGTGGAAGGTATTTACTCTATTAGGTCTGGCCTCTTTACCTACGTTCAAACTAACATTGGTACTCACAAGTTTTAGTTTACCTTTATTTCAGACGTTTTCCTTACTTTTTTTCGAAAACATTTTCTTTAGCCGTGGTTTTATCACGTTTTTCCTTTTATTGTAAACTTTACTAGTATCTACCATATAAGAAGGAAACGTAACGCACTAAATCCTTCATTACGGAATATAATCCTAAGAACAACCACTCTATCTAAAAAATACTAAAAACCGTCTTTAAAATGAAATTCACTCAAAAGTATGAAATAATATTATTATACTTAGATACACGACATCAACCAACAATAACAAAATCCAAGGTGGGTACTTTACGTATTTTAAAGTCGGTTTTTAGTTTTTTAAACTTTTATTTTATTTTTTTAGGGTTTCGTAATACAACAAGGAACCCTTATAGTTTCGTCATGTCTGTCTGTTCGTCTGGCTGTCCGCGGCCTAGCTCCTAGACTATTAGTAGTTAAGAGCTGAAATTGGGCAAAGATATACATATATATAAAGATAACGTGGAGAGAACTGTAAAAAAAATTTGAAAAAAAAACTTGTTAAGGGTACCTCTCCTGTAAGTAAAGTGGGGATGTTTTTTTCTCGTCAAACCAAGTCGTGTGGGGTATCGTTGGTTAAAGCTTAAAAAATTGTTGTGAGTCTTCTGAGACCATTTTATAATTGAAGGTTCCGTTTTCGAAAAAATAGGCTTGAAAGTGCTAAATTTTGTTGGAGTCGAGTGTCCCCACCCCCTAACAACTAAACCGCTATATTTGGAAATTTGTAAAAAATTATGAAAGTTGTCTATATAATGAATTTAAAAGGAAAACTATCACGGCTAAGCAGGCTTTCTTAGTTTAGGAAAAATAGTCGACCAACAAAAGTCGATGTGCAGTTCGATTTGTAAAAAGTTCATAAATTTTTCATACAATATGTTTTATTGCCAACTGAAAATACAATTTTGTTTTATAATTTTTTTTTTTTTTTAAAAGACTACGGAACCCTACTTCCTACTACTACGGAGTCCGACTCGCACTTGGCCGATTTTATTTTTATTTTTAGTGATAACGAGCTATGTGCCCCGCCCACTGCCACTTCAGTTTAGCGATTCTGTGAGCTATGTCGGTTACTTTAGTTCTCCTGCGGATCTCCTCGTTTCTGATTCGATCACGCAGAGAAACTCCGAGCATAGCACGCTCCATTGCCCTTTGGATGCGAGCAGCGCAGGACCGGTCGTCGTGGAAATCCTTGGGGGAGGCCTTTGTCCAGCAGTGGACGATTTTTGGCTGATATAATGAATGCTTTCTACTCATATCTAACAATGTTGAACCCAATCACCCACTCGCCAATAGGAATAATGCGTGTGTTTCATAATAATACATATTCCTGTGGCTTCCATCATCATCTCAACAGCATGAAAGTCAAGGAGTTAAATCTTCCATCATCAGCTCATCTGAATAACCTGAAAGAATACAACTATCGGTCTATACGTATTTACGTAAAATATTTGAAGAATTATCGCCTAACCGTTAAGGAGTTGCACCTTCCTACATCACCTCATTAACATGAGATGATAACTACCAGACGCAAATAATTTCATTATTTTAGAAAATACATGAAACACGTAAAACGTGCCTATAAAATTTGAGGGTTGCCCTCGATTTTCCTGGGATCCCATCATCACATCCTGACTTGGTGATAATAGGACTCACTCGGGAGTATACTCTTTCGAATAAAAAGAGAATTTCGAAAATCGGTTCACAATTGGCGGAGATATCGCGCAACAAACATACAAAAAAACAACATACAGTCGAATTGAGAACCTCCTCCTTTTTGAAGTCGGTTTATAAATACATATTTTAATTTATTTAATATCATTTTTCACATAAACTGTTAATTTCTTTTTTTATTTTTCAACTCGGTTTGGTTAGTGATAGGGTATTTTCACAGCCCGCCTGGCTAGCTACCACCAATCACCATGTTATCTAAATCTTGCCGCCAAAATCAGTTCTAACAGCATTGATGTGATCCGGCATGAAGATAATATAGCCAGATCCCCATTGCGTTGGGGAATCTTGGTAAGCCCGCTTCCATCTTCGGCATCATGGTCACTTACCATCAGGTGAAATGATGCCAATGGCTTATCAATTGTGGATAAAAAAAAATATAAAAAAATAGTCTTACTGTAGAGTGAAAATTTAAAATCCTGGGACCGCTCTCCGATGCATTGTAGCCAGCCCGCTCTAAACTATATTATAGCTATATATCACTAAATCCTATTTGCCGGACAGGCATTATCAGTGCGGCAAACTTCTACAATCTCTGCCCTTTTGTCCGCGACTGGCTATGACATGTCAATTACGATATCCTGTAGCTCGTGCAGTTGATCTTCATACAATCACACGTTAATGAAAATGTTTCTTACGTTTATACCTATTAATAAAAGGGAGGTATTAATGTGCAAAAAATTGGTAAAGGTAATAACGTTTTGGATATAAGCATCTACAAGTTGGAACTGACAAATATTCGAGCCCACGAGGAATTTAAGGAATGTGTGCTGATTACCTACATTAAGTAAATTATAACGGGTGCCCAATGAAGAGGTTGGATAATGATTTCTTAATTAAACGTGTGAATTGTGAACATAAATCAGATATTTTAATGAAAACGTATATTATGCCTGGATTCGATTAAGAGATCTTCAAGACAAGAGTGAACAGGTAGTATATGAACTTGCGTGTTACATCTTCGACGTCGTCGGCACTAATTTACCTAGAAGTAATAATATAGGAGTTAAGTTGATTGATTGGATTTATATGGGAAGTAACTTATTTTTTCTGGAATAATGAACTATTTAATTCACATCGTTAGAACCATTTTAAAGAAAAAGTAACCAACATCCTGGAGTTGTGTGAAAGGCACCTTGTTCCGATCGTCCCAGAGTAACGAACTACAGCTATATAAAGTTACCGTGACGTACATCTACAAGTAAATCGTCAAAGCCATTTTTGAAAAAAATAGATTTTTTACTATGATGGCAATTGGGTATGCTAAAAAAAAATGTATTTTTTTCAATTTTTTTTCTGATGGTTTAGACCATTTTGAAAAACTAATTTGAATATTTCATTTTTTAAGACTCTAGATATTTTTAAATATTTTTTTAAATTTTGAAACCTTGATGACGTCATCGGTTCACATTACTATGAAACGAACAGCCCTATTTCTATGACGATGAAATGAATAGGCCTTGACGTCAACTGTCAAGTCACTCAAGTCAATCATTCCCAAAGGTTTTTTGGCGGGATTTGTGGTAGACGCATTCGTAGTTTTATTTTGTTGTTTTTTCATTGCACCGGCACTAGCATTACAAATCCAACAGCTAAGGAAGCCTAAATACGTCAGACCTGGCTGTATGGTCTTAGTAACCTTTGCCTTTTCCGAAACGAAACTATGACAAAGCCAACAACGAAACGTCAAAGTCAAAATTTACTTGTCATCAAACAGCATAATCTATGTATGGACAAGGCCTTCAGAGTTTAAATGTTTTTTAGAACCACAATAAAAATTGGACCTCTAATGAATATCTTACCCATTTAAGTATTTAATTTGAATGACGTTCTAATAATATTTGATTGTTTCAAACGTAGTTTTTGGTGGATGATAAATAAATAGTACCTTTTTCAGTGCTCGACGAAAGCTCGTCCTCAAATGCAAGGTCCGTAGTTGATATGACAAGTAAGAGTGCACGTTCCGTTCAGTGGTGAAATAAGGTTTTATTGTAAACTCGTGACGTCATAGGGGTCAAATGAAGGTTATTGTCCTTTTCCGATTTTTTTACGCAATCTTTTACTTTTTCGAGTGGAAAATGAAAAAATATGGCTTTAAATAAAAATATCTCGAAATGGTTTTTTTATTTTCATGGCTTATAAAAAATTTAGCATACCCAATTCTAACAAAATCAAAGGTTACCCAAGTCCATCCAAAAGTTTGTGAACTAGAGCACCGAAACAGAGAAGAACGCACAGACACACACACACTCACACATATACACACACACACACACACTTTTTAAAATTTAGATTATAAGTATTAGTGAAAGACAATCGATCCCCATCAAAATCACAATTTAGTTTTCTGCCATCACAATACCTTCTTCACTCCGTGGTTCGAAAGTAATAAATTAAAATCCAACCTCCGCCTTGCGCGAGCGCGCGAGTACGCGACACCCTTTATATCTGTAATGTAAATAAATAAAGCAAAAACTTTTTTCAGTCAAAGGTTTCTAACAATTTTCTCAATTAAACTTAATATGGTCCCCTCGCAAAACAATAGTTATTTATTAAACGAGAGTGCAAAGTTGCTTTTTAACCGCGTGCTCAACGTTAGCGAGGGAATCAAAAGAGTACGAGGTGAAAAATCTTTGCACTCGAGTGCAACACGTAACTTTTCATTCCACCTCAGCGCGGAAATGATTAATCATTAAATGCAAAAAAATAACATTTGCGCACTACAAACAGTATCAGTCAATTCTGTTGGCGTCAAATAAACTTCCTCGTCGCTATAATCACTCATTTTAGGTTTTTCACTTGTTTTCAAGTTTCTTGTTTTTAACCTTAGGTTTTAACAATATGATGTGAAAAGAAAATAGCGCGAGCAAAGCAAATTAAAAAAAAGTAAGTACACCAAGAAGGTACCAAGTCTGTTTTTTTTTTTTAAAAAAAGGTTGTATTATAAATTCGGCACCATGGAGCTAGAAGTAAATAGGTTTAATAATGTTTTGAGTTCACAAACTTAGTGCACACAATGGTCTTAATTCAATTTACTTTATCCTCTAGAGAATAAAAACGGCTTTTGCACTCAGATATCGAAGAGCAAAAATACAATTTCCGAGATGGGGTGATGAAAAAGATTTTTCATACTTGATTTTTCATTCGGTTAACTATAATGACCTATTTGATCGATTTGTTTGGAAAGGTATTTTTTTCCAATTGTTCATAAGTTTCTTGGAAAGTTGTTCAGAAACACAAGTAGGTAGAAGCCACGGAGAAAAGGATGATAACTAATAAAATAGAATGTTATCTAGACACTCGGCAGTGTGTCAGCCAAGATCGAAAGGAAAAGGGGACACCGGCCGTGAGTTATATTACACGATCCATTTTGGGCCACTTTCGTAACTCAAAGTCTGTTGGAGCTGCGCACTTGCAATGTTATGTGTCTAGCGAGACCCCCTCGATCACTGAGAATCCCAATTTTCATAAATATATCTTTTACCGCTTCTGAGATACCGACGTCCGAAAATCACTATTTTTATGACTGACTGACTCATCAAGATTATAGGACACTTCCAGGTGACATTGAAACTTGAAATTTGGCATTAAGGTCGGTTATTATACGTATACAAAGGTAAATATTAAAAAAACGGCCAAGTGTGAGTCGTACTCGCGTACCAATTTGGTGGTGGAAGGGAATTTTCTAAGCCCGCCAGGCTAGCGACCACCATCTTATCTAAGTCTTGCCGCCAAACATCAACCCTAACAACATATTAGTGTTCCAGCTTTAAGATAAGATAGGCATGGGGAAATCTTGGTAAGCCCGCTTCCATCTTCGGCATCATCGTCACTTAGCAGCAGGTGAGATAATGCTAAGGGCTTGCCCATTGTGAATAATAAAAAGTAAAAAAAGGGTTCTGTATCACCACCACTCATAGAAATATACAGGGTGACCGGAAATTCGACTAATTCCTTGGAAGAGGTTATTGTAGAGTTAATTTCCAATAAAATAACTCCCATCTACTACGGGTTAGAAATTAAGGGTTTCCGAGATATCAGGGATTTAATATTATTTTTAAATTTTCTGACGGCGCAGAAAAAAAATATTGAAAAAATACTACTTATTTTTATTTATGCATTTGATACTTTTTATAGCTAATAAACCAGCGAACAGTTTAAAAATAAAATCCGAACCAAAATTATTACTTATCTCAGATATAATGGGTCTTTATTCGACATGAATGATTTAAAAAAATCTTTGACACTTGGCGTACAAATAACTAAAATGATTGCTAAATTTCACAAGCTTCCCAAAACTGTACGAATTGTATCAACTTTTTCAATGTTTTCAAAAATTTTGCACAAAGATCCTAAATATTGAGGTCTTAAGGTCACCGAGGTACAGGGTTAGTAGACACCGCTGCAAAGCGTAGTGTTGCAGGTTTCAGCCTTTACGCACTACTACAAAAATAGAATCATCTTCTATCATTCATCTTAATCATTTTCGAAGCTGTTATATGTCAGTAAAACTCGCCGATGGTATTGTTCGTAACACGAATGTAAAGCTCGCGGATGTCGAAATAAAACTAGAGGGTGTAATAGTACCAATCACGCTCGTTATTTTTCCGGACGCTGTTAATAACGATACGTTTCCGAGGTACAGGGTTAGTAGACACCGCTGCAAAGCGTAGTGTTGCAGGTTTCAGCCTTTACGCACTACTACAAAAATAGAATCATCTTCTATCATTCATCTTAATCATTTTCGAAGCTGTTACATGTCAGTAAAACTCGCCGATGGTATTGTTCGTAACACGAATGTAAAGCTCGCGGATGTCGAAATAAAACTAGAGGGTGTAATAGTACCAATCACGCTCGTTATTTTTCCGGACGCTGTTAATAACGATACGTTTTTAGGTGTCGATTTTTTACGCAAAGCTTGTGTCGTCCTCGATCTACCTAGGAACTGCTGGTCCACAACCAAGCGACCTGGAGTCACTTATCCTTTAAGGAATGAAACTACTCATAGTGTTTCAATAGTCTATTGCAATGGTTTCTTATACAGTGATTACAGTGATATTTATTTCGATTTAAGCCCGAAGAGTCCGCCTTATATTTCGCCTTAGCTTTGTTTTTCTTTGCCATCACTAAGTTAGTGCCCTCTGAAAGCCAGGGAGCAGGAAGGTGCTTCAGCCTAACTGGTCGCACAGGTGCATGCAAATCCTACAACTGTATCAGAAGCGAACTAAATATTTCAACCTGCTCATCCACAGAAAAAACCGAAGTGTTTGTATGAAAACGCTACCATGTCCGTTCGCCTCCAGGATCAAAACTCGGAGCTTATCCGGCTACAGCGAGGGGTGAGACAGGGAGACGTTATATCTACGAAACTGCACAGCCGCCCTGGAAGATATTTTTAAGCTTTTGGACTGAAATGGACTCGGCATCAATATCATCGGCGAGTACATCACCCACCTTCGATTCGCTGACGATATCGTGGTCATATATCTGAGACTATAGATGACTCGGGCACAATGCTCGATAGCCTCAGTAGAGCCTCTCAACAAGTAGGTCTTAGAATGAACATGTACAAGACGAAAATTATGTCAAACGTCCATGCCATAGCTATTCTTCTGAAGGTTGGAGGCTCTACACTCGAAGTTGTTACCGAATATGTGTACCTGGAACAAACAGTTCAGTTAAGTATCGAAGATCTTGTATATTTGCCAGGTACCTACCTAGATCAAATGTTGGCATGTCTTGTTCGCTAATCATAGGCGATATGTATGTATAGGTTTGCTACCTTGATTAGGTCATAGTAAAAGGAAACAATTACTAGGTTATCTTCATACAAAATGGCACATCGCGCGGTTTCTATGTGTGCGCATGTCAGTGGGCACGCACACACACCACAATAATAAAGTTGCAGTAGCATAGTAGAAGTAAATCAGTAGCATCTTAAATCCAACTTAAATCATTGTTATCAATATAGTACCATGTATGAATATAACCTACTAAATATTTCCTTTTACTATGATTATGCTAAGTGATCTTCAAACATAAATGGACGCAAAATCAAATATTGGTCGATTTCAGAAATAACGCTTCAAGGATTCCGAATTTGATTTATAGCTACAGAGTTGTTGTTCGTAGAGTCCACTCGAACTTGGTAGGTGCCGTACAAACATCGGCCCAAAAGCGAGTCGGACTAGCGCAGCGAGACCAACAAACAATATTATGTTTAATGTAAGTATATGCCAGCGGCAGATCTTAAGAATCCGGCAGATCGCGATCTGCCCAGATATTCCCAAGCAGAATCTATTTGGGTTGCTGAGCCAGCGAAGTGAGTGAGGTTCGTTTAGCATGTCTGGTGCTAACGTTTCGCGGTGCTGCATCAACTTACTATTTTTCTGAATTCCGCGATGAATTGCCTGGGCCTCTCACGAACTGCCTGGGAATATATCTTCGGCAACATCGTCACTTACCACCAGGTGAGATGTTGTCAAGGGCTTACCAAATGTGAATAAAAATAAAATAAAATAATCGCGATCTACCGGGTTGTTACGATTTGTCGTCGACATATACAACGATTACAACCAATCGTCTGGCGTAGTCAGGCATACACAAATCGTAATAAACATTACGTTTAGGAAGTAACTATTTAGTAATCTGTGGTTTAGGTAACAAAGAATAAAGGTAAATCAGACATAGTGATAAAATAATTATTTATCTATACAATAGATAAAACAAAACTGTAGAGGTCGAATGTATGTATATAGAAAAAAAAAGCTAAAATCCGAGTCAGGTGGGTGTAAGAGAAATAGAACAAATCTAGATTATTATTATTTTTGTTTCTCTGTCTGTTTGTCTGTTTGTACGGGTTAATCTCCGAAACTGTTGGACCGATTTAAACGAAATTTTGCATTGTGGTACCTTATACCTCTGGTCAACATCTTAGATACCTATCGTCCCGAAAAATTAAAGAGTTCCCGTGGGATAGTTAAAAAATTATCGTAACTTGTACAGCTTAGTACACAACAACTTATGCACCTAATTTAGTAAAATTTGAGTGACGGGTTCCCGCGGGAAAGTAAAACATTATGAAAACAGTGTCTAGCATAGCATAGCGTCTTTCATACTAAATCAATTGTGTGTGACGGACGTCATCTTGACGTAAGGCAAAGAGTCAGAACGACACGTCATTTATTAATTTTGGTCCAGTACTCCCAGAAATAATAAATAGCTACATACTAAACTTAATCTTACAAACTTGTGAAAATCTCAACCCTAACTTCTGGCTTTTCCATAATTGAGTAAAAAAAGAGATATTGTTGTATCTAATATAGCGCTAAAACACGCTAACCATAGTGTTTTTACGTTATTCACAATTGGTAAGCCCTTGGCATCAACATAACAAACAAGTACATAACATTCTACACTACAGAATAGTTCGTTTTTAAAACGCGCTAACATTCTACATTATACTATAGGCCTCCAAATTTCCAATAGATGGCGCTGTTAGCTTTTAAAACGCGCGAACAAACATGGATTCAAAAGTTAACCTTATTGTTACGATTTAAATAATTCTGCAATTCACTGCGAATAATTTGCTGCGAAAATATGTTGACGTTGACGCAGATGCAAAATACCCGCCAAACATTTCAAATATCTCTGGGCAGTTAATACTATAAACTGACCCATTAGTCATATCAGTAGGGTAAGCACTAGATCCTCCACGTTTATCTTTCACACAGGTGCAGAATAATTTCGGGTTTTTAACAAGTCCAACTGCTAATTTCTGAATATATTTATTGTAACATATTTTACTTAACTCATCACATCTTTTATTAAGCAATTTTAACTCAAATTCGTCTATAGTGTTTTTGTATTAATTAGAACGTCTTCTAATTTTATACCTTTCTTTTAGAGCTCTCTTAAGTTTAAAATCAAACCACGACGGAAAGTAAGCGTGTTTAGGTTTGTACATCAGAACATATTTATTTATGGCCGTACGTAATACATCATAAAAAACTTTAACCATATAAATCATGTTTTTAATCTATTTGATAGATTATTCCAATCTTTTTGTCCTAGATACGAACAAATTAACTCATAATCAGCTTTATAGAAATTCGGTCTTAGATTGTCAGTGTTATATGGTAGACTAGGGTTATTGCCAACTGAAATAATCATGTCTAATGGTGGATGTGGTCGATCAACTGTACTAAACGAGCTTAAATTTCTATTTAATGAGAGCATACTTTACATTAATACAATATCTCGATTTATTATGAAACGGTTGGTGGATAATCTGATAAATTTGGGACGTTCGATCATAGCTTACCACAATCGCGGCACCAAATGACAAACACTGACGATTAACTCGACATTTTAATATACTTTGAAGCAAATCTTAAAAGTTCAGTGAGGGATGGTGAAGAAGAAATCGAAATTTCAAAAAGCAAATACACCGTGTACTAAAAAAATACAAATACAAAAGTTAGGTTTAAGGGCGATTAGTACAAAAATGGCGGCCGGGTGATGCTGAAAGGTGACTTTTTTTCTCCCATGAAACCGAAAGGCTCATCCTAGAGGATCAGTATTTTCTGAGTAATATTGTCGAGACAAACTTTAGCAATAATGGTATGTACAACCGACACAATAATCGCATTTGGTCCAGGGAGAATCCCTTACGTATCCGCGAGACTAATAATCAAGTGCGTTTTTCGTTTAACTGTTGGTGTGGGATTGTAAAAAACCGAGTCCTCTTAGTACATTTTTACGAAGGGCATCTGAATACGAAAGGCATTTAGAAATACTTGAGGTTTTACGATGTGAGATAAGAACGACGAAACCTTACTTTTCAGCAAGATGGGGCTCCGGCTCATAACAGTCACATAACAAGGGACTATCTCAATGAACACCTTTCTTCCTGGATCGGGATATATGGAAAAATAAGATGGCCGCCGAGATCCCCAGATCTAACCCCGTTAGATTTTTTATGGGGTTATGTAAAAAAAAATTTAAAAGAACCAGTATGAAAGTGTCCACGAGCTACAAGCAGAACTAAGACTTATTATTCTAAATATCCACCAATACATGATCAAGAAATTGACAGGGAGCGAAATAATCAAAAGAGTGCGACTTTGTATTCAACAGAATGGAACTCATTTTGAGTATTTGATAAATTAAATTGATTAATTTGGAAATTTAAATGTTAAAATTCATGGTCTTCCTTTTATTTCTCACACTATGTTATTAATCAAAAAATAATCTTATGATGAAGCCTTGCGATCGGTATGATAAAGCTATAGGGTAATTATTTTCTTGTGTAGCGGGTTCAATTCCCAGTTCAACCATGTAATTATTTAAAAAATCTATGACTGCAGTTTATATTGTTTTATAAATTAAATTTAGTAAAATGTTCCATCTACAATATTAAAGGTATTTTCCCTCCATGTGGCATAGCCGTGGGACACCCTGTATATATGAACAGTCTCAGAACGCTTCAGTTTCATTGTTGTACCTACTTTTTAGATACGAACTGTTTCAGAACGCTTCAGTTTCATTGTTGTACCTATTTTTTAGATACGAACTGTTTCAGAACGCTTCAGTTTCATTGTTGTACCTACTTTTTAGATACGAACTGTTTCAGAACGCTTCAGTTTCATTGTTGTACCTACTTTTTAGAAACTAACTGTTTCAGAACGCTTCAGTTTCATTGTTGTGCCTACTTTTTAGATACGAACTGTTTCAGAACGCTTCAGTTTCATTGTTGTACCTACTTTTTAGATACGAACTGTTTCAGAACACTGTTTCAGAACGCTTCAGTTTCATTGTTGTGCCTACTCTATTATATATACAAACAGTGTCGGAACGCTTCAGCTTCATTGTTTTTGCCTACTGTTTACATATTATATACAAACAGTTTCAAAACGATTCAGTTTCATTGTTATACCGACTGGTATGACTAAAACATTTTGAAATATTTAAACTAAATTCTTAGCTCCCTGAGCACCTACACCATAGTACAAACAGAATATATCTGTACCATTAGTCGGTTAAAGGGTACTTTCTACCTACGAGTATATCAATTCATAAGCTTTGAAGTGGTTTACTCGGTGAAAAGGGTAATTAGGCGAAAGAATCACACGAGCGCTGGATCGGATGATCGCGTTAGACAAATTAGAACGTGTCTACTTATTGAGCAAAGAACCGTATACCGACGTACCTTCTATTGAACAACGTTACATTTGCACCATTCAGAAAACAGATTTTTAAATCGTCAGCTCTATAACATCGACATAAGAGTTAAAAATATCGTTGTGTTTAAGTCACAAACACAGTCATAAAAAGGTTGAATAATTTATAACGGAATATTGGTTCCACAGGTAGATAGGTAACAGAAACTATACCTATGCAAAGGCTTTATTTATAACTAAAATACCTATGAGTACAAGTGCGTGTGTGTGTGTGTGCGCGTGTGTGTGTGTGTGTGTGTGGAGTGTGATCTAGTCTTCGTAGGTTTGGAAAGAGACCAGTGCCGTAGTAGTGTGGATTTCGTAGGTTGTTAACGAGTGCCTAGATTTTTAAAGGTCCTGAGGATGTATCTGGGCTACGGGCTAAGGGTAAGAGGTAACAAAAACAACTCAAAAAAAACTGGCTAAGTACGAATTGTGCACGCGCACCGAGGATTCCTCATTCCTCACCACCATACCTCTGCACACAAGTATAACAATGATACAAATTCATTTTAAGAACGACTGAAAAATGCTGTTTTTCTCCTTGGCTTAGATTTGTTACTATATGTTATTTTACTTTAGGATTAGTACTATAATCACACCAAGTTCACGCTTGTATTTACGAAAGAGCGAAAATAATAAACCTTTAAGAAAACACGTTTCTTGTATGGGTATTAGGTATCCCCCTTAATTTTTAAAGTGAAACTTTTATTACATCGTCTCAAATTTTTTCGTCTGTGTGTTGCATGTCGCGTGACGGTCGCTTTCGTCTGACGGCATGATCGTTTCGTCCTCTGAACCGTAGCGAGAGCAGCCATGATCGTTTCGTCCTCTGTAAAGTTTCACTTTTACCGTGGTATCATAAAAACATACACTTTTTTTACCATTTACTATTTTTTTTTCAGTGAAAACCTTGGAAAAGATAATCTATACCTATGACCTATGCGCTTTATGCGTCATCAACCTATCTCGTTCTGGCGCTGGCCACAGTCATCCGGCGCGGCGGCGGCGGCGGCGGCGGCGTCAGTCGCGCACTTGTGTCATCTCGTGTCATGGAGTACGAGCAGGCACACACATACTATGCTTGTGAGTGTAGTAAGCCCACATTCATCTTCGGCATCATCGTCACTTACCATCAGATGAGATAATGCCAAGGCACAGATTACTAAATAGTTACTTCGCCAAGGGCTTACGAATTGTGAATAAAAAAAACCAGTTTGAATAATAAGATACCTATGTAAACTTTATTTTTGTGTAATATGTCATGTTAACCTCAAAACTTCATTTCAGGGTGACATAGTAAACAAGTTTTAGAAAAGATATTAAATGAGAATTGAGTTGAGTTGCCAAAAGTGTTCAGGCAGATTCCCGCGCCATCACGCACTTAACGATATCTTACGGCGTGCTCTGGTATCGGCTAATATTCAATGCCTACTGGAGCTACCAGGACTTAGTCGTAGCGACGGGAAGCGACCCGACGGCCTAACGCTGGTGCCATGGCAGAAGGGTAGGAGTCTTCTCTGGGATGCCACCTGTTCCAGCACTTTCGCACCCTCTCACCTAACGCATACATCAAGGGCAGCAGGTTAATAAATCCTACTGAGGCAGCCGCTCGGTTGAAGCACTCAAAATATGCTGCATTGGAACAAACCTACATGTTTGTTCCATTTGCCGTCGAAACGGCTGGCTCGTGGGGAACCGAGGCTAAGAGTTTTGTGCGGGACATTGGGCGCCTTCTGCGGGGCAAGGGATTTGACCCCCGCTCCGGGGCCTTCCTGGTGCAAAGGCTGTCTATAGCCATACAACGCGGCAACGCTGCGAGCGTTATGGGCACCTTTGCGCCGGGGACGGTCAGGGGTGGCTTATTTTAGTTTTAGAAGTTTTATAATTTGTATGTTTGACAACTGTAATTTACATGATAAAAAAATAAAAATAAAAGATAATCATTCATTCAAAAAAAATTAGACAATGATAAGAACATTCAAACAATAATACTTTTTTATTTTGGATCACACACCGCTAAGCGCACACCTTAGTCCTCGCTGGACCGAGACCGCAAGACCTGAATGCCGACCTTTGACATACGGCCCGCTCTACTAATACAACAAATAAGTATTATAAAGGCCACAAAAAACAAATCCGTTAAGTATAAAAACAGGGGCAGACTCTGTTACAAAAAACAAATTTTTTCGTCCCTAAATCAGTTTCTATACGCGTTCTGCATCAAAATATACAAGGTTTGCTAAACAAACTAGATCTGTTAGAGATATGTATTGATGAAATGAATGACAATAATAGCTAATATGTTTAAGTGAGACGTTTGTAAAGGAAGGCAGTGAGTATAATATAAGACTAAAAGGGTTTGAACTCGCATCATGTTATTGTAGAAAGAATAAAAAAAGAGGTGGTACTTGCATTTTAGTCAGGAAATCCATTGAGTATAGACCAATAGTGTGGTGTAACGAATATTCTGTCGAGAAAACTTTCGAATTTTGTGGAATCGAGATACCAAAATTGAAGTGCTACGTAGTGTGTTTATATCGAATTCCAAAGTACAATAATATTAATACATTCTTTGACAAATTTAATTTAATTTTACATAGATTGACATCAAAAAATAAGAATTACAAAATTATAATAGCAGGAGATTTCAATATGGACATTTTAAAATCAAATAATACTTCTCGTAACTTGACAAACTTACTTATTAACTACAATATCCAACTGCATATAAATACACCTACTAGATTGAATTCCTGCATTGACAACATAGCGAGCAATATCAAAAACATAAAAGGGAGTGTACATAAAATGTACCTTTCAGATCATGATACATGCCAAACAGTTGAATTTGTTTCACAAATAGATTTCAAAAACGATGTCAAGAATTGGTATATTAAAAAGAGAGATTACAGTCCCGAAAACGTGAGTAAGTTTCTGCAACATCTGACTAGCCTTACCTGGTCTGAAGTACTTTCGGAGTTAAATTTTGATGTAGCTTTTGACACATTTCATGATTGGTACTGTCTTCTCTACAGATTATGCTTTCCATATAAAAAAATTAAAATAAATGCGAATCACTCAAAACCAATTTGGATAACTAAGGGAATAAAAAGAGCTAGTATAAAAAAAAGAAAGCTTAGATTTTTATATTACAAGCACAAGACGTATGAACATAAATTAGCTTATAAAACCTATAGTTCAATTCTCAAGACTTCTATATCAAAATCACAAAGAAACATCAATTCCAAAATATTGCATAATTCAAACAATAAATGTAAATCGACTTGGAATATTATTAAAGACAGATCTGATAGTGTAAAAACGTTAAATGGAATAGAGTGTATTACAAATAAAGACAGATGTGTAAGTGATCCCTTGGAAATCGCACAAGTATTTAATCATTACTTTATAAATATCACAAAAAGAGAACATAAAAGAAACCCTTATATTACTATACCTAGACTATGTGAATCAATTTTCCTCAATCCTTGCTCAGTTAATGAAGTGATTGCTAAGATAAAATCTCTTAACAACACTAAGGCTGAGGGTTACGACGGCATCTCAACACACGTTCTTAAGTCTTGTGCTCATGTTATAGCTCCATTACTATGTCATTTAATAAATGAATCTTTTATTCAAGGGAAGTTTCCGAAAAGGTTCAAATACTGTATAGTTAAGCCTCTGCACAAAAAAAATAGTAAACTAGAATTGAACAATTATCGCCCTATTACACTGATTCCCGTGCTGTCTAAATTATTTGAAAAAGTATTTCATGACAGGCTTATCAAATTCCTAGATAAGCACAGTGTTATAGCTAAGGAGCAAAATGGGTTCCAAAGAGGAAAGTCAACTACTCATGCTTGTTTCACGTTTATAAAAACAATAACAGAAAAAATGGATAAAATAATTCCAGTGACAGGAGTATTCTTTGACATGAGCAAAGCATTTGACTTTGTTAACCATGAGATTCTTTTGAACAAGTGTGAAAAATACGGATTAGAGGGCCAGCATTGTTCTGGCTCAATTGCTATCTTACTTCTAGAAACCAATGTGCAGAAATAAGTAGGATTAATCATAACAAGGTTCTTGAGGCTTACAGATCCCAATATAATACTGTTAGTTCTGGTGTACCCCAAGGAAGCGTTCTTGGTCCTCTATTGTTTACAATTTATATCAATGACCTACCAAAAATAATAGAATATCAGTCAGTACTATTTGCAGATGACATTTCGGTAATTATTCCTAATGACGAAAAAAATGACATTAATTTAAAGAAGTACAATGACAAGATAAATTTGACTATGAACAAAATAAATAATTGGTTAGAATGTAATGACTTGAAGGTTAATCTAGATAAAACTAACTACATTCAGTTCTTAAATTACAACTCAGTGAAGACTAAATTAACTGTGAAATACCAGGGTAAGACAATTAGTGAGACAAACCAAACCAAATTCTTAGGTCTAGTAATGGATCAACATTGTAACTGGAAGTCACACGTAGAGAATGTCTGTAATCGACTAGAACGGTTTGTGTTTGCACTCAGGAAACTCAGAGCGGTAGCTGGCAAAGAAACAGCTCTCACAGCGTACCATGGTTATGTGGCATCCGTGTTAAGGTATGGTCTTATTATATGGGGCAATTGCACTGATATATTACAAGCCTTCATTGTACAAAAAAAGTGCATCAGAGCTGTTTGTGGTTTGGGCCCAATGGACTCATGTAGACCTCATTTTCAAAAATTAAACATACTTACTTTGCCATGCATGTATATTCTTGAAATTAGTATGTTTGTTATGCAAAATACAACTTTGTTTAAAACGCCTGTGGCTAATCCTAGACTAAGAGCAAGAGATCCAGCTAGGTTACTAATACCAGCATGCAACAGTGCAGTGTTTGAAAAAAATTGTTTATACATGTCAATAAAGTTATATAACCGATTGCCAAGTGACATAAGACACTCTCCATCTAAACTTTTTAGAAGCAAACTTTATAAATGGCTTTTAGAAAAATGCTTCTACTCAATTAAAGAATTTTTTTGACCATAATGCTTAATTTTAAGACAAAATTTATTTTAATTTAATTAAAGGTATATAACAGTAACAAATATGATAAAATATGATGACTTCAAAATATTAATATGACATTTTTTATATTATTATTAGTATTTTAACTTTTGTGTAAATTTTTGCATGCTTTGACAAAAGCGAATCATGTGATACTTTATTGTTATATCATTATTTCCACTCAATTTAATACCATGTATTCAAGCAAATAAATATTATTCATTCATTCATTCATGTCCTTACTTCCTTTCCTTATCCATACTAATATTATAAATGTGAAAATGTGTTTGTATGTTTGTAACCTTTTCACGCTTCAATGCCTGTACCAATCTTGACGAAATTTCGCACAAAGGAAGCCTGTGTCACGCGGATGAACATTGGCTACTTTTCATCCCGTGAAAATAGCATAGTCCGATCTTTATTGGGTGATTTCTTCAACAACGCAACGAAACAACGGATTGTTGTGATTTTTTGCACAGATATGGCTGAGGAGGTAGGAAATTACACAATTTACTAATCAGTATATACCGACATTTGGAGGAAATTAATTTCCAAGCTCGCGCACGTCGGCCTCGCAAAGGAGCAATGGATTGAAGTGTTTTTTTTTGTATAAAATTGTTTGAGGGGGTGGGAAGTGACCAAAGGAAGTGACATAGATTGCTAATTAGAATAGCCCGATATAATTTCTAAGAGGTTTGTCTGAAGAAAACTCATGTCTACGCTCGTGAGCCGCTTGCATCTCACACACCACTCACCTTCGAAGACTGCGAAGCCACATGCAAAAACTAGTTTATTATAAAAGCCTATACTTAGGGGTTTGTAGGGGGATTTGAAAAAACAAAATCTTAGGGGTAAATTTATATAGGGGTTGTAACACTGAGTCAGTATTTTATTGGTTTTGTGCTAGAGCTTTGTTTCAAAAAGTGGTGCATTTTGAAGAAAATCGTCTGGTGCACGTAAGCTCAAATCTATGAACATTTTAAAAATCCAACTGCACATCTGAAGTGGCTCGATTATTCTTCCTAAACTAAAAAATGGCTGTGACAGACGGACGGACAGACAGGCACACGAGTGATTCTATAATGGTTTCGTTTTTACCTTGTGAGGTACGGAACCGTAAAAAGCCTAAAAGATTTTATTTCACAATTTTGTCAGCGTGATTAATATGTATAGCCTTGCCAAATCACAGCTTTCAAGTAGGTATGTACTTTGGCAAGGCTATACAAGGTCTCTGAGTTAAACCGCGGACGGACAGACAGACAGGGCGAAACTTAGGGGTTCCTTGTGTTAGCCATTGTGAATAATCTGCAATGTCGCTCTTGTATTAGGGATGTTAACCCCACGAGGCAATGCGAGCGGGCCGTATGTCAAAGGTCGGCATTCAGGTCTTGCGGTCTCGGTCCAGCGAGGACTAAGGTGTGCGCTTAGCGGTGTGTGATCCAAAATAAAAAAGTATTATTGTTTGAATGTTCTTATCATTGTCATTTTTTTTTTGAATGAATGGTTATCTTTTATTTTTATTTTTTTATCATGTAAATTACAGTTGTCAAACATACACATTATAAAATTTCTAAAAGTAAAATAAGCCACCCCTGAGCGTCCCCGGCGCAAAGGTGCCCATAACGCTCGCAGCGTTGCCGCGTTGTATGGCTATAGACAGCCTTTGCACCAGGAAGGCCCCGGAGCGGGGGTCAAATCCCTTGTCCCGCAGAAGGCGCCCAATGTCCCGCACAAAACTCATAGCGTCGGTTCCCCACGAGCCAGCCGTTTCGACGGCAAATGGAACAAACATGTAGGTTTGTTCCAATGCAGCATATTTTGAGTGCTTCGACCGAGCGGCTGCCTCAGCAGGATTTATTAACCTGCTGCCCTTGATGTATGCGCTAGGTGAGAGGGTGCGAAAGTGCTGGAACAGGTGGCATCCCAGAGAAGACTCCTCCCCTTCTGCCATGGCACCAGCGTTAGGCCATCGGGTCGCTTCCCGTCGCTACGACTAAGTCCTGGCGGCTCCAGTAGGCATGGAATATTAGCCGATACCAGAGCACGCCGTAAGATATGGTTAAGTGCGTGATGGCGCGGGAATCTGCCTGAACACTTTTGGCAACTCAACTCAATTCTCATTTAATATCTTTTCTAAAACTTGTTTACTATGTCACCCTGAAATGAAGTTTTGAGGTTAACATGACATATTACACAAAAATAAAGTTTACATAGGTATCTACTATTCAAACTGGTTTTTTTCACAATTCGTAAGCCCTTGGCATCATCTCACCTGATGGTAAGTGACGATGATGCCGAAGATGAAAGCGGGCTTACTAAGATTCCCCAACGCAATGGAGAAATTATCGACTAGGCTTAGTTTTTTCTTAAGTTCTTTTTTTTTCAGTAGGATGAGTAGAAGCTCCAGTTATCGGCTCGTATACAAATTCTGTTACATCTTGTATACTGTATGGAGTGCATTTTCGTCAATATATCAATATATCCTACTTTCATTCCTCCATCGTTCAAAAGTTAAACACTCTCCGTGGCCGGCGGGAGCGGCAGGCAGCGCGGTGTCGCGACTCGCGAGCAGGGGCGTGACAGGCATCGCGGTGTCGTGCGCGACTCGCAAGCAGGGGCGTGCGTGACAAGCGTCCAGTTTGAATTGCCTGTCTACACTCAATTTAACATGGGAAACACTCTGCATTGTTCAGGTAATGAACGCCGTCGACCGTCGACCGTCGCTGGACCCACAACCTACTTGTCAACACATTTCATTAACATACGCTTTAGAGAGAAGTTTTTGCACCAATAATCTGATAAAACTGTTTTATTGTTGATTGGTGGTAGGTCTGAGTAATTTCAAGTTATACCCACTATGGTCGGGTCGGGCGTGGCAACATCCCAACCTAACGGTGTCTTCGCGAAGATAGGTTAGATGACATAGATAGGAAGTTATCTTCATTAGTTATACATCGACTTTACTTTTTAGGGTTCCATGCCATACAACGTTACCCTATTAATAATTAAGCCTCTACTGTCCGTCCATCTGTCTGTCTGTCCGTCTGTCTGACATATAAAGGCTGTATCTTCTGAACAGTGTTAGGAAGCTGACTGAATTTATCACAGAATTGTATTATTAATTATTTATTAACATTGTGTGATTTACTAAAAAATAATAAAAACATATTTAATCAAGAAATTTTTATTTTTATTTTTACTATTGCCGCTCGCTATAAAAACTAGTAGTGGAAATTAAATTAAAAGTAAAGGAGGGCAATAGGTATTCCTATTAAAACGTGATATTTTTTATGGATTTTTAAAGTTATTTTTTACTCTATCGTAAACACGACAATGGTGTCGATTCGGTTTAACACGATTTAACTTATTTGACAGGACTAAACTAAATTTAAGCATTCTATCCTTGTCTTTTCGGTACAGAAAGTAAAAGACAGAATGTGTAAATTTAGTTTAATCCTGTCAATTAAGTTAAGTCGTGTAACACCGAATCGACACCAAAATGAATCGTCTATTTGAGAAACCACACAAGTCCACATTTTGGCAAAATCGACTTAATTATGGCAAACTATTCTGTAGGGCTGGGTATTTACACAAGTTAGAGAGAAATCACACGAGTCCCGCTTCATCCATACAAATTAAAGCCGATCGAATTCTGCGTGTAGTTGAGAAACAACACAAAGTATGCGACTTGTGGTGTTTCTCTACTACATCATCTGGTTTGGGTATGTTAATAATTAAGCTATTTTTTTAAGAAGCCTGGAAGTACATTGGAGGTCTTACACATCAATGGCACCTCTACCAGCAAGATTGATCTTCAAAATCTAAAAGAATATCTGCCAAACAAGAAAGGTAAAAAAAAATACGACAAAATATTTAAATGGCCTGTTACTGACAAGGAATGTGAAGTAAGTACATGAGAATAACCAGTAAAATTTACTTCATATCATATATAATTCTTTAATGTAAATTGTTTTCAAAAATAAAAAATCATTTTATTTATGTTCATATTTGAGAAACCACATAAGCCCAGCGACTTTATCTGGATTTTTTATTGTAAGACTTGAGATTTGGATATTGATATTTTGTATTGTAAGTAGTGCATCTGGACGGCCAATGTACCAATGAGTTTTTCAAAAACTTAAGTACATGTATATACCGATTGCTTTAACGGTGAAGGAAAACATCGTGAGGAAACCTGCACACGCCTGCGAAGAAACTCGAACGTTGTGTGTGAAGTCGACCAACCCGCACTGGGCCCGCGTGGTCGACTAAGGCCTGATCGGCCTAATTCAGGGTAGGCTCGAGCCCCTCGGTGGGGACGTATATGAGCTGATATGATGAAAAAATATCAAAATGATTAGTATGTTTTTAGAATAGAATATTTTTTGTGGTTCCTGTAAAATTAAGTCTCACGGACATGTAAGTTTTCTCCACACTTATGTTTTCTCAAATAATCGACTCATGTGTGCAAGCGTGACACTTGGTGTGATCATAGGAGTAAAGTATAAGTCGTACTCGCGCTAAGGAGTTCAGAGTAATTTAAAAATAATCATCAATTAGTTTAAAAAACTAAAAAACACGCTTTTAGTAAACACGTTAAGTAGTTATCTTGGATGTCCGCCATGTTGGATTTAAGTCACGAGACTATTTTTTCGTATTGGTGGTCAGTGGTCCACTTCAAAAGTTCTTAGCTAGCTTGTTTTTCCGAGTTAAAGCGCAGATTTTTTTTTGTTTGAAAGCTAATATGATAAAGAACAATAGTAAGCCATAAAATTATCTGGTAATATGGGCAAAGTTTTGATAAATTAAGATTACATTGAAAAAAACAGCTCATTAAAATGCATTTTTATTACAAAAAGTCAAGTTTAATTCACGATAGCTACTTTTTTGCAAGCTATTTGCTACTTTATTCTCTTTGCCAGGTACTTGTCGTAATATTTTTTGTTATTTCAACGAAATCGACCTATTACTTTGGAAGAAATTGATATTTTTGCACATTAGAGACCTTGTAAAAATTAAAATCTTAAATAAGCAATAAAAAATTGAAAATATTTAAAAAAAAATTTAGTTATTTTTGTCGATAATTTTTGATCTACTTTAACCCCCTTTCGGGGTTGCACTTTATCGCGGGACACCCTGTATATACATACATACAAGAATTGCTCGTTTAAAGATATTATATTATTCATTATTAATTATATTATATAGATACTAGTGTAGGTCGTGCGAAACCCTCGGTGAGCGAGTCCGACTCACACTTGGCCATTTTTTTTAAATACTATATCATGTAATGTATTTAGAGGTGCCTGCCCTTATTTTATGTATCAGCTAACATTAGTTACAAAAATACTTTAGAACCACAGTATCTACATGTCTAATAGTCTATAATATAATTAAATATTTAAAATATATACTTACTAGCTTTTGCCCGCGGCTTCGCATGCGTGGACATCGTTTTTTTATGACTGGCTCAAAGGGTGCACAGTGCGCGAGCCGCAAGCGGCTCGCGAGCGTGGACATCAATTTTCTCCAAGTCCCTCGGGCTCTATGTCAGGATATGCTTATTAGTAAATCATGTCATTTCCTACCCCATCAACCATCTCTGTGCAAAAAATCACACAATCCATTGTTCCGTTGCGATGTTAAAGAAATTGACCAAAACAGAGTATATTTTCAGTTCCCTCAGGAACTGCATCGGGCTATGCTATATTCACGGGATAAAAAGTAGCCTATGTCCTTCCTCGTGACACAGGCTACCTGCATGCCAAATTTCATTAAGATTGGTCAAGGCGTTGAAGCGTGAAAAGGTAACAAACAAACACATTTTCACATTTATAATATTAAGTAAGGATAAACCAAAAGAGCCTGCACATACATTTTAAATAATTTGAATAGGTACGAGTACGTAAAAGTGAACATTATTCGTGATGTCGATTCGCAGCAAGCTTCATTTCCGTCGCGTCGTGTCGGTCGCATGTCGCGCGCGTGTCGCGTGTCGCGTCGCGTCGCGTCGTGGAAACTCGATAGCGGTTACACAATTTATGAGTAGGTAGTTCAATACTGCAACAAGCATTCAGCGCGACAGAAAACATTATTGTCGAAAATATGAAACATGTTCAATTCACAAGTCGGTCTACTCACAATTCACATTATTTAAAAAAATTAAGGTATTTTTAATGAAAATATAAACTACTTTAAGATAGTAATTACAAGCTTTATTTTAGCTTGCCGTTTTAGTTAGTTTGTTCGTTTGTAAGTTTGTTAGTTAGTTATTTTGTTAGTTAGTTGGTTTGAACAAATATTGAAAACTGAATTAGAACCACCTCCCGGTTTCCGATTGAGCTGAAACTTTGCATAAGTACACGTTAATTTTGGAGAACAAAGAATTGTAAGCTAAGTGACGTCATTCTAAATCCAATATGGCGGTCTGAAAAAATTGCCAGTTATTTTTTATGCACCACCATGATATGGGTATCAAAAGAAAGGGTTTATACTTAAATACTTTTCAAATTAAAGCTTGTGCCTAAATTTTTTATTTTTTTATTTAATTAATTAATTAAATGTATTTTGAGATACTTGTTAGGTTATACCATTTGATACCACGAGACGGAGAGAAATTGTAAGAGGCTCCTTGACAGCTGTCAAAATCTAACATGGCCGCAAGGTAGCGTTCAGAAATTAACATAGCGATCTCACAATTTCTTTTTAGTTTTAATCATTTTTTATATAAATATCAAATGTAAAAAGTAATGACGTCACAGGCACAAATATTATGAAAATAATTGTAAGTTTATAAAACTGAAAAATACGCTTTAATGGCATAACGAACGAATTAGTTTTTTTATTGTAAATGAATAAATTTTTGATTTAATCAGAAGTATTGAAGCGGGTGAACATCACTTTTGTATCTCCATATGTTTTTATTTTATTTACATGCACCTTAAAAAATTGTCCTTTAGTTATTTGGCTTTGTAACTATTTTTTAGACTATAGACAAGACTCTTTTTAACACGCTTTTTATTAGCTTCACTTGTAACTATGTAAGAAAATCTTGGAATCTTAATTTGACCCACTTGCCGGTCTTCGATTAGGATGAAATTTTGCACACGTTCTGAGTTCTGATGACAATACGTGACTAGCTAAGAAACGTCATTACAAATCCAATATGGCGGCCTCCCCAAGATGGCGGACTGGCTGTTTGAAATCCACCCCCATGATATGGGTATCAAATGAAAGGGTTTGCTGTCAGAAATACTAAAAAACTAGTCACATGACTTAATAAATCTAATATGTCGGACGGCCAAGATGGCGGACTGGCTATTTGAAATGCACCCCCATGATATGGGTATCAAATGAAAGGGTTTGCTGTCAGGAATACGAAAAAATAGTCACGTGACTTAAATCCAACATGGCGGACATCCAAGATAACTACATAACGTGTTTACTAAAAGCGTATTTTTTAGTGTTTTTAAACTAATTGATGATTATTTTTAGAATGGACACAGAAAGCTTAAGTTAGGTGGAGTTATTGTGTGCTTTAAATTATGCATTACCCCATTTATATACACAATACACTACAGCGGCGCAGCATCCTGGATCCCGACATACATAGGTACATACATACATAGGTACCTACGAGTAGGTACCCAAGTAAGTACGAGTAGTTAGATCATTCGGTATACCCATACCTACTGCTGACGCCGTGACGTAAATAAAAGGCTCGATGACTCGAATCGTTCAAGTGACGTTGCAATCGATAAGCGCCATAAAAACTGGGCGGCCTAGAGCGACGCTCTTAAACTCATCCACCTTACGGGTTCCAAAAGCCAGCAACAATCGATATAAAAATATTTTGGACTAACAGTAGTAACAGTACTAAAAGTAGACACAGTAAAGCTTTCTACAACACTTTATTAAACAGTGCTTAACAAACTCACCGCTGGATCGTTAATCAAAGCTTTAACTCGGGTCCCATAAATAAACTCGAGGTGAGTAAAATCCAGGCTCTTATTAAAAACAACAAAACTTACAATGTTAGGCAATTTGTTTGTGAGAATTTGTACGTCTTCGTAGGAACTGAAACGATCGGCCTCGCTCGCGAATATGTGTACAGGACTTGTGACTAGAGACAAGTTGTACGCGGGTGGTCGGGAAGACCCGTATATCTTCCGGTTTTGGCGGGAGCCGAAATTAAATCTTTGAAAAGTTTTACTTCTATGCCCTTGAAGGAAGTGCACAATATTCTTAGTGGAAATACCTGAGGGTATATGACTAGCTATAAGAGGAAGCCTCTCTGGAGGCAAATTGTTGATATTTTTTATACCATATGTGACATGAAATTCAGCATCGCACAACGCCTTTACATAAGAAGTTCTGTTACAAACCAAGCCGTGATACAAATTCAATAATCTGTTGGATGGAAACAGTTCGTCGAGACCCTTCAATTCTGACAATAACATTAGTTCTTTTAAATTCTGAGTTATTAACTCCAGTAATGGGTATTTAATTTTGTTCACCCAAGCCACTGGCGCCAACAAAATTGCTTGTTTGACTTTCGCATTATATTCAGGTCTCAGAGCGCACATAACGAAAAAAATAGTGGTCCCTTGAGAGAATCCGACGTACGACAACTTCTCCTCAAATGTGTTTAATAATATATAATCAACAGTCGCTGGCAAGTCCTTGGAGCCCATTTCCTCGTAGCTGAAGTTCCAGTACTGCTTTCTAGAGATGTTTCTGATGTTTTCTCGACTGTATTTGTTTCCTCTAGAGTTGTATAGCCAGACATCGAACCCTGCATCCGCTAACTGGTAAGCCATCGAGTCGGGCCGGCCCAGTATGACCCACGAGTCAGAACTGTCGCCGATTCCATGCACCAACAACACTGGGGGGCCCTTGTTTGGAATGCGGAATAATGTCAATTTGTATCCATCTTCCGTGATCACTGAATGCCTCTCTGGATAATAATTATATTTTGCGATCAGTTGGAATGAATCGAGATTAATATAAGCTTCTATGTCACTTAAATCGGGCGTGTCATTTGATTGTCTATTGTTTTTCACACTACGCACACACATAAGAGTTAACACACAGAAAATCAGTTTGGAATCGATTAAGACCATGGTGGTGGTACTAGGTGGAGGTGGTTGCGAAACGTCAACACATGACAGTATACGGGAAGCTTGTGTGAGGCCGGCGCGCGCGCATGCATGAGCCAACGGCCTCAGTCAATGTCAAGTCGATGTAAATATACTTACTAGGTTTTATTACTTCCTCTATTGTCCCTACTAATATTAAAAATGTGTTTGTTTGTTACCTTTCACGCTTCAACACCTCAACCAATTTCGACGAAATTAGGCATGGAAGTAGCCTGTGTCACGGGAAAGGACAAGGCTACTTTTTATCCTGTGAAAATATCATAGGCGGATGCAGTTACTGAGGAAACTAAAAAAACCTTTTTTTGGTTGATTTTTTATCATCGCAATGGAGCAACGGTTTGTTGTGAATTTTTGCTCAGATATGGTTGGGGGATGGGGGGGAATAACATTAACTACTACTTAATTAGCATAGCCTGAGACAGTTTCCGAGGGATCTAGGAACAACTCATTTTCAGGCTCGCGCACGTCGGCAATAGTTGAGGAGATGGGCAGTGACATAGATTGCTGATCAAAATAGCCAGATATAGTTCCCGAGGGATCTGGAGTAAACCCATCCCTACACTGGCGAGCCGCTCGCCCTGAAAGACAGCCATAAAAACGATGTCCACGCGAGCGACGCCGCGGGCAAAATCGAGTAATAATATACAAAAAATTATTAAATGTGTATTTTGAATGTTAACCTCAATTCTTATACAAAGTTTAAGGTAAACGCGGGCCTTAACTGAAAGATTAACTTTAATTAGCTGCGGATGACACGCGGCACTTGAATAGGAAGAGGTATACGAAATAAGAAGTACCTGATAGGGTTTTTAGAGTCCCGTGCATCCTATGAAAACCAATCGGGCGGGGCGTGGGGGCGGTGTGGGGGCGCCGTCGGTGCCGGGGGGCAGCGTGGCGTTGGTTCAACGTCTAACAGCTAGTCTTGACGTCCCTGTTTTTTATCATTTTTCTTCCAATTTTTTTTTAATAAAATTTGTCCATATTTTTTTCTCTGCGTTCTCGCACGGAGCGCTCCGGGCTTCGCCCTTGTATGTTTATGGAGCCTTAGCCTTCCTAATATAAAAAGTGACTGACTTGATTGCTATGGAGGAAACGGATTCTTACGTTACTTCCGTCACGGTCTTACGAGTACGTAATCATGCTACTGTGGTGTACGTAATCAATGTGTGAATGCATGTTTGTAAGTACGTATGTCTTGTGCTTTGGCTGTGTCTGTAGCCTAAACGGCTTAATGGATTTTAGAGTGCGATGTGTCTTGTTTGTTTCCTCCAAATGACGCACATTTTGAAAAGTTGCAATTTCTTTTTCCAACTCGACTGCACAAGTAGGAGGTTAATGTTTTTGGGGTTTATATACGTGTGAATGCATGTTTATGTACGTGTGAATGCATGTTTATGTACGTGTGAATGCATGTTTATGTACGTGTAAATGCATGTTTAAGTACGTGTGCATGCATCTTCATGTACGAGTGAATGCATGTTTATGTACGTGTGAATGCATGTTTATGTACGTGTGAATACATGTTTATGTACGTGTGAATGCATGTTTATGTACGTGTGAATGCATGTTTAAGTACGTGTGCATGCGTCTTCATGTACGAGTGAATGCATGTTTATGTACGTGTGAATGCATGTTTATGTACGTGTGAATACATGTTTATGTAGGTGTGAATTCATGTTTATGTACGTGTGAATGCATGTTAATGTACGTGTGAATGCATGTTTATGTACGTGTGAATGCATCTTCATGTACGAGTGAATGCATGTTTGTTTACGTGTGAATGCATGTTTATGTACGTGTGAATGCATGTTTAAGTACGTGTGCATGCATCTTCATGTACGAGTGAATGCATGTTTAAGTACGTGTGCATGCATCTTCATGTACGAGTGAATGCATGTTTATGTACCTGTGAATGCATGTTTATGTACGTGTGAATGCATGTTTGTTTACGTGTGAATGCATGTTTATGTACGTGTGAATGCATGTTTAAGTACGTGTGCATGCATCTTCATGTACGAGTGAATGCATGTTTAAGTACGTGTGCATGCATCTTCATGTACGAGTGAATGCATGTTTAAGTACGTGTGCATGCATCTTCATGTACGAGTGAATGCATGTTTAAGTACGTGTGCATGCATCTTCATGTACGAGTGAATGCATGTTTATGTACCTGTGAATGCATGTTTATGTACGTGTGAATGCATGTTTGTTTACGTGTGAATGCATGTTTATGTACGTGTGAATGCATGTTTAAGTACGTGTGCATGCATCTTCATGTACGAGTGAATGCATGTTTAAGTACGTGTGCATGCATCTTCATGTACGAGTGAATGCATGTTTATGTACGTGTGAATGCATGTTTATGTACGTGTGAATACATGTTTATGTACGTGTGAATGCATGTTTATGTACGTGTGAATGCATGTTTATGTGCGTGTGAATGCATGTTTATGTACGTGTGAATACATGTTTATGTAGGTGTGAATTCATGTTTATGTACGTGTGAATGCATGTTTATGTACGTGTGAATGCATGTTAATGTACGAGTGAATGCATGTTTATGTACGTGTGAATGTATCTTCATGTACGAGTGAATGCATGTTTGTTTACGTGTGAATGCATGTTTATGTACGTGTGAATGCAAGTTCATGTACGTGTGAATGCATCTTCATGTACGAGTGAATGCATGTTTAAGTACGTGTGCATGCATCTTCATGTACGAGTGAATGCATGTTTATGTACCTGTGAATGCATGTTTATGTATGTGTGAATGCAAGTTCATGTACGTGTGAATGCATTTTATGTACGTGTGAATGCATGTTTATTTATGTGTGAATGCATGTTTATGTACGTGTGAATGCATCTTTATGTACGTGTGAATGCATGTTTATGTATAAAATAGAATAGAATAGAAAAACTTTTATTTAGAGCACAGTACAACAATTTCCAGGTACAATTTACAAACGATAGAAATAAACTATAAAAAATAGCTGTACTGTGCACCAAAACGGTACTGACTCAGCATATGCTGCAGTATACTCTGCAGCGCTGTTATTCTGCCAGAAACCGGTTCGGCGAACGAACGCACGCTCTTCACAACATGTTAAAAATAAATTTAATAAATTAAAATAGAAACAATAAAAATGTTATTTTTTTAAAGTAGAGGCACAAGAACGAACAAATTACATCGTTGTAAAACTAAATAGGTACAACTGTGTGCGATTGTATGTATGCCTAGTATGTTAGTAAATACACAGATTACTAAATAGTTACTTGTAAATAGCTGAGCATATGTGTAATAAATAAAGATATAAATATATAAAGGTAGGTACTTAATCTACAATAATATTACAAAGAGGCAAAGTTTGTAAGTTTGTTTGTAGTAAGTAATCTCTGGAACTACTGAACCGATTTGAAAATATTTTCACCAGTAGAAAGCTACACTTTCCCAATTGACACTACGCTCACGAACCGCTTGCGGCTCGCGCACCACTCACCCTCAGAGATAGTCACAAAAACGATACCCATGCGAGCGAAGCCGCTGATAAAAACTAGTATTAATGGGTATAAAGAATATCAATATATCATACTAGAGTAAATTTTATAAGGTTAGGTATTTAAAAAAAAGAATTATTATGTAGTAAGTAGTTACTCTGATCTTTGCAAATCAAGGAGATACTCGCGATACTTTCCCTTAAAAGAGAACAAACTTTGTACATCGCGGACAGGAGGAGGTAAGTTGTTCCAGCATTTCGTGGCTAGATACCTAAAGCTTCCACGAAATGCAGAGGACCTATGCCGTGGAACACATAGGAGATAGGCAGAGGCCTTAGTGTTGTAGCGATGGCCAGCAGCAGACCAAGTGAGTTTATTGTGCAGGTATTCAGGCATTTTATGTTTGATTATACCAAATAGCAAAGTAGCAAAATGCAGTTTATAGCGGCTTTCCATCTTCAATAGACCTGATTTATTTAAAAAGGGAGTAACATGTACGTGTAAACGCATGGTGATGTACGTGTGAATGCTTGTTTATGTACGTGTGAATGCATGTTTATGTACGTGTGAATGCATGTTTATGTACGTGTGAATGCATGTTTATGTACGTGTGAATGCATGTTTATGTACGTGTGAATGCATGTTTGTATGTATTGTTTGGCTTAGCCTTACATTGGAGTGCGAGGTGGCGTTAGATTCGTCTTGATCCCCTGAGTGCCACAGAATACATTTTGTGCAGTCACGTTTTTAATTTAAAGGTAAGTACATTAAAAATAAAAAAAGTTTAAAAAAACCTGAAAAACGACTTCAAAATGAAATGTACTCAAAAGTATGAAATAATATTATTACACTTAAATACACGACATTAACCCACAATAACGAAATCAAAGGTGGGTACGAATTAAATTAGGGGCTTAAATTTTTTTTGAGGTCGGTGTCAGCAAACCATTGAATCTAAAACATTTGATACGTAAGTAGTTGCGTGCTGACACCGACCTCAAAAAAATTTAAGTCTCTTATTTAATTCGTACCCACCTTTGATTTCGTTATTGTTGGTTAATGTCATGTATATATAATACTAGCTGTCCCGGCGAACTTCGTACCGCCTTACATTACATTACACTGCCCTACCCTACCCTACCCTACACTACACTACACTACACTACCCTACCCTACCCTACATACACTACACTACACTACCCTACCCTACACTACCCTACACTACACTACTCTACACTACCCTACACTACACTACCCTACCCTAGATACACTACACTACCCTACCCTACACTACCCTACCCTATCCTACACTACCCTACACTACCCTACCCTATTTGGCTGTATAGTTCCAACTACCATTGCTTAAAAAAAAAGTACAAAAAGAATTAAATTAAAATTGCGACTATAATTTGAGATTTAAACTATCCTATCTCTCAAGTTGGATCGCACTGCACATGGTGTGCGAATTTTATTATAATCGGTTAAGTGGTTTAGGAGTCCATTGGGGACAAACATTGTGACACGAGATTTATATATATTAAGATTATTTCATACTTTTGAGTAAATTTCATTTTGAAGTCGTTTTTCAGTTTTTTTAAACTTTTTTTTTCCCAAATACTTGAACTTACTCACTCAACAACTCATAGTATTATGTCACGGAGGCGGCGGCGGCGCGGCACCTAATCTTCAGAGGTCACGTGCTTGCGTGGTGTATGACGCACCGCACACACTCCACACTCGACAGCGGTCGATGAGGTGGGTACCTATAGGGTACCTACATGTTTGTGTTGTTGCCAAATGGACCTTACGTGCGGCAGATTATTTATTACGTTTCTATCTGCTACAGGTAGTCTAATCGTCCGAAGCCCTCAATAGTCCATTTGACATCGCATTACATCGACTCCGTTACTTTTATTTGTGTCTTTGTGTTTTTTTTTAGTATTTTGGTTTCCATAACTTTTACTTTTCTTATATCTTGTATAATCGGTGTGTGTTTATGTCAAATAAATATATTATTATATCTATTGTCTATTTTCTTGTCGCAATTTTTCTTGAATGCCCACCGGGATAACGAGGATATTTCCCCTACATGTAATTGCCGATTGTACAAAAAAGTTCAAATATAAAAATTAATATTAAGAACAATAGTTATTAAAACAAAATAATCCTAAAATAGCATCAGACTATTAGAAATTGAATGGTTGTAAAAATATGCCTTCTTCTTCTTTCGGTGCCCTATCCTAACGGATGTCGACGACCAACATGCGAAATTCTTCCCTCTCCTTGGCCATTCTGCAGAGAGTAGCTGCGTCTTCGATTTCTTTATATTTACGATCCAGGTTGTACGTGGTCTTCCCCTTCCTCTTCTGCCTTCGATTTTGCCTTCAATTATGTTTTTAATTATTTCATATTTTGGATTTCTATATAGATGTCCCAGATATGCTGATTTCCTTTTCTTAATGGTTGTAACTAGGTACTTCCTGTTTCTTACTGTTCATTAATTCCATTACTCTTTCATTGGTGATTTTGTCAGTCCATGAAATTTTTAACATTCTTCTATATAGCCACATTTCAAAAGCATTAAGTTTATCTATGGATGATTTATTCAGAGTCCATGCTTCTACCCCATACATGAGTACAGACAGAACATAGCGTTTAACTAGCCTCCATCTCAGTTTTAAATTTATGTCTCTGTTAGTGTACAATGAGCTCATTTTCATGAAGGCACTGCGGGCTATTTCGATTCTTGTTCGAATTTCCTTTTCTGGGTCCCAGCACTCATTCAGCCACACACTCAGGTATCTATATTTTTTAACTTTTTCTACTTGTATTCCATTTACGTATAAAGTTTCATCTGTGTTATTGTTTTTACTTGCAATCATATATTTGGTTTTAGAAATATTAATTTTTAATTCATATTGTTCAAATTTAGTATTTAGGGTTTGCATCATTTCTTGTAATTCGTTGATATTCTCTGCTAGAATTAATGTGTCGTCTGCGTATCTTAAATTATTAATTAAATTTCCATTTACTTTAATTCCAACTTTGATATTTTCTAATGCTTCCTGAAAAATAAATTCTGAGTATATGTTATACAGTGCCGGAGAGAGAATGCATCCTTGGCGGACTCCTGTTTTATTTTTAGATCATTTGTGCATGCTTGTCCAATTTTGATGTGAGCTGTCTGGTTCCAGTAAAGGTTTTTCAAAATTCTTTTATCTTTTTCATCTACAGTTGTTCGATCTAAAAGTTCTATTAGTTTATCATGTTTAACGTTATCAAATGCTTTCTCGATATCTACAAAACAAATGTGCACATCTTTTTGGTTTTCTAGACATTTTTGAATCAGTACTTGAACGGCAACCAGTGCTTCTCTGGTTCCTAGACCGTTACGGAAGCCAAATTGTGATGGGCTGATATTACTATCAACTTGTTGTATATCCTTTGATGTATTATTTTTAGAATTTTTTTTAGAGCGTGGCTCATCAAGCTTATTAGTCTATTATCACCGCAGGTTCTAGCACTACTCTTCTTTGGTAAAAGCAGAAAGGTCGACTGAAGCCAATCCTTTGGGATCTCACCTGTTTCATAAATCATATTAAATAGCTTGATAAAAATTTCAACATTATCGTCATCCAATAATTTAAGAATCTCCACATGTATTCCATCGGGGCCCACTGCTTTTCCGTTCTTTAGTCTATTTAATGCTTTTAGTACCTCGACTTTTAACATTGTCGGTCCTTCCAAATTTGTGTTTGGGTTATCCTTTTGTTAGCTTTTATAAAATCAACAATTTATGATAGGAATTATAAACATATTAATAATATTTGTTAATTATAATTTTATCAAACTTAGTAAAATAAGATAGTCAAAAACAGCCACGCGCACGTACCCCATGCTAATTTATGAACGTGAGATCATACGAAATAGTTTTGGATACTCTTTGGCGACAGCAATGGACGTACGTGCGCGAGCAGAGTAAAAAAGTTGCTAATTACAAGAAGAAGAAGAGATTTCAGAAACCCTCAGTGTGCCATTGAATATTTAAATAAAGATTAAGTGACTACTTCTACATTTGAGTGGTTATTTCGACAAACTCTCACAGCTCAGTAAGTGGGATACTAGCGAGTAAGAGTGATAAAAAAGAATCTCACTGGATAACGGATCATACGCCCATGTACCTAAAGGTAATTACTAATATTAATTTAACAGTATTAACAATAAAACGAATAATGTACTTGCTCTGTTCTCAGAACAAATTTAACTATATTATACGAAATTTAGCAAGTAGGTATTGTTTTGATGTTTTGTATTGGGGTTTACCCACGGGTTTACCTAATAATAATTCCCGACCCAATAATACAAGACGTATGAATGTAGTAATACTAGGTCATCTTTGCTAAATTTATGGTGTGTACGAGTTATGCGCGACCCTATGGTGTGCGACCTGTGAATTTACAACCCGATAACTAGTTCCATACACTTAAACTGAAATGGAGATTTTTACCTAAAATATTTTTCTTAATGCTTGTTTTTTTTTATTTATACCAACTCGATCAATTTTTTTTTTTTGATGTTATTTCTTACTAACTTCCCTATATTCGTACCAACGTACTTACTGTGTTTTGCTTACAGTAAGTCAATAGGTAGTTATTATATAAAAAAGGGTGTAAGTATTATATAATATGTAGGTGTATAAACACAATGACTTTTTGAAATGTTTTAATTTCAGTAACTATGGGAAAAGATAGACCATCTCGTAAACGTGAAAAGGACTCTGATGAGTCAACGGAAACAGATTCAGAGCCTGTAAGGCGTATTTCAAAACGGCGTCATCGAGATGAATCACGCCACCGGAGCCGTATGCGCTCTAAGCGCAGTAGGAGACGCAGACATCATTCTTCGAGCAAATCTCGCCGAAGGCACAACGACTCTGAATTAAGTCGGCGTAATAATGAGTCACCAATACGTGATTCTGTTCCTGGCACACCAGAAATAACATCTGGAAACAATAATACTACAATACCAACTGTAGGTATTCAATCCTTATCTAGTTCACAAAATACATTGACAATTATGAAAGAGCTCATTACGTTATCCCACCTTGAATGTGATACCCGAATTTGATCCATCAAAACGTAATCAAACGGTTGATACATGGATACAGAAAGTGAATGAATGCACAATGATTTACAATTGGACAGAGCGTCAGACAATCCACTATGCTTTACCTAAATTAACCGGGTTAGCACAAAAATGGTACCAAGGGCTACCGAGTTTGCTGTTTTCATGGGCTGAGTGGCAAAACAAATTACGATCAGCTTTTCCAAGTGACGAAAATTATGGTCAGTTGTTGATGGATATGCTTGCTTGTAAAGCTCGTTACTGAGACTCTTTAGAAGACTACTTTTATGAAAAAAATGTATTACTCAACAGATGTAAGATCAATGGTAAAAATGCGATCGATTGTATCTTAATAGGTATTGAAGATAGGTCAGTGAGAACTAGTGCTGAGTCAGCACAGTTTACAGAGCCTGATAAGCTCTTAGTATTTCTCAGAAATGTTAAAATTCCACGGAAACCTGACAAAACTAATAACAATAGTTTGCAACCAGGCACATCCGACAACAAACGAACAAAACCATTTAAACCTGGACAAAATGATTTGGTTAAAACAGCTGTAAAATGTTATAATTGTGGAGAAGAAGGACATCCTTATTATAGATGTCAGAAACCGATCAAAAGGTGTGAACAATGTCACAAAGTAGGACATTCTTTAAATGAATGTAGCTTTCGACCGGAATCTACCCCTAAAAAAACAGTGTTGCGTATCTCACAGGAAAAAGACAATGATTTGAAATATTTTAAACCAGCTATAGTAAATGGTCAACATTTGGAATGTTTTGTAGACTTTGGTAGTCAGTGTACAATGTTAAAAGAATCTGTTGCTAAAAAAGTAGCTGATACATGGTCTTTGAATGATTTACCGATTTTGAGAGGTTTTAGAGATTCTGTAGTCAATTGTTTAGGAAAATGTGACGTAGAGATTGAGGTAGATAAAGCAAAAGCATCTCTTCAAGCTTTAATTGTACCTGATCAATTTTTGCAAGTACCCATACTTTTGGGACAAACATTTACAGAACAAGATCACGTAGTAGTCGCACCCGGCTGTACTGGTTATGTGGGACTCACAGCTTAGGGCTGAACCTACCCACTAAAACTCCCCCTAATGTGAACTCCCACTATTAGGTAAATCCTTCATCGGACCGCCCCATACCTTTGGTAAGGGGGCGCATAAGAAGGGAGGGGTTGTATCCAAACGCTCGTCACCTCTGAGGGCCAGCGCGCCTGAGGCAGGGCCCCCTCCCTTGTAGCACGCATGTGCAAGAATGAGGGATTGTGCCATACGGGGATGAACAAATCTGAGTGGTGATGGAACAGGATGCACCCTTCCGGGCTCCCTGTCGCACCAGTGCAGCTCTAGGATGAGCGCAGACTAAGCTGCCTTAAAAAGACTACGGCGGTAGCGGTACGGGGATGGGAATACGCTTCATGCTAAATTTCAGCTCAATTGAACACCAGAAAGTGGGTCAAATTTAACTTTTAAATTTATAAGCGGACAACTTACTTATACATAGGCACATGCATACATATATAAGGTCTAACAAAATTTGCTGAAACTATTTTAACTGGTGCTTATACCTATGAAACTGAACAATTTTCCCCATGGAACCCATAGTCAAATCTCAAAAAAAAAATTAAACTTCCCATACTAAGTTGGCTGATCCGCTGATCGAGTTAGTATGGGAGAGCCAAATTTTTTTTTTGATTTGACTATGGGTTCCATGGGGAAAGTTGTTCAGTTCCATGGGTAGAAGCACCAGTTAAAATAGTTTCAGCTAATTTTGTTAGACCTTATATACAAACTTTGCAAGTTTTTGTTAACGGGAATACGCCATCATGCCAAATTTCAGCTCAATCGAACACGAGGAAGTGCAGTTCAAATTTTTAAATTGTGAAGCGGACAAAACTTATTTAAATTAAGTGTTTATAAACACTTAAAATATTTGTGAGTAGTACTTACCTACCCGTCAGTAAACAATATTCAGTCCGCCGCGCCGTCGTCGAATGTCGCCGTTTGATATTCCAATTAAAAACACAAGAAAAGTTTTCATAGCGTGTTTCGCTGTTTGTAAATAAACACGTGATTGATCGAGATGAATGAGATGGACAGGGTGTTACCTCATTTTCATAATATGGCCAGGGGCTATTGTACGGACATTGTTGTCGGTGACCCCTGTGTGGAGGAGATAATAGGCGATAAATATAGAAGCATCGCCGGCTCTGAAGTCATTCGTGATCGGGAACATGAAGTGCGCGGGAGGTCACAGTTGAAGTTCACAGATCATCGCCATCAGTTGTGAAGGTAAGCGAGAACTACTTGTATATATGGTTCCGCGAGGTATAAACAACAGGTAAATTTATTTTAGCTGCGATACGTGTATCTACGTGTAGTGGTTTTGTGAATCCCTACCTTACCTGTTTTTATAGGTCTATAAGGGCTTCGGCTTTCTCTGAATTTGTTTTGAGAAAGATGTTACAATTACAGTTGACCACGCTGAAAACGTGAAAAGACCAACATATACAAATAACTAAGTACAATTTTGCTGCATAATTTAATTATTTTTTTTATTTCTAATAAAGTACTCATCCGATTTTGATACAATTTATATAGGAGCAACCTGGCAGCAACCCCATCAAATAAAAAAAAGAATTTTTCAAATCTGTGTATAGACGATGGAGTTCTGAGGTAACAAACACAAAAAAACAACCGATTGAAAACCTCCTCCCTTTTGAAATTCGGTTGAAAAGCGGAAACATCATTTTTTTTATAAATAGCCTACCTATTTATAAAAAAAATGATCTGAAAATTCCTAAATTAGTTTTTCATTTGTACCTCCCTAATGAAATCGTTAAAACTAAATAAAGAAAACTGTCTATGGGGAAGTAAAGTGGTAAAGTAACGTAGGTACGTAAGTACAGTCGCGCACACAATTCACTTAGCGAACCGATCATGCAGCCTCCTGCTACTAAAAGCTACTAAAAGCCCTCCATAAAAGCAATAATCAAATTGAAGTAACACAATTTGGTAAGGCGACGTTGTCAAAGGTGGTTCGTCCTCACGAATTAAACGATGCAGACGTGTCACGTGACTTTATGTAAACATGTTAATGCCTACTCTACTCACCTGTGCCTGTGCCTGTGCCTGTGCCTGTGCCTGTGACCTCTACTGATAGTGTCACAGTTTGGGCTCTATTAATTGGTCCCGAAAGTTCCCTGCTAACGGACTTACATTGCAAGTTGATGTCTCTTCTATGAACCAACAAATAATTAATCCTACTAATATTATAAAATGTAAAAGTTTGTATGTATGTATTTTTCACGCTTCAACCACTGGACGGATCGGGATGAAACTTGGCACACATATAGGTTAGGTCCTGGATTAACATAATGGCAACTTTTTATCCCGATTTCTTAAGTGGTTCCCGTGGGATAGCTGTTAACTCTCTCTTCTTTGTTACTTTATGTCACGTCGCAGTGAAGAGCAGGATTGACGTGCTAATTAATACTGAATATCTAATTGACTACTAATTAGCATAGCCCGACATAGTTCCCAAGGGATCTAGAGTTGACTCAGTTCCCACGCTCCACAGCACGACAGACATTATAATTATTTTCACGCGAAAACTAAGTACTGAACATATCTGGCTGAAATTTGGTAGGTAGACAGCTTAGGACCTGGATTAACATATAGGCTACTTTTTACTGCGCACCCTCGAAGACAGTCATAGAAACTATGTTCAAGCGAGCGAAGCTGCTGGCAAAATCTAGTTCATCTATATTGGAGAACACTTGATCTAGTTAGTCATACAGAAGAGCGTAGGCTGGTTTCTGAGGGAGTGGTCGTTCATTGTGTTCGCGAGAGATATATAGAGCCCTCGGTGGGGACGTATATGAGCTGTAATGATGATGATGATGATATAGAGTTAGACAGCGCCCCGCCCACTGAAAATACTTTGATTCGAGTGAGACGTGGGCTCGAATCAGAAACGAGGAGATCCGTAGGAGAACCAAACTAACCGACATAGCTCTCAGAATGCTAAACTTAGGTGGCAGTGGGCGGAGCACATAGGCCTTTGGGACATTCCCTCTCGTATATCTACCAGATACGCTAAACTGCCAGGTTTATATCGACTGACTCTGTGGCTCAGTGGTTAGTGCCCTTGACTACTGATCCGAGAGTCGTGGGTTCGATCCCCACCAGGGCAAGCATTTGTGTGATGAGCAGATTTGTTTGCTCTGTGTCTGGGTGTTAAATTATACTTATATAAGTATGTATATCAGTCTCTGGTAACCCATAACACAGGGAATCCTACTTTGGGGCCAGATGACCATGTGTGATTTGTCCCAGAATATTTATTTATTTATGATATAGCGTCCACACTCACCGACAGCAAGGTCATATAGTGAGGGCCGCTATTCCTGCCAACACCATAAGGTGAAGACAAGGACCAGTTACGGTAGGTCTTGCCGCCAAGACGCTTGTCCTGGTACTCTGCAAGGCGAGTGCCTCGTGGAAGAGAACCACTACCTACTGTCCAGGTAGGTCCCGGAGCTGTAGGCGCGCTCACCTCCCGCGGCTTTCGCTGCTGGCGGTTCGATCCCCGCTCGGGACGCCAGAGAAGCTGGCTCCCACATATCCAGTGTGGTACCGGAGCTGTCGGCACGCTCACTTCCCGGCGCTTATCGCACCTGTCCAGACTTACTCCTACGTGGCTGGATCGGCCGGAGCAGTACTAGCTTAGCTCTACTTGCTGACCAGGCAAGTGCCGGAGATGCTTCCCTGCCAGTACTTACACCAGCAGTTCCGCTTAATGGACAACTCACGTGCCCCGCGTTGCTTTCGCCCATAGCCCACGTGGCCGGCTACGACAACACTAGTTGCGCGCGGGGAAGGACGCCTGGACGCAACGTGCTTGCCAGGCAACAAACATTGCCCAACCCCTGCAACTAACCACATACAACTACGAGTCCATGACCCAGTCGGGGGACCGACAAGCCAGAGTGCCGAAGGCGATAAATCCAACGGCAGGCAAGCGGTGGGCTACCCCCGACCCCGTAGTACCCTGATCCAAACAGCCGGACCCGTAGTTCCGGCTGCGAACTCCACCTAGCCGGGTAGCTCTAGACAGAGTACGGCCTTTGGGACAGTAAAGTTCTCGAGTGGCGACCGCACACTGGAAGACGTAGCGTAGGAAGTCCTCCCACTCGGTGGACCAATGGCCGGGTGAAGGCCACAGGAAGACGCTGGATGCGGGCAGTGCAGGACCGGTTATTGTGGAAATCCTTGGGGCAGGCCTTTGTCCAGCTGTGAACGTCTTTTGGCTGATAATATCACGAATGTTCATTGGTTCATATCACCGAGGGTCTCGAACCTACCATGAATTAGGGCGATTAGGCCTTAGTCGACCACGCGGGCCCAGTGCGGGTTGGTCGACTTCACACACAACCTTCGAGTATCTTCGCAAGCGTGTGCAGGTTTCCACACGATGTATTCCTTCACCGTAAGAGCATTGGATAAACATATATATGAAATCGAACATCGAAAACATATCAGTACGTGGCAGGATACGAACCACGACCTCCGAGACAGGAGGTAGTGGCCCTAACCGTAACGCCACCGGCGCTGTAATGAATTTTTATTGATATCTATTTTATGAAGTGTAGGCATTAGTGTAGGCGAATTGCAGTCGGTACTCGATAATTTGTTTTTAAGGAAAGTTTCGCTGAATTATGGCCAATGTCACGAGTTTTCAAATTGCTTGTAAGACTGCTAGTCTAGATAGTAGCAACCGGCACCAACGGTTGAACATGCCTAGCGATTGTAGCGCAGTACGAATTGCGACTATAATTATATGACCATAAGCGCGGTCATTACCTGCATCAGTTTGGCTTGATTTTTGAAGCCTTATCCTTTAACAATTAAAAAATACTTTTTAGTAGATTACTTCAAAGGTCTTTTTATACGGATCGGTCAGCAAAAGATTCTTATAGAGTGTGGCGTACAAAGTCTATATTATGTATAGAAAAGCGCAAATAGCCGTTTGGTACACAGGTAGTTTAAGTTGAAACGATAATTGTGACCGGTAGTTCTTAAACATGTATCTCTTAAGGGGGAGAAGTTATAACGTCTTCCAGTTCTTGTATGGGATTTTAATATTATTATTTTTTTAAGTTTTTATAATTTGTTAATATTTTTTTTAATGTGTATTTTTTTTTAAAACATATCGTGTGGAGTTTTAAACGAATGCACTTCATGGGCGGGTTTTAAATACTATGAGAAATTAGGCGTTTGTTTAAAAAAAAATGCCTGAGTAAAGTAAGCCGTTTCGTATCTGAAGGAGTCCAAACTTGGTATGTTTTGAAAATCCTTTTTGGATTTTTAGAAAACAAGTAGCTGAAAAATACTGGTGAAACTATTTCTAGAACTGGCTCATAAAGCACTTTCATTTGATACCCTATACGATAGTTTGTTAATGAATTCTATATTTTATTATTCATTAATACTTGGCTAATGATGTGTAGAACATATTTCACGTGCATTTATTACGGTTTTTGATAAATCATCCGATCCAAAAATGGGGCGCTGGGCACACTGTTGAACGTAGAATGTATGTAAGGACATGTGACAAAACAACAGCTTTATGGTACGAAACTAGTTATAATATTTATGAATTACTAAGAAATAATTAAGTACGGATTAATATATAAGAAACAAGAAGAAACTCATCATCATATCAGCCGATGGACGTCCACTGCTGGAAAAAGGCCTCCCCAAAGATTTCCAAGACAATCGGCTCTGCGCTACCCGCATCTAGTGGCTTCCTACGACCTTCACCAGGTCATCGGTCTACCGAGCGGAAGGCCTGTCTACGCTACGTTTTCCAGTGCGCTATCGCCACTCGAGAACTTTACTGCCCCAACAGCCATCTGTTTTACGAGCTATGTGCCCTGCCCACTGCCACTAAAGATTAGCAATCCTAAGAGCTATGTCGGTTACTTTGGTTCTTCTACGGATCTCCTCATTCCTGATTCGATCACGCAGAGAAACTCCGAGCACACTCCATTGCCCTTTGGATGACCTTGAGCCTTCTTATGAGACCCATAGTACCATGTCTCAGTTCTGTATGTCATCACTGGCAACACACACTGGTCGAAGACCTTGGTCTTAAGACACTGTGGTATTTGAAACGTGAAGATATTGCAAAGCTGCCCGAAAGCTGCCCAGCCGAGTTGGATTCGACGATTGATCTCTTTGTTGAAATTATCTAACTGGACTGTTTGTCCCAGGTATACATACTCGGCAACAACTTCGAGTGTAGAGCATCCAACCTTCAGAGGAGTAGGTGCGACATGGACGTTTGACATAATTTTTGTCTTTTCCATGTTCATTCTAAGACCTACTTGTTGAGAGGCTCTACTGAGACCATCGAGCATTATCCCTTAGTCGTCCATAGTCTCAGCCATGACCGCGATATCGTCAGCGAATCGAAAGTGGGGTGCTGTACTCGCCGTTATTGTTGATGCCCAGTCCACCCCAGTCCAAAAGCTTAAAAACATCTTCCAGTGCGGTGGTGAACAGTTTTGGAGATATGACGTCTCCCTGTCTCACCCCTCCTCGCTGTAGTCGGACAGCTTCCGAGTTTTGAACCTGAAGGCATACAAACTCTTCAGTACTTCGATATATCGATAGTCAATTTGGCACCGCTGGAGAGACTGTAACACAGCCCAAGTTTCGACCGGCTTTCTCATAGTCCACGAACGCTAAGCATTGATTTTACTCTTCGGTCTTTTGTATAATCCGCCGCGGCGTATGTATGTGGTCTATGGTACTAAAGCCTTTTCGGAAACCGGCTTGTTCGGGAGGCGGTAGTCGTCAAACCTGCATGCGAGACGATTCGTAATGAATGACTCTCGAAAACAGCTTGTAGACATGGCTCAGAAGTGAGATGGGTCTGTAGTTCTTCAGCAGGGTATTGTCGCCCTTTTTAAAGAAAAGCACGACCACACTTCTGTGCCATGCCTTAGGCGTTTGTCCATCGACTAAGAGACTAGTTATAAATGAGTGCGTTCCTCACCTACTGCATTCTTGCCTAGATTGAGCCTATTAAAAAAATTACGAGTTACCAAAAATAAACACATTTTTGTTAATTAAATACTAAATTCATGAAAATGTTTATTCATAGAAAAAATCAATGTCAAATATGAAAATAGTTTTTTTCTACCTATTAAATGATATCATAAAAGAAACAAGTGACCGTGGAAGTCATGACGGCAAAAGCGTTTTTTAAATTAAGTACTGTGTTTTAAATTTGTGCGGCAGCAATAATGATATTTAGGCGTAACACTTTCTGTAATAAGTGATAACCCGAGCTGAAACACTAAATGTATCTGGTGTTCCGCCTCTTTTGGAAACAAAAAAAAGACGAGTGGCACTCGGGGACTGCCGCGGTAAAGCTATTGCATAGCATTTTTTATCAACTTATGCAATTATAATTATTTATTTATTTTTTATTTATGCAGTATTTACCGGTACCATATTATAGTCCTTGGGGCGCGGGATGTTAATGTAATAAATAAACACTAAGAAAGCTCACCATCATCATCATCATCATCATCGCCATCATTAATCGCCATCATCAATCGCCATCATCAATCGCCATCATCAATCGCCATCATCAATCGCCATCATCAATCGCCATCATCAATCGCGATCATCAATCACCATCGCCATCGCCATATAATAATTGTTTTAGTGTACTATAAGTGTAAATAAATAAATAATAATATTTTTTTTTCTTTTGGGCTGTCAGCTTTTATTTTCTTGATTCGGTCCCCTCAAAGCCCGCGATAAAAGTATACAATAGCTTAAAAAGATGTGAATGTCAACATTACTGTCTAGATACGGACGAGTTTCAGAGTCAAACATATCTTAGGCTAGCGTTTCCCCGCAGCTTCTTGTTTTACCGCGGCAGTGCCCGAGTGCCAAATGTCTTTTTTTTTCAGTTCGCTCAGGAACTGTGTCGGACTATGTTTTTTTCACGGGATAAAAATAGCCTATGTTCTTTCCCATAACGCAGGCTAGCTGCATACAAAATTTATTTAAGATTAGCTGAGGTGTTAAAGCGTGAAAAGGTAATAAACAAACAATCAGACGATCACATTTTCACTTTTATAATATTAAGTAAGGATAAAACACAAAAAATATTCTAACTGCCGCAAGTATAGTAAGTGTTCCCTAGGCCTTTAACACTATGCTATCAGGTTTACAATTACTGATATCGCTTAGGAGTGAAAGGATTTTCCATTGTTTTCCAACCGTTTGAAACATTTTGGAAATTTGTCTAGAAAAAAATCTATACAGAATGGACACGGGAGTTACCGTCGTGAATTACAAATAACTAGAGCTAACAGATTTTGGAATTAACTTGTCGATGTTACTTTTCCACTTCCAACATCCACTGTGCGGCGCGTGTTTCAGTTCCAAAATGTCGCATCCTATTCTGATCGCCCGCGGATTTTAACCTATTATTTTATCCTAAACTAGTGTGTGCCCGCGGCTTCGCCCGCGCAGATCCCGTTTTTTGCCTTTCCCGGGAGAATTTCCCAAAATCCTTTCTGAGCGGTTGCATACGTCTTCACAACTGTCTGTATTCCAAATTTCAGCAAAATCTGTACAGTGGTTTTGCTGTGCGTTGATATACCAGTCAATGTCATATTTTCTTTTTATATGTCGGAGCGTCATTGAAAATGCGACCAATACCAGCTCGAGACACGTTTACATAGATTGTTACACTTTATTTAGATCAAACGTCAGGTTTTAGTACCTGGGTGAAACCAGTGGTGGCGTTACAATCGCTTGTACTCGTAAGCCAATCGTATGTGGTAGCAAAGATGATCTATTAACGGTCTTCTTCTTCTTCTTTTCGAGTCGACGGCAAACTCAGATAGTCCCATTCCAAAACCAAGCCACGCAAATCAGGTGACTGGGCAAGAAGGACACGTAATGAGGTGGTCCATCCTTTGAGGGACTGCATCACACCTACACTCCAGGTTCGTGTCTCCAATGAATCCCCACTTGACCAAGTTTTCTTTACTTCGGTCAACCTGAGTCCGGAGTCTGTTAAGAGATTTCCAGGTCGACCGTATCTAGGTGAGAGATTCTTGGAGATTGGAACGAAGGGACCAGTATTAGAGACACTATTCTTCCATAATTCAACTCTCGTTCCTGGAGGGTCATCTGTCAGGAGAGCGACACGGTGTACAAAGTTTTTACGGCTTTTCAGCCTTTGTGGCACAGAAGTATGATCGTGTAGGGGGTGCCGAGTGTCACTCACTATTTTGGTTTTTTCAAGAGAACTTGCCACAGTTCTGCGGACTTCCGGCGGTGCAATTCCAGCTAGCGGATACAGCAGTTGCACAGGTGTCGGCATCCAGTGAAAATCCTGCACTTTTCGTTAAGTGCTGTATCCACCAACATGGCGTGGGCCGAGCGGCTCCACACTGGGCAGGCATACTCGCCCGCTGAGAAGGCAAACGCCAGTCCGGTAGTCCGCACATTGCACCGGTAGGCGCAACAGGCTGTTTCGGGAGTGAACTTTCTGCTTTATGTTTTCGCAGTTTTTTCTAAAGTTCAATGAGCGGTCCACAAAAACTCCCAAGTATTTGAGTCACTGTGTTTGATGGGCACTCCACGCCAGAGCATGTTGAGTTTACGGCACGCTTATCTATTGCGAAGATGGAAAACGCAAGATTGGGTGTTGCTCGGGTTCGGTTTCAATGCGTTAGAATCATAATAATGACCCAAGCGATCCAGAGCGTTGGACAAGTTGGCTTCAACCTCCTCAAAGCTAGAAGCTTGAGAGGTCAACCCAGAGTCATCTGCATAGAGAAAGCGGGACGTGTGACGGCTAGGTGGTTGGTCATTGGTGTATATGTTAAATAGCAGTGGGGCCAGGACACTACCTTGTGGCAGGACGTTTTTCTGAGCGCTCCAAAGACTTTTATCTGAAAAGACATGGACTTGAAATCGACGGTTGTGGAGAAGTTCGCAGAGTAAATAGACAAATAAACTGTCATGACTCATAGACTCCAATTTTCACAACAGTCGTTTTAGGTTAACTGTATCGTAGGCTGCGGACAGGTCCACGAATACAGCGCCTATTATACTATTTACGGTAGGCTGTTTGTGATTGAGGTGGCAACACTGAGTTGAGAAGCCATATTAGCTGGACGTCATTCTCGGACCTCGGTACAGAAACTTTTTGACGGAGCATCGAACTGAACGGACGTGTCGCGCCATCGCTGCGATCACCGCTTTTGCATCCATTGTAATCCAAGGAATCCTGTACAATTTCGATTGCCGAATGATCAAGACTATTGAAAAAAGACCTCTGTGATATAGCTGCATTATTATTTCGTCACCAACGACCAAAATAGTTAAGGACGTGAATCACAAGGCCATCCATAACCTAACCACCCCCTCCGACATAAATATTATTATACAGAGAGAACAGAAATATACTGCATGGGAGATTAGGTAATAGGTATATCGGCATACTCAGTTTGCACTTATTGCGTTAGTGGAATCCGCATCCGAGGCTTGCAAAGATAAGTATAGGTACAGTCTACTTATAGAACATGAAAAATAAGAGAAGAAGAATAATAAAATTATTATTTCGTTTTATGAATAGTCTGAACACCATGCGTACTCTTGTTTGTTTGAATAAAATATAGCTCTCTTTGGCAACTGAAATTACTTCTTAGTCCGTCCTCGGTGATATTGCAGCACTACCACGTCTTTTAGCTTAGTTCTAGTTATAGCCAATTCAATGCGCTTAGAGTTGCAAAAATAACTAATAGTTTTGTGTTAGATAAAGTTATGAAAATTACTTATAGGCTATTTTTTGCTAAATTTTGTGCGTTACTAGTAATTCAGGTTATTTTAAGAGTTATTTGTAAGGCCACAAAGCCTTTCATCTAAAACAGTCATTTTCAAGCGACTTCCAAAAAGGATGAGGTTCTCAATTCGTCTGTATGTTTTTTTTATGTGTTACCTCAGAACTTTTGACTGGGTGAACCGATTTTTATGATTGTTTTTTTAGCTAGTGCTAGTGCTTCCCGTGTGTTCCCATAAAAATTGTATCCAAATCGGTGCAGTACTTTATTAGGAAATTAACAAAAACCAAAAATAATAATGCCAAAAATGTAGTAAGTTGTTGCGATGGAAGTCGGTTTTTTAACGCGTTTGTTAGTGTTCATTGTGGCAAGAATTTATCGAAAACGTTTTTTTAATGTTAATAGCTGGTGATAATGAAGTTTAAAGGGCATTACTACGTTTATACATAATTATACGCCAGTTTGGGGAGAAAAATGTATTTAATGTATTTTTTAGACTCTGTATGACCGTATTAAGCTATTGCATAGCTTTTATCGCGGGCTTTGAGCGCGGCGACCGAATCAAGAAATCCGTAACGAAAATAAAACCTAAGACCCCCCCACCACAGTATAATAAAGAGTACTACGTACCCCCACTCCGCCTACCATGTAGCTCGGTCGAGCGTAACGTAACGTTACCGCGTTCTAAAAACTTACAGTGCCATCAATTAGCGATTTGCGGTACTAAAAGGACTTAGTCAATTTTACTGAGTGTTATTTTATTACATAAACATCCCGCGCCCCAAGGACTATATGGTACTGGTAAATACTGCATAAATAAATAATTGTAATTGCATAAGTTGATAAAAAATGCTATGCAATAGCTTTACCGCGGCAGTCCCCGAGTGCCACACGTTTATTTTTTATACTTTAAATATGTCGGTTAATGGGGGGCTTATGTATTTTATAAGCTTATTATTCCGTAATTTAACAGTAAACTGATAGTCGCAACAACATTTACACTCATTTAAAAGTTAAAATGAGGTCTACTGTAGATCTGGACCATATTATTGAAATTAAAAATTCTATTTTCGCTTTTATTTTATTTTTCGCTAATATTTACTCGTGCTTAGCGGTACCGAATTAGTTTTAAACGATACCAATCATTAAAAAGAGGTAAACCTCTCCCCCCCCCAATATTTTTTTTCCAAAATTTATTTCTTATGACTTATTTTGAATCAGCGCCATCAAGTTATAGAAATATACTCTAATTTGGCAATAATTGTATGATTTTTTATATTATTTTAAACTTTAGACCCAAAACACCCTTCGACCCTTCAAAATTCAAAATTACTTCATTTTGCGACCTCGAATTATGCGAAAATGACTCCTTGATTGTCAATATCTGGGAAAATTAGCATTTAAAAGAATTTAAAGAGTAGTTGACTCCCCACCCCCAAAAATCACCTCCGAAGGCGCAAATCAACAATCAGTACGCGCCATTCATTCCAAAGGGTCATAACCAGGAGAATGTTTGCAGTTTTCAGTTCAGTTCAGTTTGCAGGTATCTATCGGGCGGAATACTGGACGTACCACTAGCACCAACAGTAATAATGTATGTGTTTGACCACGTGTTTCTCAAAAACTAGAAATTGAGTTGCAAGAATTATTTTTGATTGGATTAAGTATATTTCAACTTAGGGAACAACGCAAGTTTCATCAAAATCGGTCTAGCAGTTTTCAAGGTATGGACTGTTAAGTGTGTACCGATCACTTGAAAAACACGGCGACTGATAACTGAAGTCAGTTGTTATTAATATTGTAGCGTTGTCAATGTGGCGTGAGAGAAACTGACCATGACTTTGAGCGGCGGCCGGCGCGGGCGTCCTTCCACGCTACCACTCGCTACGCACTACGCACTCGAGTTGCCGCATTTGTACTAGTATTGCTTGTGGTAAAAATAAAATAAATTGGGGTTAAAAACCCTTATTGGAGTTTGCCACATATGATACGTGGAATTTGAATCAAGGCCTAGACGGATTTTTAAAGGAAAATAATTTAAGAGGGAATCAGAAAACCTTTAATATAGTAAACAATTTGAAGTAAAAAAGGGTAAAATATACTAAAAGGATTACGGGATGACGATGTAGGAATGTTTTATACAAATTAGCTTAAAGCATCGGTATATCAAAATTTACAAAATTTAATTTTAATTGTAGGCCGGTAAGGCAACGATCGTCCCCTTCCCTGGGTATTAAAACGATAAAATCTATTAATGAGATATAAAAAATAATAATTTTTACTTGAGGTGAAAATTACACCAAGGTTGTAAGTATAACCAGAAGGGAACACAATGCTCTTAAGTAACTTGAAATTTACAGTCCGTTAAAATAGAAAGAGGTGAAGGAATTTGAAGGTTGAAAGTAGCACTTGATGTTGAACAACAATCCCGCAGGGCAGCAACCATACTTTACATCGCACGGCCTCGAAGATAGCGAATGGTTAAGATAAATAAAAAAAACCTAACCACTCCAGGAGTGCCGACAGAAGTAAAAACTATTTTCATTTCTATAAGTTTTGACCCTCCGAGTGTTCCTGGCGAACGACTAGGTTGACAAAGTTTTGACCCTGCGAGTGTTCCTGGTACGGTGTCGGTTGCGTTACAGTGTCGCGAGTTCAATGGTTTTCCCCATGCTTAAGGCGCCTAAAGAAGTTTTCACCTCAAAAATGGGAACGTTTACAGGTTCCTTGAGGAACGTTGTTCAGAATCATGGATACCCTTGATCGATCGAGTGAAAGCTGATAAATTAGGACCTTAAACAATATACATGTATCATATAAAATTGTTACAAACAGGAATTAGCTGTCTGTAGGCAACCAACAAAACTTCTTATCTCATCAGTTTTGGCAGCTACATAATAATAATCTTATTCACTTTATTGGTAAAACAACTCCATCCGTCTTACGAATTTTCGATCAGGTCACGTGTCCTGACGCGAGTTTAACATTTTTTACCCATTACAAAAAAGTGCACAACGCCGCTAAAGAAGTTTTCACTTCAAAAAAATCACTTTCCTTGGAGCAAGAAGTCGGATGTGCCGCACAGCAACAAATAATGGCCGGCAGAACGCACAGCTCCTTCCCGGGATCCATCCACTCTTCAAGCGAGTACTGCACTACGCGGCGCAGCAAAAAGGGAAACTGGCAAAACGCTGCAGTACGCTGTATCCTGCGCTACAGCTCCGTCTCAGGCTCTTCCGAAGCGAAATATCTTTGTGATTCCAAAAATGTACAGAATAACTCAAAATATATTGAAGATAATTAAAAAAATTAATATTCACAACCCAAAATAAATCCAACCAAAAATTCGACCGTCATCCCTTTTTTCTCCAACTTGTCAATACATCTTCGTTACTCAAAAAAAAAACACCACGACCAACAGCGGAAACCAAAAAGAATTTAATATGAAACAGCATGAAAAAATATCGGCTTTGAAGCGATACTTTGCGCTTCATGCTAGGTTCGTGGCTTGAGCTAGAAGTAAACACCTTCACCGTAGGTTGTTACACAACGACGCACTTCTTGCACTGATTTTGAAGACTTACGTTTTCAGGCAGACAGTTAACCCCGGATGGGTCTTGGTTAAGGATGGCGCACTTTTTACAAGCTTTATATTAGCCTGCTGGGCTAGTTACTTTGTTAGTTTAGGCCCAATCTTGGAAGCTCCATTGGTACGAACCACTTCCCGGTTTCCGATTGAGCTGAATTTTGCATACACGTGAAGTTTGGACCACAATGCATGGTTAGCTTAGTGACGTCATTCTAAATCCAAAAAGGCGGACTCCTAAAGGTGGTGGATCATTTATAGTTTGTTCAGAAGAATGAATACGTAATAATTAAAATTATTTTCAGATTAAAGCTTGTACCTAAATATTTTTTTAGGTTTTTTGAAAATAATTTAAATTGCCTCACATACTTCGTACAGCAAACATAAGCAAAATATTTACAAAATCCGCAACATTATATTCGTGTTTTAACACGCTTTGTATTAGATTGCCATGTTAGTTTGTCTGTTAGTTTGGGGGAAATTATGAAGCTAAATAAGAAAAACTTTCCGGTTTCCGATTGAGCTGAAATTTCGCATACACTTTAAGTATGGAGAACAATGCACGGTTAGCAAAACGACGTCATTCTAAATCCAATATGGCGAAATCCTAAAGATGAGGATCAGTTTTTTTATGCATCCCCATGATATGGGTATCAAAATAAAAGGGTTTGCAGATAACTATGAAATAATTAAAATTATTTTCAAATTTAAACTTTTACATACAGTTTTTAGGTTTTTCGACAATTTTTAACTTATGGAAAACATTCAGCGTAAAACTTTGATAACAATTTTATTATAATAATCTTAATGCGCTAGACAACACAAGGTCATAATATTTAGCCTTACTAATATAATAAATATGAAAATGTGTTTGTTTGTTACCTCTACACGCTTCAACACCTCACTCAACCAATCTAGACGAAATTTGGCATGTAGGTAGCCTGTGTCATGGGAAAGGACATAGGCTACATTTTATCATTTTTTGCACAGATTGTTGAGGGGGTGCGAAATGACATAGACTACTCCCGAGATAATTCCCGAGGGATCTAGGGAAAAGTCATTTCCAGCCTCGCACACGTCGTCATTGCAACGGAAACGACACAATGACGTGATTTTTTGCATATAATTGGAGGATGGGAAGTGTCATAGATTGCTAATCAGAATAGCCCGATTTATGGGGATCTGTAGTAAATGTCTGTCTACGCTCGCGAGCCGCCGCCGCATTCCACCACTCCCCCTCCCGCTCCCCCTCCCGGTCCCCCTCAAAAACAGTTAGTATAAAAACCGGCCAAGTGCAAGTCGGACATGCACAAAGTAGGGTTCATAATAAAAAAATGATTTTGCAGTCGGTAGTATAACACTTGGTATGGAAGACTTTTTAATTTATTTTAATCCCCGACGCAAAAAACGTGTTTATCTGTCGGTCTGTGTCTGTCGGCGCCATCGTAGTTCCTAAATGAATTAGCTATTATGATGTGGTTTTTTTCTTTGAAAGCTAACGTGATCGAGGTGGTATCAGTTCTAATTTCTAAAGATCTGTTCAGCCGTTTTAAAGATCATCAGCTCTTTTCTAGGTGATGAAGGGATGGGCAACTTCCATCTGTCTAACCAATTCGAAATTTGATGTGCTGTTACTTTAATGATAGATGCTGCAGCATCACATGAAACCTGCAGAATATCCAATTCCTCACTAAATCACAGCAGAGTACCGTGTTTGAGCTCATTGGAATAGTCTCAATGAATAGGTGTTATGTAGAACATGGTAACCTTGACCTGATGCTGCAGCATCTCCTGAAATCTGCAGGATACCCAAGTTCTCAACTTACAGCAGAGTTATAGGCAGAGGTGAAGAAAAGTAAATATTGTCCGCTTCTTTTCTAGCTCATTATCCACTCCCCTGGCGCGCCATTTTGGCAGATTATGCGGATCTGTGTTTGTCCAATAGTAGGCGCGGCGGGAAGTTGACGCTTATGTGAAACGCCTAAATCTGGTCAGATCCCTTTACGCGGGAAGCGACTCACTTCCTACCTGAGTATGGAGCGAAAACTATCGCTGCGTTGTTCTATCGTTTGCTAAAGCTCCTTGATAAGACAAGGATAGAGTTAGGAATGAGTGCAAAGCCAACGGTGAATGATTTTCGATAGAAATCTCCTTCGAATCAGTCAGTGCTTTCAAGTGCGCCCGGGCGGTGCGCGTACCTGTTTTTAAAGTGATTGTTTAGTGATTGTTTTGTTGTTTTGCATAGAAAAACTCGGTGTTGTTGAAATTCCCAATAAACTGGGTAAGCAATACAATGTTATTATATTATCTATTGTTATTGTAGCATTCACAGTTCACGTTTTTTTACGTTCAAGTGCAATACCTACTAATACTTACTTACCCTATCTTTGGCCGAGACTGTTGAATTATATTTCACAAAGTTTAATACACAAATATTTTAGTCAGATAGTCAGTTTATGACGATTTCACCGTTATAAGTTTTATATATAGTGTCCATACAAAGATATTGAGAAATAATTGTTTTTGTAACCCTTGACAATAATGGCGACCACCCACAAAAAGCCCCCACAGTTGAAGCAAGATGGCGCCGCTGGCAGCGCCAGCTGATTCGTCCTCGCCGCGGACCAGATTTCGGCATTTGCCAGGGGAGTCGTTATGGGGTCTCAGAAATATCCACAGTTACAATTGATTTGAAGTTTACAGTTATAAAATAAAAGTTAAAAAAACTAAAAACCGAATTCAAAATTAAATTCACTCAAAAGTATGAAATGATATTAATATTTATACTTAAATACACAACATTAACCAACAATAACGAAATCAAAGGTGGGTACGAATTAAATTAGGGGCTTAAATTTGTTCACAATCTGCGGAGGTATCGCGTAACAAACATAAAAATTTGAAGTCGGTTGAAAATACATTTAATTGCAGCTTCCAACAAGGGAGGTGAGCAACTTCTACAGGTTTGTTTGATTCAGAATAGGCTAGATTTCCTGTCGCAGTTTCGTGTTTCATCCTCGAAAGTATATTTGTGTTAATGTGGAGATAGGTTTTCGATTGTAGCGTGTCTACAAGTATTATGTAAAGTTTCAAAAGCATGAAATAAACTAAAATAAAAAAAGCGTGTGGCACTCGAGGACTGCCGCGGTAAAGCTATTGCATAGCATTTTTTATCTACTTAGGCAATTATAATGAATAATTTATTTTTTATTTATGCAGTAATTTACTTACTATTTTTTGATGTTTTACTGTTTTTGTGTGCTCCTTTTGATTGAAGGACCATATAGTTTTGAACTTCTTAGTTACTGGACTGATTGATTCTAAAATCGATATCCGAGGGTCCCTGAAGTCCCTTATCAAGAATCCGTTGCCAGAATTTAAAAAAGTGGCCAACAATTTTGGAAGCAAGCGGTCCAGTAACTAAAAAGTTCAAAATGGCGGCCACTTTTTTCAATTCAGGCAACGGATCCGTGTTAAGGGACCTGAGGGACCCCCAGATATCGATTTTGGAAGCAATTAGTCCAGTAACTAAAAAGTTCAAAATGGCGGCCACTATTTGCAATTCGGGCAACGGATTCGTGATAAGGGACCTCAGGGACCTTCAGATATCGATTTTGGAAGCAATCGGTCCTGTAACTAAAAAGTTCAAAATGGCGGCCACTATTTTCACTTCCGACAACGGATTCGTAATAAGGGACCTCAGGGACCCTCAGATATCAATTTTGGAAGCAATCGATCCAATAACTAAAAAGTTCAAAATGGCGGCCCCTTTTTCACTTCCGACAACGGATTCGTGATAGATAAGGGACCTCAGAGACCTTCAGATATCGATTTTGGAAGCAATCGGTCCATTAACTAAAAAGTTCAAATGGCGGCCACTATTTTTACTTCCGACAACGGATTCGTTACAAGAGACCTCAGGGACCCCAGATATCGATTTTGGAAGCAATCGGTCCAGTAGGTAACTAAAAAGTTCAAAATGGCGGCCACTTTTTTCAATTTGGGCAGCGGATTCGTGATAAGGGACCTCAGGGACCCTCAGATATCAATTTTGGAAGCAATCGATCCAATAACTAAAAAGTTCAAAATGGCGGCCCCTTTTTCACTTCCGACAACGGATTCGTGATAGATAAGGGACCTCAGAGACCTTAAGATATCGATTTTGGAAGCAATCGGTCCAGTAACTAAAAAGTTCAAATGGCGGCTGTTAGAGACAAACAATGAGCTTAAATGTTGAAAATAGTTTATTTAAAGGAACAAACTGAATTTCTTTATAATATGCGCACTGACCGCCATGAAGACGGAACAGAAGAGGTTTTTAGAGTTGTCATAACAAAATATTACCATTTCGTTAGTGTAACATAATACAATGTTGCTATTTTTATACTTAAAATTATTACTAATTAAACCATAAAATTTATGTTTAAATTGATTTAAACATAATTGGGGGCCAGGCAAAGACCAAAGTTACATTTTAAAATTATTCTATAGGTAAAGGACACAATTTAGTAATAGCTCTGCGAAATATCTTATTATTTAACTTTACATCGGCCACTCTTACATTTCCATCATTGCCCGGGTAAGTTTTTACAATACGTCCCATAGGCCAAGTTAATGGAGAGGTGTTGACATTTTTTACAATGACCAAGTCACCTTCATTTAAGTTTGGATATTGGCTTTTCCATTTGGGACGACTCTGTAACTGAGTTAAATAATCGCGAGACCATGATTTCCAAAAGTCTTGTTTCACTTTTGTGCATATATTCCAAAATCTTAAGCGGTTGACAGACATATCAGTAAGATCAATTTCAGGATAGCTTGATAGAGCCGTTCCAATAAGGAAGTGTCCAGGCGTTAAGTATTTACAATCAGTTGAGTTTGTAGAAAGTAGTGGTCTCGAGTTTAATATACTTTCAATTTGAATAATGGCTGTATTTAATTCCTGATAAGTTAAACATAAGTTTCCAATTACTCTTTTCAAGTGGTGTTTAACACTCTTGACACCTGCCTCCCACAAACCTCCAAACTCAGGAGAGTAACTTGGGATGAACAAGAACTTTATGTAGTTTTTAGTGCAGAAATCATTTACTGCATCTCTATGCTCTTTAGAAGAGTTTAATTTATACAATTCATTTAATACATTTGACGCTCCCTTAAAAGTCTTCGCATTATCACAAAATATTTTTGTGGGCATGCCACGCCGCGATATAAAACGCTTGAGACATGCCAAAAAGGCCTCCGTTGTGAGGTCTGACACAAGTTCTACGTGAATTGCCTTGACGGCAAAGCAGACGAACAAGGCAATGTAAGACTTCATAATGATTGGTCTCCTAACACGAGCTACCTTGACATTAAAGGGTCCGCAGAAGTCAATGCCGACATGCTGAAATGGCCGAGATGCTGTAATCCGTTCGCGAGGCAGAGAACCCATCAACTGCCTAGCAGTTGCAGCTTTTAAGCGCCTGCAGTTAATACATCTGTGAATAACTTTCTTGACCTCTCGGATACCACTAACGATGGAGTATCTCTGTGAAAGAGAACTCAGAACCAACCTAGGACCTGCATGTAGAAGCCTTAAGTGCTCACTCTCTATGATAAGGTCAGTGATTCTACATTTTTTCGGGAGAATAGCAGGATGCTTTTTATCATGTGGAATATCAGGGGCATTATCGAGCCTACCACCTACCCTAAGGAGAGCCTTGTGATCTAAGAAGGGATGTAGATTTCCGATTCCTGACTTCACTGTTTTGCCAGCAGAAAGTAATTGTATCTCTTTATGAAAATATTGATTTTGGGCAGAACGTACTATGACTAGCATAGAGTCACGCATCTCTTGTGGAGTTAAAAACCTATCTGTTTCTTTATTATTTGTTTTATTCAAACAGTTATTATAGAACCTGTACACATAACCAATAATTCTTTGAAGTTTGTGAATATTTGAGTACCTTTTAAATAACTCTGAAGTGAACATTGGATCTATTTTAGCTAAGTTTGAGATCAAAGTCTGCTCTTTTTCTATTTCCGGATCAGTAAAGATTTGTACTACTATATTAGCATTGTCAGAATTTTTATGTGCATAGTCTCTATCTGCCAAGTCTTGTGGCCCATGCCACCATAACAGGTTATCTTGGAGCTTCTGTGCCTGGTATATTCCGCGCGACAGTAAATCAGCAGGATTTTTATTAGTTCTGACATAAAACCAGCTAGTCTGATCAGTAAGTTCCACAATTTGACTAACTCTATTATTCACATATGCATTAGACCTTTTGTTACCTGATTGGATCCAAGCTAACACTATCTGAGAGTCACTGTATAAAAACTGTTTATGGGGAAACCTATCTGCCAGTAACTTGCTAACTCTATGCACTAGTTGGGCCAAGAGTAGAGCGCTGTTAAGCTCTAGTTGGGGTATGGTCAGACATTTACCTAATGGAGCAACACGGGACTTGGAACAGAGAAGACTTGATCGGACTGAGCCATCTTTTTGAAAAACCCTAAGGTAGAGACAACAGCCATAGGCCTTTATAGAGGCATCAGCGTATCCTACCAACTCTACATGGGAATTTTCATGCTGATTGATGCACCTTCCAACCTGGATTTTACCCATTTCTTTAAGGTTTTTTATGAATTTTTCCCAGAACAATAACTGATGTCGGGGTATTATAGTGTCCCAATTAATCTGCAAAGACCATAGCTCTTGCATAAATAATTTGGCTACGACTACGATCAGGCCAATTAAACCGAGAGGATCAAATATTTTCCCAATAAAACTCAATATCCTTCGCTTTGTATTTAAACTCTGCTCCTCTTCATGAGTAGGAGCTGAAAACTGAAAGCTGTCCGAAGCAATATTATACTTCAAACCTAGCGCCTTAACTATATTTTCTTTATTTAATTCTACATTGTCAAACTGCTTGTGCTCATCTGGAATGCTATCTAAAACCTGAGGCGTATTAGAGCACCATTTATGCAAGGTGAAACTACCTAACTTGAGTAGCTCTACTAACTGATTTTTAAGATCCTGAAGTTGCAGTATGTCATCAGATCCACAGAGAACATCATCAACGTAAGTACTTTTCAGCATAGCTTGAGCAGCGAGGGGAAACTTTTCACAGTTCTGGCGAGCTAATTCAAGTAGACATCGAGTGGCCAAGAAAGTAGAGGATTTTAGCCCATAAGTAACAGTCTGCAACTGCAAGCAGCTGATAGGCTTCCTGGGATCATCACGCCATAGGATATTGAGGAGGCTCTTTTGGTGGTCATTTATAAAGACACCGCGAAACATACGTTGTATATCACAGATTAGAGTATAGAGGTAAGTTCTGAACTGAATTAGAATGTCAAAGAGCTCACTCTGCACCACGGGGCCATTCAGCATGACGTCATTGAGGGATACCTTGCTCCGTGATTTCATGCTGCCATCAAAGACAACACGAAGCTTTGTCGTTCTACTCTCCTCGTTGATGACTGCATGGTGTGCTAAAAAGTAGACAGGTTCATTTTCAAAATCATAATTCCCAACTTCGACCTCCTTAGCATGTCCCAGCTCTATATATTGATTAATAAAATTTTTGTACTGCTCTAACAACACAGGATCATTTTTCAGACGTTTTTCTAATGTTAAAAATCTTTGATAGGCTACAGAAAATGAGTCACCGAGCTGCAAGTCCTCCATTGGAGAGATGAGGGGCATATCGACATAGAAACTGTTATTTTTGAGTGACATAGACTCCTGAAAAATATTTTCAGCCTTCTGAAATTGATCAGAAAAAGGCCTTGCAGGCTCAGGTACTTTTTCTGTTAACCAGAATTGTTCCATGACATTTTCCAATTTTTTAGAATCACATATAGCAAAGTTTGATACAATATTACATGAACTAATATTATCATAACATGATTTTTCAGGTATCATACCACCAACTACATACCCAAAGAGAGTGTTTTGTAAAACAGGTCCATTGTGAATTTTAACACAACCATCCAACAAAACTTTAAAGTAGACATCAGCGCCTAGTAACAAAGATATTTCTCCGGGGCTGTTGAACATATCATCAGATAATTTAATATTTTTGGGTATATTCCATGCTGAAATATTTACATACTGTTGGGGTAGATTAGTAGTTATTTGTTCTACTACATGACATCTTAAATTATATTTCACATCATAGTGGCATGAAAGCACAGCTAAGTTTACACATTGATTAATTTGTGTTTGTTTATTACCAATACCAACAATATTATTAGGCTGAGTTATAGCATTCAAGCCTAATTTTTTGATAAGTTTATTAGTCACGAACGATGCCTGACTACCTGTGTCCAGTAGGGCACGAACAATAATCTCCTGACCATAATTATTTAATATTTTTACTTTAACAGTAGGAAGCAAAATGTTGTTGGAAATGGGTTTCGACAACAAGGTTACTACCGGCTCCTCTGCAATAGGAGTGTTCTGCTCTTCAGGATGTAAAAGAGTATTATGTTCTTGCTTACATATTTTACATTTTATCAAAAATTTGCACTTACCATTATGGCATGGGTTAAGGCAATTCGAACATATCTTTTGGCTCGATACATAGTTTTGTCGAACCTCGAGTGCTGCCGTTTTGAAGGCCGGACAGCTGAAAAGAGCATGACCATTTTTTGAACAAAATTTACATATTTTTACAGGCTTGGCAGCGACATTAGACACCTTTGAGGGCAATGATTTGGCCTTGACATAATTATATGAGCTACTTTCATAGGAAGTACTCTTATGAGGCATACTATCCTCCAATGCTATAGCGCGCCTTTCAATAAATTCAAAAAATTCTTCAAGCGTAGGTAACTTATCAGACTTTCTATCTAATTGATAAGCCCTGTTAGTAATTTGATCTAGCTTTCTAGTCAAAATTGAAATTAATAGCATATCCCATTGATCTATGGGTTGCTCTAAATTTTTTAAGGCATATATTTGCTGTTTTACTTGCGACAAGAATGACCTTATAGAAGCCGCAGTACCTTTTTGCATCACAGGCAAATCTAAAATGATACCAATATGATTGGAAATCAAACGCGCCTTGTTATCGTAACGCTTCTCCAACAACTGAAGTGCTTCTTCATACGACTGATTGACTAAAGGCAAATTGACAATGACAGCCAAAGCATCATCTGTTAAATATTTCCTCAGGTAAAATAGTTTTTGTACATGTGACAGTGATTTATTGTTATTTATAACAGCCATGAACAAATCATAGAATGGCTTAAACTGTGTGAAGTCCCTACCATCGAAGGTAGGTATTTCTATGTTAGGCAGTTTGCAAGTAGATACATTGTGACATTCAGATACTTTTTTGGTACACAGCTGTTTTAAGGCTGCATTAATTTTGGCCATTACACTGTAATATTTATCTTCAACATCACCAACCTGCTCAATGTCCTTATCGTCCATACTCAGTATGTCCAGTTGCACCGCCTCGTAGTTTTTTAATGCACTAACCAACTTTTCCTTCCGCGCCTCTAACACGTCTACAGTAGCTGATGAAAACAATATAGGGTCGCAAACGAAAGTTTCGATTCGGGTTATGGTGGATTTGTGTTGTCCACGCTGAAGTCGAAGCTTCTTTAATTCATCTTTCGAATCTATATTCTCCATTTCGCAAGTTACGTGTTGCAGTAGATGTAAATGAACGCACAGGAAAGTCAAGAACGCTATTAACACGGATATAAACCGAAACACACAATATTATTCACTTTTATTTCGCAAAACACTAACTTTACGTTTTGTTTGACAGCACAAAAATGAATGACGTTTGACTTGACTGACTGACACAATGGATGGCCGCACAATTTGCGTTCCGTTTAGACGAATTAGTATTTATATACTCTTTTCCACTCAACTCACTGCCACGATGATTTTGAACGGGAAGCTTGCCCACGCTGGACCTTTGTGATTTTCGTTCTTTTATGTAAAGGACGAAGTTGCCGGCCAGATACACCCAGGCAAACAGCACAAAATACGGCAAAAGGCGGCGACTCACACGAGTCAACCACACCCACCAGCAGACGACACGCACGACGGAAAACTCGCGAAAAACGTTACTCACTGGTTTTTCACTTGTCGAAGGACCACAAACTCATGTTAGAGACAAACAATGAGCTTAAATGTTGAAAATAGTTTATTTAAAGGAACAAACTGAATTTCTTTATAATATGCGCACTGACCGCCATGAAGACGGAACAGAAGAGGTTTTTAGAGTTGTCATAACAAAATATTACCATTTCGTTAGTGTAACATAATACAATGTTGCTATTTTTATACTTAAAATTATTACTAATTAAACCATAAAATTTATGTTTAAATTGATTTAAACAGCGGCCACTATTTTTACTTCCGACAACGGATTCGTTACAAGAGACCTCAGGGACCCCCAGATATCGATTTTAGAAGCAATCGGTCCAGTAACTAAAAAGTTCAAAATGGCGGCCACTTTTTTCAATTTGGGCAGCGGATTCGTGATAAGGGACCTCAGGGACCCTCAGATATCAGTTTTGGAAGCAATCGGTCCAATAACTAAAAAGTTCAAAATGGCGACCACTTTTTCACTTCTGACAACGGATTCGTGATAAGGGACCTCAGGGACCCCGAGATATCGATTTTGGAAGCAATTAGTCCAGTAACTAAAAAGTTCAAAATGGCGGCCACTATTTTTAGTTCCGACACAGATTCGTTACAAGAGACCTCAGGGACCCCCAGATATCGATTTTGGAAGCAATCGGTCCAGTAACTAAAAAGTTCAAAATGGCGGCCACTTTTTTCAATTTGGGCAGCGGATTCGTGATAAGGGACCTCAGGGACCCTCAGATATCAATTTTGGAAGTAATCGGTCCAATAACTAAAAAGTTCAAAATGGCGGCCACTTTTTTCACTTATGACAACGGATTCGTGATAAGGGACCTCAGGGACCCCGAGATATCGATTTTGGAAGCAATTAGTCCAGGAACTAAAAAGTTCAAAGTGGCGGCCACTATTTTTACTCCCGACAACGGATTCGTTACAAGAGACCTCAGGGACCCTCAGATATCGATTTTGGAAGCAATCGGTCGAGTAACTAAAAAGTTCAAAATGGCGGCCACTTTTTTCAATTTGGGCAGCGGATTCGTGTTATGGGACCTCAGGGACCCTCAGATATCAATTTTGGAAGCAATCGGTCCAATAATTAAAAAGTTCAAAATGGCGGTCACTATTTTCAATTCGGGCAACGGATTCGTGATAAGGTACCTCAGGGATCCTCAAATATCGATTTTGGAAGTAATCGGTCCAATAACTAAAAAGTTCAAAATGGCGGCCACTTGCGGCTAGTACTTGGGGCGCGGGATGTTTATGTAATAAATTAACACAAAGAAAGTTACACCAGTTAAATTGACTAACTCCTTTTAGTACCGCAAATTGCTAATAAATGGCACTGTAAGTTTTTTTTGAACCCGGGGTGTCAGGTTTTTTTCGTTACGAAATTTCTTGATTAGGTCCCCTTAAAGCCCGCGATAAAAGCTTTACAATAGCTTAAAAATTTAAAAAACCTCTAAAAAGTAAACAATAAAATAATCTGTATTGGCCCTGTAAGTAGTAATATTTTGATCCAAGAGTCTTCGCGTAGGGGATTGCTAAGTTAATTAAATGCTCCTTTTCTAGCTCATTTATGGGGTCTCCCATGCGGTGGACCGATGACCTGGTGAAGGTCGAGGGAAGCCACTGGATGCGGGTAGCACAGAACCGGTCGTCGTGGAAATCCTTACAGGAGGCCTATGTCCAGCAATCGACGTCCTTCGGCTGATATGATGATGATGATAGGGTCTCAGAAACTTCCACAGTTCCAATGGATTTGAAATTTACAGTTATAAAATAAATTTAATTGTAATAGCTTCAAACAAGGGAGGTGTGTAACTTCCACAGGTTTGTTCGATTCAGGATAGGCTAGATTTTGGTCGGAATTTCTTGTTTCATCCTCGGAAGTATTTGTGTGAATGTGCGATAGATTTTCGAATGTAGCGTGTATTTTTTCACTAAAAATTTAAGTGCTTTTGGCTTCATCTCACCTAATGGTAAGTGTCGATGCAGCCGAGGAAGTAACACGCAAGCTCAAATAGTGCCTATTCGCTCTCGTCTTGAAGACTACAGGTAATATAAAAAGTTAAAAAAGCTTGAAATAAAACTTAAATAAAAAAAACCCCCGACAAAAACTTCTAATCATCAACATATAAGCTGAAAATCATCCACTGCTGGACTAAGGCCTTCCCCATGGATTTCCACGACGACCGGTCCTGCGCTACCCGCATCCAGCGGCTTCCCGCCATCTTCACCAGGTCGTCGGTCCACCGCGTGGGAGGCCTGCCTAAGCCACGTTTTCCCGTGTGTAATCGCCACTCTACAACTTTACTGCCCCAACGGTCATCTGTTCTACGAGCTATGTGCCCTGCCCACTGCCACTTCAGTTTATAGATTCTGTTAGCTACGTCAGTTACTTTGGTTCTCCTGCGGATCTCCTCATTTCTGATTCGATCGCGTAGGGAAATCCGGAGCAAAGCTCGCTCCATTGCCCTTTAGGTGACCTTGAGCCTTCTTAAGAGGCCCATAATAAGCGACTATGTCTCAGTTCCGTATGTCATCATTGGCAACACACACTGGTCAAAGACCTTAGTCTTGAGACACTGCGGTATTAGCGACGTGAAGATATTGCAAAGGTTCCCGAACGCTGTCCAGCCGAGTTGGATAAGTCGATTGAACTCTTTCTTGAAGTTGGACCTACCTAGCTGGACTGTTTGTCCCAGGTATACATATTTGTAAACATCTTCCAGTGTAGAGTTTCCAAACTTTAGAGGGGTGGGTGCGACAAGGACATTTAACATTACTTTTGTCTTGTCGGTGTTCATTTTAAGACCCACTTGTTGAGAGACTTTACTAAGGCCATCGAGCATTGTGCTTAGGTCTTCCATAGTCTCAGCCATGACCACGATATCGTCAGCGGATCGGAGGTGGGTGATGTACTCGCCGTTGATATTGATGCCGAGTCCCCCCAGTCAGAAGCTTGAAAACAACTTCCAGGGCGGCGGTGAACGTAGTTTCGGAGATATAACGTCTCCCTGATTCACTCCTCGCTGCAACTGGATAGGTTTCAAGTTCTGGTCCTGAAGGCGAACTGACATGGTGGCGTTTTCATACAGACACTTTAACACTTCGATGTATTGATAGTCAATTTGGCACCGCTGAATAGACTGTAGCACAGCCCAGGTTTAGACGGAATCAAAGGCTTTCTCATATTCCAACGCCAAGCATAGTGGCAGATTGTACTCTTTAGTCTTCTGTATTGTAACAACCCTTATGTTGTCTGGGGTTTCGTAGCTCAGGGCGCCTCAGGGGATCGCCGTCGAATATATATGAACAAAAACTGAGTAGATAGTGAATTCGTCGGAATATAAATTTATTCACTTCAAAAGGGCTCTGCCGGTAGGCTTATTATTGGAACGAAAGATATTAAAGTAATTGTTACACCTTTTCTAATAAGAAGCACGACTTGAAGATAAAATGGACATCCGTCCTGGCTCAGGGCCCAAGTTAGAATGAATCTCAATTGTTCTAGCGAACATTCGATTTAAAATATTAATCCTAATTTGAATCATTTACTAACGACATGCGATTAGAAAAGATGTAAAAGGGGCGTGATACCTAAATGCAGAGTCATAAGATCTTTTCATTCACCCACTACCTAATTGAGGAAAACTTCCAAAAAGGAGGAGGTTCTCAATTCGTCTGTATGTTTTTTTTTATGTTTGTTACCTCAGAACTTTTGACTGGGTGAACCGATTTTCATGGTTCTTTTTTTATTTGAAAGCTAGTGCTTCCCGTATGGTCCCATATAAATTTTATCTAAATTGGTGTTGTACTTTAGTAGAAAATTAACAAAAATAATAAAGCAAAATTGTTTGACTACTATACTCAAAAGTTTTTACTTTAACCAATAAACCTCGCAAACATTGACAACAACTACTTCCAGTAACATCCGGTTCATAAAAAGATATATTTAAAAGTTTTAAGTATTGACCATAATATAACCTGTGGTCTTGAAAGAAATAGCAAAGACTATTAAGAGGCGCGGTATGTGAAAAACTAAGCATTGACCATAAAAGTGTACTAGTTAATCTGTAGTCATAACAGATTTGACAAAAAAGATAATTTGAGATCCAAGATTTCAATAAATTGAGATCTGAGATGTCTGAGATGTTAATAATCCAGAGAGATGTCAACGTAATTAGGCCTTTTAAAGTTAAACTTTTATTACATCGTCTCACATTTTTTCGTCTGTGTGTTGCATGTCGCGTGACGGTTGCTTTCGTCTGACGGTATGATCGTTTCGTCCTCTGTACCGTAGCGAGAGCAGCCATGATCGTTTCGTCCTCTGCAAAGTTTCACATTTACCGCGGTTTCATAAAACCACACACTTACTTTTGTATTGACAGATCGAACAAGTTGTTTATACAAATGTATGGGTTGGAACCGTACATGAGTATTTGGGAATAAAACTCCAAAAACAGAGATCCTAGATAGCCTATGGCTAAAAACTATAAGTATCCCAAAAAGAGACCCAAACATAATTCATGCTCTTTTCTCGTTTCATCGTTTCAATTTACCTACCTATTTCAATTCTATCTGTCTGAAATGCTAAACAAATCCTTTATTCAAAAATTTTCTTATATCCTTACATCATCAAGTCCTAAAACCTATTTAATCCATCTCCTAATCTTACATTCTTTTAATCCTTGTATCCTATGTAAACCCATTTCTAACTCCTAAATTATCTCACCCCCTTTAATGTTTTTTCATTCGAAAATGAGCCAAATTTATATTATTATGCCCTACCCTACACTACACTACACTACCCTACCCTACACTACACTACCCTACACTACCCTACCCTACACTACTCTACCCTACACTACACTACACTACCCTACCCTACACTACCTTACCCTACAATACCCTACCCTACCCTACATACACTACACTACACTACCCTACACTACACTACACTACCCTACACTACCCTACCCTACCCTACACTACCCTACCCTACCCTACCCTACATTACCCTACCCTACCCTACACTACCCTATCCTACACTACCCTACCCTACCCTACACTACACTACACTACCCTACCCTACCCTACCCTACACTACCCTACCCTACACTACCCTACCCTACACTACACTACCCTACCCTACATAAAAACCTTCTCGTGACAATAACGAACTCGACAAAAAAAGAATTAGCGAAATCGGTCCAGCCGTTCTCGAGTTATGCGCTTACCAACACATTTTGCGATTCATTTTTATATATTAGATAGATTATACAGGCTGTGCATTTTCTTTCTACAATAATTTTCATTGAAACCTGAAACATTTTTTTCAGAATTTCATTCTCTATGATGAAACGAGCAACTTAAACATATTAAAAGGGATATCGAATCAAACAATAAAATGATAATATTATTTAAGAACCAAGTAATCAACACAAATTGGTTCCATGTGGGTGGTGCGGATGACATTGAAATATCCAGTTTCAATACCTTATATTCCCGTTCACTCACATCTTTGCTGTGTGGTATAATATTATTAACTATTCTTACGTTAAAATTTTCAGTTTGCGTTCCCATCTCGCACCACACCTTCAATTCAATTCAATCAAAGAACATTTCCTTTTAACTCCAGATCATTAAATTCAAAATAATATGAAATTTAATCTTCATTCATTCCCTAATTTTTAATTTAAAAAAACTGGTCTAAATATGGGACAATTCTCTTAAATTTCCTTCTAATGGCTTCTTCAATATCTTTGTATGACGCTGCTGAAGGAGCAATAGTTCTATACAACATCCGTCCTGGCTCAGAGCCCAAGTAGTGCCTTATATTCTCTTTGGGCCCAAGTTCGAATGAATCTCAATTGTTCCAGCGAACATTCGGTTTAAAATATTAATCGTAATTTGAATTTGAATCATTTACTTTTTAAAAAGACACGCGATTAGATAATTGAAAACGCTAAATACGTTAAAAAACCGACTTCCATGCATTATTATTTTTGGTTTTTGTCAATTTCCTAACAAAGTACTACACCGATTTTGTTAAATTGATATGGGACCACACGGAAAGCACTAGCTTTTAAATAAAAAAAAGAATTATAAAAATCGGTTAACCCAGTCAAAAGTTATGAGGTAACAAAAAAAACATACAGACGAATTGAGAACCTCCTCCTTTTTGGAAGTCGCTTGAAAAGATGTAAAATGAATGCAGAGCTATACGATCTCTACAGTATAATCTACCGCAGCGTATGTGTGTGGTCTATGGTACTTTTTTATATTTTAAAAAAAATTGGTGAGTTTGACTACAACTCACCTGATGGAAAGTTACTCACTCTCGCCTTGAAGATGCCCAAATTGTAGAATTTAGGAAATACTCTCGCAAACATTTTGGAGCCTTTGTTGTGCTCAATCGCCTCTTTAATACAAATTGTATTATATTGGCGCAAATCGGGAGTCAGGGACTTAGAGATTTGCTTGTTTAGTTGCCGATACTGAGTAGCGTCTTCAGAGGACTGTAAAACCAATCTGCGTCTTTTTTCCATGAGGTTGCTGGTGAAGTCCGAGTCTTTTGTGGTTCTGTTTGAACGGCGAGTTTTGAAAATCTGACACCCGACCGTTTGGTCAATTTTCACAAATCTATCATTATAATCGTTCACATCATTGTAATCTCATAGGCATTCAAAGCGATTGGGCAACTCGAGCTGAAAGCTCTCGGGGTTTTGGAATTGGATGGGTGCTGGTAGGAGCGTAGACTTCATCAGTCGACATCTTTCTAGCTTGGTCTTTAGATTCAATGTGCCTCTTACCATTCGGTGATCGCTTCCTGTTTTTACTGAGTTGATCACAGAGACATCATTGAATATTTGCCTTCTCGTCGACAAGATGATGTCAATCTCGTTCTTCGTTACTCCATTGAGATACAACCATGTTTTGACCGCTGTTTTGACTTTTTGAAGAAGGAGTTCATCATAAACAGGCTCTCCTTCTCCATAAAGTCGGCCAGCATTTGACCACGTGCATTTATTACTCCGTATCCAAATTTCCCCACCCTCAGCTCACCATTGCTTCGTTTGCCCAGTTTCGCGTTGGAGTCCCCTATAACAACGGCATAATGGGTCCTGGTGCTATGTATGGCTGTAGAGATGTCCTAATACATACATAGTCTCTACCTCATCGTCGAAGTGTTCCAAGGTCGGCGCGTATACCTACCTGTATGACCTTCATCGAATACCATTTGGTGATTCTGAGTATATAAGATATGCTTGCCTTGTCAAAACGCTGACGATCTGGACCATATTGTTAATGAGGGACTTGTGGACGAATAACCCGACACCACCCTGGGACTGTTGGTCGCTCTCCCGGAAAAACAGCAGGTTTTCGGATTTAGGGACCATGGTGTCCTCTTCCTTCCTACGGACTTCACATTGTCATAAACCTACGATATCCCACCATATCCTGCTCAATCCTTCTTCGAGTTCTGTAAGCTTTCGTCAGTCCGCAGTGTACGCGTGTTGTAAGTTGCCAGGGTCAAAGGTCGTTAAGTTTGGTAGCCTGGCATCTGCCAGGATTCTTCGCACCCCCCGCCCCACCGTTACCATGACTACTACCAGAGACAGGAGTAGCAGGGCCGTCGGGGACGAGGGGCCGTTTTCTAGGTGTGCTGTTCATAGGGGGGTGTTGCCGTAATAGCCGCGCTTGTCAGGCGGGTTTGCGATCGCTGTGTGGTTGCAGTGTGGTGCACTGGTGCATGCACGGAAAGGACTCTGCTACCCATCCTCCGATTTTAAGTCCCTTAGTCGACTCTTACGACCCCCATTGGAAGAGATGGAATGGTCCTATTCTAAGCCGGAGCCATACGGCCTAGAATAGGACCATCGCATCTCTTCCAATGGGAAATAAAAACAATAAAACAAATAAAAACTTCAAAATTTTAAAAATTAAAATAATATATATTGGCTCTTTAAGTTTATTATAGGAAAGTAGTAATATTTTGATCCACGAGTCATCGCGTAGGGGGACCGCTAATTTAATAAATGAAAATAGAATACTACTGATTTACATAAGTACTACTTATTACTTCACTACAACTAATCCCTATCCCTACTTATATTATAAATGCGAAAGTAACTCTGTCTGTCTGTTACGCTTTCCCGCAAAAACTACTGAACGGATTTGGCTGAAATTTGGTAGGTAGACAGATTAGGACCTGGGTTAAGACATAGGCTACTTTTTACCAAGCTCGCGAGCCGCTTACGGCTCGCGCACTGCGCACCCTCGAAAAGTCATAGAAATGTGGTCCACGCGGGTGAAGCCGCGGGAAACAGCTAGTTAATATTATAAATGCAAAAGTAACTCTGTCTGCTTGTTACGCTTTCCCGCAAAAACTACTGAACGGATTTGGCTGAAATTTGGTAGGTAGACAGATTAGGACCTGGGTTAAGACATAGGCTACTTTTTACCACGCTCGCGCGCACTGCGCACCCTCGAAAAGTCATAGAAATGTGGTCCACGCGGGTGAAGCCGCGGGAATCAGCTAGTAATATTATAAATGCGAAAGTAACTGTCTGTCTGTTACGCTTTCCCGCAAAAACTACTGAACGGATTTGGCTGAAATTTGGTAGGTAGACAGATTAGGACCTGGGTTAAGACATAGGCTACTTTTTACCAAGCTCGCGAGCCACTTGCGGCTCGCGCACCCTCGAAAAGTCATAGAAATGTGGTCCACGCGGGTGAAGCCGCGGGAATCAGCTAGTTACTAATAATTTCACAACTTAGCGGTCACCCTAGGCGACTACCTACTCTTGGTGGGCAGGAGCGCTTATTGAGAATAAAAATATTATATGTCCTACTATTTGTTCTGAAATAGCGGTTTAGCTGGTAAGGACACTCGACTCTTACTAAAATTAGCACTTTCAAACTTAATATTCGCAAGCGGAACCCTGCATCGGAAAAAGGTTATAATAAACCCTTCGTAGTTTTGAGACATATTCAACGGTACTCCACACGGTAGGATACGTCAACAAAAAAAATCACCCCCTCTTTAGGTAATTATACTTATATAGGGAGATAACCAAAAAAATTTTTTTTAAGATTTTATTTTACCGCTTGGTCGGCGTGATTAATATGTATTATTATTAATATAATAATACATATTGTTTTTTTATATATTTAATATGTATACCCATGCCAAATAACATTTTTCACTAGAAAGCTATTATTACCAACTATAGACTCTGAGCTAAGCCGCGGACAGACAGACGGACAGACATGGCGAAACTATAAGGGTTAACTTGTTGACTACGGAACACAATGGGTACGCGAGTGAAGCCGCGAGCAAAAGCTAGTCACCTAATAAATAAATGTAAAGTAATATGCATATGTATATGTATACCCAAGTAAGTAGGTTTTGTTTGGTGACGTGTTAGCGCGCGCTGAGCCGCACGCGCACCTACGCAGCACCAACCGGTTGTTTGGCCTCGTCCTTAGCTCAGCGGTCAGTGGTGACATAATAATTTGTATAACAGAAGGTCGCAGGCTCCGTAGAATGTCTTAGTATGCGGTATAATTGCAAACCCTAATCCCGTTAAAAAACCGACTTCCATCGCAACAACTTCGAACAATTTTGCATTATTATTTTTGATAATTTTCTAATAAAGTTCTACACAGATTTTGATAAATTTATATGGGACCACACGGGAAGCACTAGCTTTCGAATGAAAAAAATCATCAGAATCGGTTAACCCAGTCAAAAGTTCTGAGGCGACACACATAAAAAAAACATACAATCGAATTGAGAACCTCCTCCTTTTTGGAAGTCGCTTGAAAATAACTTGAATGGAGTTTTTCAATTTAAGGCCTTAAGATAGGTCAAATGGCAATATTCAATTCAAATTATTGAAAGACTGTGTGAAGCTATCACTATAGAAAAAATATATAATATACTTAAAGTAATAAAAAATCGATTTAATTGAATACAATTAAAAAATATTACCACTTTTGATGTATAAAAAAATATAAGTTTTTGGCATTAGTTGCAAAATTTCTCGAAAACAAATAGTTATTGTTGAAGAAAACCAAAACACAAAAATCGGTGACTTTAAGACCTTTCATTTTAATTGAACACATTTTTTTTAAACTTATTTGAAAGTATAGAAGAGTAATAAAAAAATGTAAAATTTCGTCATTTTTACGGTCTTAAAGTAACAGCCGCGTTAAAGCCCGTATTGATTTGAACTTAAAATGAATAGACTTACTTTCGATATTTTTTTAACACGTATCAACCTGCTCGGATTGAGGCATCTTAAAGCCTTACGAGCCAAGAATTTGTCGGTGGAGTCACTCTATTCTTTGGTGGAGTGACTCATCTCCATTGGGCTCTGTTTTTCGCCAAAACCATGATACGACACTCCAACAACCTTCTTTTGTTGCTTCATGGAATTTAGTCTTGGCCTTCCCCTTCCGCGGTAGGTAGTATGACGTTGTCTACGTAACGTCTGGGGATCGTAGCTCGTAGATCGTAGCTCAGGTACCAAGGAAAGAAAAACGAAAAGAACAATGCTAAAGAGCTATCTTTATTCATCTCGTAATATACAGGGTCTTCGGCAGATGGTTGAAAATACGAAAATGGGGGATAGGTGGGGTCGCCTCCCACCTATTTTGAGAATTTAAAAAAATCTAGGACTTAATATACGTTAATAACGTTAACGTTTTTTTTGTTTTCGTTAATTTCACTTTGCTGTGTTTGTGATTTTGTTAAGTTTTTTTGTTGTTTGTCACTTTTTGTTATTATCAGACGTTTTGTTAAGACTTTGTTGTGGTTTAAAATGGCTCAATTTACCAATGCGGAATATGCGGACATTTTATTGGCATATGGAAGTGCTAACTCCAATATGCCAATAAATGACAAAAGATAGCCATTATGTGTGTGCAAGAATGTAAAAAAACGTACCTGCTCTTTGTAACCGTCCTAACAGTAAGTATTTACATTATTTTCAACTTTGCATTTGATACATTTCACAAAACATGTAACTAGTGGAATTTCGTCAACATGGTCCAATTGAGTAAAAAAAATTAACAACTCCGGTTACAAAAAAGATACCGAAACAAATTACATACCATTCAAAAGCCTAAGCTTTAGAGATGTTTTAAAAAAAACAGAAGCCTTCCAGCCCCATTATTTTTTTTTAAATGCATCGCAAAGTTGAGTTTTAAATTTTTGTTCAACTTTTTTTTTAAGTTCGGGGGCCCACATTTTTGTTTTTAGCAATAACTTGAAACAAACATAATTTTTTTAGAGCCGACAATCTTATAAAAGTCTATTAAAAAAAAGATTTTGGAGCTAGCTTTAAAAAACAAAAAGTTACATGTGTTCAAAGGTATAAAAATGGCAAAATTTCTAAAAAAAGGAAAAAAAATCCTGTAAAAAAAATTACAAGTCCTAGATTTTTTTTAATTCTCAAAATAGGTGGGAGGCGACCCCACCTATCCATTTTCGTATTTTCAACCATCTGCCGAAGACCCTGTATATACCTATTGTAGCGAAAATGAATGATTTTCTTGTTGCAATGGAATTAAATTAAAAGGGCTATGGTTTCGCCACATGGTAATAGAATAAATTCCAAAGACAAAAGTTAATAATTCCTTTTAATTTTTTTCAAATTCGCATTAATCAAGAATTTAGATGCAATCATTGTTTAAGATTTTTTGAACTTTAAAGAGTCAGAATTTTATGTTTCAGCTATAAGTACAATAGCGTCGATTAAACATTTTGAGTCATGCACTTTTCGATTTTCAACGCTTGAATGACATTATTGCAGATGTAAAAATCTATGGCTCTTTAGTTGCATAAGTACATATCTTGTAGTGACACGATTGTGCCGGAGGGTTCAATAAAACGATTTTTAAAACAGTAATTTCAATATATCAAATTTTTTATTTCAAATAATTTACATGATCTTCAGTTCTTATGCTACTGTACAATAGTAATAATTTACTTATGCTACACATTTACAAATTAATATTTCAGATCTTCAACAGTCTTTGGTGTAGTCTTACGAAAATCAAATAAGTAATCCTATCAATTAACATTTGGTCTATCTAATTGTAGACAAAAATTACATTATGATTAACCTATATTTGAAATAACACAAAGTCTTTGATGAACGTGAAAAATTTAAAAAATAATTTTCTTAGAATACTTGCATTGATCATCATTTTAGTTCTTATACTAGAAGTCCTATTTACAAATAACCCGAAAAAATTAATTAGTACACATGCCGCTTATTTGCATATTAATTTCCTTTTTAATATTTACAAAATATAATCCTGTTTGATAATTATCGATCCCTGCAATATAAAACACTCCCGAAACTACCAAAACACGAATAAAAATCAGAATAAATTACAGTTAATGTTACTTAACCTAAAACTTAATGTAAGAACACAAAATGGTGGGTTTACAACTGCCAAATCAAAATACCCGATATGAACTTATAACAAGCATAATTAACGCATCCTTTTTATTTGATGGCTTTTGAGGAAAAAAAAAAAAAAAAAAAAAAAGTTAGGCTAGAACTAGTGGCAAATTAGACTAAAAATTCATACTATTCACATAAATATTCGTTAAGATGTAATCAACAAAACCTAGATTCAACAGCGTACTTAAATCGTATTTTTTTGACCTCCTGATCTAAAGTATTAAGGATTTTTGCAACATTAATACTCCAACCAAGTTTGACTCCATACTGTATAACGTAATTGAGAAGGAATAAAGATCCATAGTTATCTAATGGAGGCCTTGCATCTGGGTCCGTGTTGCAATTAATCTTTACTGCTTCAGTCATCGATGCACATACACCCAGAGCTTTTTCGTTGAAGACTTCATGTAACATCATTCGCGCTAATGATTCGCAAGAATTCGATACTTCTTCGCAACGTGTGAGCTCACTGTACCTGACATAAATGTTGCTGTGAGGTATAAGTTCTAAGTGCCCGGGCAGATGATTCCGATACTTCAGAGTTCATTTTGTATCGTCGGGATCATATTCCGGTGGTAGAACAAACTGCCGTGTGGAAAGCAGATGCTTGGAAGTTTTCTGGTAGATTCTTTTTGGTGCTTGACTGACGCCATTGCTCTGATTCCCGTTGTTAGAATTTCGTCTCTTAGGCGCTGAATTCTGTCTTTCTTCAACAACCGGCGGGACTTCTTCTGCGACGCTGCTAGAAGATGACACGTGGTTTGCTAAATTTTCTGACGCATTGATTCTTTTGTTATCAAAAAACGTTTGATATGACTTAGCAGTTTCGAGAAGCGAATTCCGTAATAACTCGAACACTTTTGCCGTATTGTGCAAAATGGAGCTAACTTGACTGCAGAAGGTTGCAAATTGTTCCTCCATTTGTTGCTGCAAGGCCAACTCTGACAGCGAGTTTTGCGCAGTCGACCTGTCTCTTGAACTTCGTCTAGTCTGATCAGTCTCATTGGCTGCCGCATGCGCTTCATCTACTGACATCTCATAGTCGAAATCTGCTTCATGATCCGTCTCAATTCTTGAATCTGATGCTGCACTGTTAGGTGACGACAGAGGTTCGGACATGCACACGTTTGTTTGATGCCCACTATCTGCTACCATCGTTTTTTTAGTAGCAGACGTGACAGGGTCATCTTGAAATTTGACCCGTTTCATCGTCGGATTCGCTTCATTAGATTGATCAACTTGTGGGCGTGGATTTTGACCCACATGTTGATGGACTGGTGAAGGTTTCATTGATGACTGGTCGGATGAACCCGCAGACATCTCGGATCTGTGCAAACAATGTGCTTGTAAGACTGCGATGTTTCGAAGGGCAATCATCAAACCTAGATTTATCTGTTTCTTGGGAATATTACTTAAAATCGCTTGCAACTCTTGCTCATTCGACGGATACTTTTTGAGAGCACTTAATATTGCTTGATGTACTGAGATTCGAATTTTTGACGAAGTGGGTGGTGGCGTTGTCTTTTTGACTCCTTGAAGGGTTGGGTTTTGTCTATCGTTTTTGGGAAAAATAGGAATGTAGACAGGAGCTTGTGGTCGTTGAGCATCTTGATGATTGACTGTCCTTTGTCCTTGATGTTGGATCTCCTGAGGTTGATGAAACTGACTTGGTACGTTCGTTGGATTGTTATTGAAAGATGGTCTGACAGGTTGATACTGTGGGACTTGACTGATCGGATGATATTGCCCACGAAGTCTAGGATCAAGACTTTGTGTTGTGGGTATTTGAAGTAACCCTTGTCCAGGCATTAGCATGTGTTCTGGTGAAGCTGGTAAATTTTGCTGGACACCTTGATAGACAAAGATAGGACTCTGATTAAGTTGTGGAAGGTTTTGAGGAGCTGCGACACTAGCGACAGAGTAAACAACTCTTGGGTCAGTAGCAGATACTGTATTCATTCCTGTTACATGCTGGATTCCTTGAGAGCTGGTCATAATGCCTGCAACCGGAGCACAATTCATGCTATTTGCAATGAAAATTGATGGTTTTTGGTGTACCAGATTCTGAATATTGGCTGGTGATGGTTGAGTTAAAGGCTTTGGTAATGGCTGGGTCAGATCTGTTCGATTTGAAGAAGTTTGCGCGGCAATGATCATATTCCTCCTGGCATTTAAAATCTGGTTGCATAGATCAGTATTTAGTGCAAGCTGAGAAGTAATTTGCCTTGTGTTTGAAGTGTCAACGCGTGGTTCTTGATTGTTCGAAGGTGCTGTAAGAGTCCGGACATCTTTTATTCGAATTCTTTGGTCATGGTGTTGATTTGGCTGAGGAGTCTGCTTAATTGGAGATGGAGACTTTGGTGCAACTACGAAATTATTCGAAAGTTGATTTTGGTTTCCATTGGTTTCCCCGGGCTGCTCTTGTTGCGACTGATCTTCACTATTGACGACGTCACTAATTCCATCTACGTCTATTACCGGCATGCTTTGCTCTTGCTCATCATTAACTTGTTCGGTAGAGTGACTGCTTCCTTCAGTACTTTTAGCACCGTCGGTTGCAGCAATTTCTTCAGCCTGAGGACTTTCCATTGATGGTTCATCCCTGATGGTAGTCGATTCTGTTGAAGATACCGGCCGCAAATCAGCTTTCTGAGCAGTTGACTTGGCAGTTTCATTTTTACAATTCAATCGTTTTAAATAAAGCTGTTTCTTTGCTTCGTCATATGACTCCTTGTCCATACTTTTCGGCGATCCCTTCTTGGGAATTTGATACGGCTTTGACTTTCTCCTCTCAAATTTATCTTCGGACTTTGACGAATATTTCTGGTTGCTACGGCGTAATTCTTGATCCCACGGAACCGTTGAACCTGGAAATATTAAACAGAAATGTCAAAAACTATTCAAAAAAAAAAATATGTACGTGTACGAGTGTACACATGTAAGAAGTAAAACTTCTTTATGATAAATCTTCAAGTAAATTCCAATAACTTTTTCAACTGTACAAGTTTTGAGTAAATAAGTCTTTTTATTTAATCATTTTATTGATAAAATATTATTTTATAAACTGATGTGATATAAGAGGATGTTGGATCTAAATGAATAATAATTCAACTGTACTCAATTGCCACGTTTCGTTATATTTTATAGCTTCTTCAGGCTCTATACAACAAAAACCATGTACATATACATAAAAATACATTCAGATGAATACTTAGATCCAACATCCTCTTATATTACATCAGTTTATAAAAAAATTTTTTGGATCTTAACCTATTATTGTTTAAAATATTATTTTTATCGTCACTACTGAATTTTGGTAAAGAAAATGGCGCGTAACTGAAAAAAGTGACGATTTTTTTTTACATTGCTATAAAACTTCTCTCATCCGTCGATAAAAAAGTTTCACTTCAAAAAAATGAAAATCTAGCATCAAATAACAAATCAATTGATTCTCACCATTTGTACTTGAATTTTTTCGTATCGAAAGCCGGTGATTATTATTCATAGATATCCAAAGCTCTGCATCTTCGTAAGTATCTGGAAAACACAAAATTTCCCATTAATTAATTTCTAAGATGTTATAGAAAGGAAAATGCATTGATACAACAAAATTGAATAAAACTTACCACATTGATATTTCAACTCCGCTTTACAAAATGCCCAATCAATGTTGTGCTTCTTTTTCTTCTTCGCGTGTTCTCTTATTGCGAAGGACTCTTCATTCTTTGGATATGTAACAACTACTATCTTCTCCTTAGATCTATGAAATATCACCCAAGTGTATGGCACACACACATAGTAATCAATCCCTTCAAAAGGTTCTTGTAAAAAATGAACCACATTGAATTCCTTATTATGTTCTTATTGAGTTATTGAGTTAACCTTCAACTGGTGACGTACCGTCAATTTGACGTCGCAACGACAAAAACACTGTATTTCTCAGAAACGGCTTGCTCCCCGCGACCGCGCCCCCTAGTAGCTGCCTCGTTTGCAGTTTGGCGTCGGCCGATACACAGAACGGACGTCGCACGCGCACAGTTTAGGTATTAGATGGTACCCGACGTCATTTTGACGTTACGTCACCTTTAGTGTTATGTTTTATTTGTGAGCTGTTGTTGTAAAATTTCATTCAAAATGAATCAAATTATTTTTTGTGTGTAACCAATATGCAAAAATTGATTTTTTTTTATTAACAACCTAAGTCTTAATGAGAAAATAAGGCTGGTTGTTATTTTTCTTTTCAGTTTCATTAATTTTATGTCAATAGATCTCATGTCTACCAAAACACAGACCAAAATTCAGTATTAAGTTCAAGTGTATGAATAAAGTTGAGTTTACGTTTAATATGTCAAAAGTGTGTTTTATTTTAGAAACAAACTAACCTACATTTACATAACACCATCTATTTTATTTCCCTTACACTTAATCTACAGTATTTATGGCTTTTTATTGATACGTCATAATGACGTCACCTCTCCAATACTGTGACTCACATTCACGTCACCAGTTGAAGGTTAATAATTAGCAGACGCATTGTCAAAAAATGTAACTGATGAAATTTGCCAATTATCATTACAATTGTTGTCCTAATTAAAATTTTTCTTTCAATGTTTAAATGATTTTCGGAAGCTACACAATATTTTCACTTTTTTCCACTGGAAATCTTCCTTATCACCGTAACACATTTTAAATTGTAAATAACTTTCCACTGAAAACTAAAAGCTGTACTCGCATTTTGATAAAATAACTTTTTCTTTCTTTCCACAAAAATGTATAATCATTACTGTCAACGCTCCGAGCCGATGCGTAAGCTGCGGAAAATAACTTTGACTGGCGATGAAGTCACGAGCATGTGCCGCTTTTATACCGAGGGCAAACAAACAGTATATTGCGTCATCTAGTTCCACGTACTCGTTATCACGCCACGGGGCACGGGGCTTGGCCGGATTGGAAGCACAAATGTGTTTATAAAACTACGTTGTTATCAACAGGATTGAAGTAGCGCAATTAAGTACATTTAGTACAGTGCGTTGATAACAAGCATGTTTTGAATATAATTACTGGTTAATTTGTTCTGTTTGTTTAAAAACAGAATACTTACGATGATATACAATGTAAAAAATTCTGGAAAAGTTTATCATACAACTATCGTAATACTGTAATTGGTCGAATGTATCATAAGCATGAAAATATATTTAATTTCATAAATAAAGCGCGCACAAATTCAAACCTGAAGTGTGTAGAAAATAATAAGGGTTCAGAGGTTACTCTGGAAACATCTTGAAAAAATAGTAAAAATGGTTTAACGGGGCTTTTCTTTCCGGGTATCGGGGACTAAAGTATTTCATAACATCTGTATTGAAATTCTCAAGGAACAAATGGGTATTAGCGTGGTAATAACTGACATTTATAGCATGCGTAAACAATTGCCACAACTACTAATTATTGAAGTTATCTCAGTCATGCGGTCAGAAGTAGGTTGAGATTTAATGAGGAAAACATGTTTGTTTACCCGGTCTTTTAATTGTTTTCATGGAAGCACCTTACTAATAGCTGAGTCACTGGCGTTACAACAAACCAACGGTAACACAATTTTACACGCCTCATAACGCACAAATGCTTATGAGTACGATGATCCAGTCAGTTAAGAAGCGCAAAAACTGATGACAACCTACATCTAAAAGACAGAATATCTCTGCAACTAACAAGTTTTCGCTCAAAAAAATTATGCCGATCCATTACTTTCGACATTATTGACCATGATTTTGAGTTTCATTGAAATCGAAGATTTCGACATGGAGATACTTCACCTGAACTGCATGGAATATCGAACGAGCGATAAAGTGACATGAGTCCATTATGGATCATAATAAATCACAATGGAAGAAGTCAGACACCTTGACATTAAAATTAGTCTAAACACAAAGATAACCTTTCGCCATATGAACTGTCCTGACCTTCCACTTAAGATGATACAGATAGTGAAGTAACGGGTCATTGCACTTACAACATTGAGTTGAGGTAGGTTATGGTCACTGTGTTTACCTTTTACTCTGACGTCACGCAGGCTTCGATCTGAATCGTTGGCGAGGCTTTTTCAGGTGTGAAAATTCTAATCGAAGGTCGCCTAAGCTCCTGGAAGGTTGACAGGGAAAATAGTGAAATTTTCCGGAAGTCTAGAGCCTTTTCAAGGGGGTGTATAACTGACTTTTAATCAGTATTTTTGTTCAGAAGTACAAAAGCTTATAGATTCGATGATTCATTACAGATCAATATCTTCTTAAATCCAATTAAATTCATTACTTGAAAATTATTTTAATTCAAAAACTCATACGTTACATCATCTTTAATAACTTTAAAGAAATCTTATCCAACAGCTTCGATTAGTTTTTGATATTTGATATTTCACCAATTATTTGACCTACTTACGTCCTCTTATCTCTCAATAATTGTGAACTCCTAACCTTCTTGCACGATAACCTTTTAGGTTTTCTAGGACACTTGCTAACTTACAGTCGATAATAAGATAAAATTCCAACCTCTAAATTTCATTATCTGCCCACGAAATTTCATCACTTCAAACCCATACTTTGGCTTGAGTTGAATTGTTATTTTCTCTCACCAAAAGTTACACGTATACGACCAAGTTCTTGATCATTCTGACATTGGTTCGTACGAATTCATTAAACAATAGTTACTGTCGAAATTCATACGTTGTCTTTAATTTTGCAGTCATTGTATGATGATTATGCTCATTAAATAATTGTGCAATCATTTAGAACCTACTTGATTTACGTAAACATGTTTGTCCATGATAATAGCTTTGCACTCTGGGACCCTACACTGATAACAACTAATATCTGGTTTTTCCGCCCAATTACGTAGAAGCTTTATCCTATGAACATCCTCATTCACTGATAAGACATCCGAGAATGTAATTTACATAAAAATTGGGATTTGAAACTGGTTGCAACCTTTAACCCTCTTGATATGTTATCGTTCTGGGTTTTTCAGATAAAGTTTGAATCAAATTATTAAGTTTTCTACATCATTACACAAGTGACCATCACTTCTAATATTAATGATAGCTATTTTTGCGTCACAATTATTTTTGAACGTCTGTAGCAGGTTAAGCACCTGAAAAAAATTTTTCAGAGTAAGAGCCAGAGATTCTTTGATCTTTTTTTCGACTATTTAACGTATAAGCCCAAACTGATTCAGAAATAATACGGAAGATTCATCTGAACAATTATAAAGCATTACGAACCAACAAAGTCATGCTACATCGCGGTTTATTATTTGTGAGACACGTAGCAACAGCTATTGAACACGTGTTCGTGTTTATGTCAGAGACACAAAGGCCAAGTTCCAACGTGGCTATTACAGAATCCATTGAAACATTCCTGATAAAACGAGATAGAGCTATTAGATGAATCAGATATCTAATTCTTCTTGGCATGTTGTCAAAAGCTCGCTGCTAAATTTCTTTGCTTTATAAACACAAATCCAAATTTATTGGATCATAATATTTTACGATTGTAATAACAACACAATGGACTTGTTGATCATAACGATGGTGATATCTCGAGTCCAGGGATTGTAAATGGCGTCGAAAGTTTCGGACGATAAAGTAGAGCATATTGTTATCAGGAGCTGTTAAAAGTAAAATTTATGTTCGTGATTTCATTAATTTCGATGACGTGGCGCTATTAGCTAATTAAAAAGGTTCTATAACTTTGAAATTACAATTGTGGCGCGTGTTCTCGGAATTTATTGTGACTCAAACAAAATATCTGCAATTCGAGACTTGAAAGTGGGTTGGTACCGCCGGTAGCTTTGCCATGCGCAGTAGACCGATCGATCCTTGACATGAATATTATAATGAGTTTTGTCCTTGATAAGGACAAGGAAATTAATAATGCGTCTAACTACGTTACAGCTTTTGAAATTTTCATAGAAATATTGTGCAAAACAAATAATGCGCATCAACAGATTTATTATTTACGACACATCTATTAAAACTGTGTAAGTTCTCTATATTTTGGGTTGGAAATTATACCTGTGTACGTTGAATGCCTGCCTTATAGAGGAAATTACGAAAGAAATTTTTTTTTGCGGTAAGTAGAATACTTTAATTTAATAATATTTTAAAAAAGGTAAATGTGCTAGCAATGGATGACCGTGAAAAAAAGGGGTTCGGAATAACTTAAATGTAGAATAGACTTTGACAAATTTCACTTAATAAAAATAATTCAAATAACAAATTTTTAAATAAAAAAACTGGTTAGGCAACGATTGATCGTCCCCCCTGGTATAAAAATGACCGAATCACGTAACATAAGCACCTAAAACGTCATCATCATCATCATATCAGCCGAAGGACGTCCACTGCTGGACATAGGCCTCCCCCAAGGATCTCCACGATGACCGGTTCTGCGCTGCCCGCATCCAGCGGCTTCCCGCGACCTTCACCATATCATCGGTCCACTGAGTGGGAGGCCTGCCTACACTACGCTTTCCGGTGCGTGGTATGACTATGCCATCTGTGGTCTAACTAATCCTTTTGTACTAAGAGAAATAATTAATAACCATACTATCCGTGGTCTGCAAAAAGTTTAACTATGCAAAAACTATCTTTAATGTGGCGCGATTAATGTATTTAATTTTTGGTTTGACCCGGATAATCTGTGGTCATTTAAGATTTAAAGAATTTTTTTAACACCAATAATTATATTCAGAGGAGAAAACAATAAACTGTGATCCGTCAGAAATCAATGTATTAGGCCCATAGAAATGTTACAGCATGAACCGTAGTAAAGCACCTGGGGAATAAACTCCAATTCAGAGATCCTAGACAGCCTATGGCTAAAACCAAGCTCCCATAGTGATTTAGCCACTGCTCATACTTGTTTTCTCATCTTAATTTGACCATACCTGAGAATATACCTCACACAAAGTGCATACACTGCTTACCTTGCAGATACCCGAGGGGTAGAGCTGCTACCGTGCGGCCCGTGTCACACTTTGTGCTACATTTCATACCCAAAAACCATAGTGACCATTTTACAGTATGAAGTGAGAAAACCAACCAAAAATTATAGTTTCCTACTCAAAAAATTAAGACCCGATGATTTTTTTTTAACTCTCCTATCGGCTGGATTTCTTCTCCTCTTCAAAACGGACAGGTCAACTGTCGTCTTGTCGGCGACTGCGCTGCCTGCTATTAGAAGGGGATTGCTTGCCCATCATCACCACGGATGATCACGCCAGTTCCTTCCTCTCCTCCGGAAGAGGACTACTATGTTGCCACCACCAGGGATGACTTCGCAGTTCCTTCTTCCTCCCTTTGGAAGTGGACTGCTTGGCTATCACCCCCACGGATGATCACGCCAACTCCAACTTCCTTTTCTTAGTGCTGTGTACATCTTAATAGCAACTTTTCTGGTCAACCATAGCGCCGTATACTCCAACGTTTTTTCATACATGAAACAAAATTTCACAGTATTGTACGTAGTATACTAATTACTCTGAGGTATTAGCAATATAAAAACTAACATAACTTTAATCCCTTCTATAATAACTATATAAACATATGAATCTAACAATTTTGGTGAAACTTTTTTCTTTGTACTTTTTCTCATTTTTTTTAATATTGTATATCACATTACATATTTTTTTAATATACTTTTCATATTCTTTTTCATATGTTTTTATTATTTTTTAAGTATTTTTATTATTATTTTGTAAAATGGACAAATAACTATTTTATAAGTATTTACAACAAATAACATTACAACCGACATACTCTATAAACCCAAAATATTAGAATAAAGAACCAATTTTTACATTTATGAACCCTATTCTACTCTAACCCTGGGATTTTTTTTTCATTCGATTAACATGATATCCCCATGATAACACGATATCCCGTCGTGCATTGACACCAGCTTTTTTACCATATAATTACAATCACCTACCAGTCTTATGACTATATATGGCCCTTCATACAATCTCTGTAGCTTAAACGTTCTCCCCGTCAATCTTCTTGGTGTAAATAACCAAACCCGATCTCCTACTTGAATTGTCAGAGCTAGGGAGTAGTCCCGGGAAATCCCGGTCCCGAAAGCACCGGGATTTCCCGGGAAATAGCGTAGTCCAAAGCACCGAGACTAAAATTCTTTATCCCGGTGATTTTCGTTACTTTCGGGACTGAGTTAAAAATTTTGCATTATTGCTCATGTCCTTCAACTGGCCATTAATGATGTGTTTTATAAAAAAAAGTAGTATGTCTGATGAGGTTCAGAATATGGTAGACGCTCCAATTGCATTAATGGAATCAGATGACGACGACAACAATCTTAAGTTAGCAAGGAAGTATGACACGTATAAAACCGTAGTGGATTGTCGTTCCGATAACGAGTTAGATGCCGAATCTGATAGCTTACAAGTAAAACAAATTAATTTGCTTTTATTAGCACACAACAAACATCAGTTTAAATACTAAGAGCTTCAGGATAAAGTGAAATCTGTTGTTAAATTATTTAGCAAATCACCAACAGAAAATGACGACATCCTACAAAAATATGTCGTTGCGGATTTCAAAAAAAAAGTATTCGGAAAGACTTATGATACTAAGACCCTGTACCGTTAAAACACTGATTGATATAAAGTTAATTATATCATTTACTGAAGATGAATGGACTCTAATAGGGCAACTTTACGATGTTCTTGATATTATGAGAACTGTATTGGAACACTCTGCCGTGGCGATACCACGCTGGATAACTGCTGTTGTAGCTGTCGCATTTGGAGTTAAAAAATATCTGCCTTCAATATAAACCTGGGCACAAAAATATTCACGTTTTTGAAAAAAAATACAGAACGCCGTCTTAGAGAAACTTGTTTGCGATGTCTAGAAATTCACTTCACAAATGCGCAGGATCACGATTTAGTGAAATGCTTCGCATGGTAATCAAAAATCCGTTGAAAATGAACTGCAACCTGAAGGTGAGTTAAGTAAGAAATAGGAGCTTAACGCTAAAATACTAAAAGCTTCTCATAGAGCTCGAGTCAGACATGCTCAACAAGAAGGGTTATATAAAACGGCAGTGATCGTGGTTGCCATTTGTGGATCCCTTCCACTAGCGTAGAACCAGAAATAATATTTTCTGCAATAAAATTACATCACGTCTAAGCGATAAAAGCGCTCTTTAACTTTCTCCTAATTACTTCAGATAGCTGTTATTTGAGCATCTACATAAACAAGCGGCTTTGATGTAGTTCAATTATGTTTCATTTGCAAGAAGAATTAAAATTTTGTTTTTATTTTTAGGTTAATATTTAATTCCTTTATTCTTGCTTTTGCACTTTAGTTAGTGTAAAAAACTTTTATTTGATATCAAAACTGTTAATTGCAGTAAAAAAACAAAGCACTTAAAAATTTTAATTTAGATTTCTTTGGATGGATAAGTATTTTCCTTGAGATTTTTTATTACAAAAAAACAGTCTTTTAAAAGTAGTTATTGTTTTTGGCGTCGGTGGCTCAACCCATAGATATAGAATGTACAAGATACACAAAGGCGGCTTGGAGACATGTCAAAAAAAAATATGTACATGTGTTGGTGAATGTCTATGTGTGAGTTCCAAATAGTGTTGTCCACTATAAAACCTCTCATTATCGATTATTTATCAGTCGGTGGTTTTTTTTGTACAGAAAGCAATAAAATCAATCAATCGTGTAGAAAACAGGAACTGATATCGATATTTTTTTTATATCAATACTTAAAGTGGGTTGATGGATCGACGTGGGTCGATGGGTTGGCGCGGGTCGACCTGTTGACGTGGTTCGTGGAGTCAACGTGAGTCGATGGGCCGATGCGGTTCGTGGAGTCTTCATGGTTTGTTGGTTGGACGGACGTGGATCGTCGGGTCGAACTAAGTCGATCCATCAACCCACGTCGACCCAACAAACCACGACAACCCGACAAGTCACTTCGATACATCGACCCATCAACCCACGTTGACCCAACAAACAGGTGACGGCCAACAGGTGACGGGATAGGCGATACATAAAAAGACAAAATAATTCGTAATTATGTCATAAAAGTTTTTATCGATACTTCTGACGTCACCGCTTTGTCAAGCACTATCGTAATCAAACAATTTACTTCCTTACACATTTATTTCGCGAATTTAGTTTAAAATCACATAATATACTTAAATATATACATAGGAAACTAAATAATATTAAAAACATCTCTTTCCGAGCCGATTACTTGCCGAAATTAAGCAAAATATGGTTCGAAAAATTCCATTGACAAAATCGTATTTACCTGTGAAAAGTGTGTTTATTCGGATTATTTCGCCTTGTAACGTCACATCCAGGTACAGAACACGAGACCATAATTGTAAAACGTAATATTCACAATTTTTATCGAAGAATCAGCATAAAAAAACACAAATTTCACTGCCACGTACAACACACCGGGACGCTATGGCCTCTTACTCGCGAAAACAATGACATATTGGTACTTCATTCGCTGTCTCTTTTTCTCACGGGCGGTTTGCACTTGATTAGAGTTTCTCGCTCCCACGCTTCATGTATCTTTACGGCGCGCCGCGCGCATCCTAAATCTATGGCTCAACCAGTAACGACTCGGTCCATCTAACCAGAGGTACCGGGTTCAAATCTGGACGGCCAATGTACCAATGAGTTTTTCAAAAACTTACGTACATATACTTACCGATTGCTTTAATGGTGAAGGAAAACATCGTGAGGAAACCTGCACACGCCTGCGAAGAAACTCGAAGGCTGTGTGTGAAGTCGACCAACCCGCACTGGGCCCGCGTGGTCGACTAAGGCCTAATCGCCCTGATTCAGGGTAGGCTCGAGCCCCTCGGTGGGGACGTATATGAGCTGATATAATAATTGTTTTTGGCTAATTTGATTGCGATAATTTTATAGAATACTGTATCTACTAATAAAAAAGTTAAGTATATTTTCAGTGGTGTTTTGAGCTGCTAACAACCCACTCTAAGCACAACCCACTCGAAGCAGTTTTAATAATCGGCGATTATTGGATACATGAGATAAAAGCAACAGTTACCGAAAGTCCCGAAAATCCCGGGGAGTCCCGGTTTCTTTAGGAGCTAATCCCGAAATTCCCGGGACTCAGTTATAGAACCGGGACTTCATTCCCTAGTCAGAGCTTTAGCCCTGCGGTCATAATATAACTTCTTCTGTTTATTTTGCGCCATATGTATATTACGTGTCATCTTATTCCTTATCTCCCGCAAACGCGTGTTTGTTTCCGGCAAATTGTCCTCAAATAACACTTTATTTACCCAAAATGTCTATCTATATCTGTCCGATCTTCTCTCCCAAACATAACTACAGATGAACTCATCCTAGTGGATGACTGTACACTGCTATTATAAGCCTGAACTACCAACGGTAAATATAAACACCAGTCCTTCTGATCCAAGCTAACATACTTCGATAACATCTCCACCAAAGTCCTATTAAAACGTTCTATCTACCAGACCATTCGATTGAGGATGGAATGCTGTCGTATGGATCATCCTCGCTCCAAAATACTCCATCGTCTCTTTTACCACACGCGCTGTAAAAACCGTACCCCGATCTGCAACAACCTGTTTAACCAAACCAAATCTACACAACACCTCATTTACCAGAAAATCAATAATCACCTCAGCGTTCACTCTAGCCACCGCCTTACAAATAGCAAATCTGGACACATACTCTACACATACAATCACAAATCTATTGCCATTCCTAGACCTACGACATAAAACATATATTCTTATCTTCTCCATAAGCTCTCCCACAGCAATCGGCTGCAACTCAACGTGCTGGTTCACCTTCTTCCTTTCTTGAGAAAGAATACAAGATTTAACATATTTCTTCACTTCCTTCTCAGCATCCTTCATAAAATATCTGGCCCGAAATTTCCCTAAAGGATTTGCCAACCATAAATGACCACCAACCCATAGCATCATCATGCAAACCAACCATAATCTCATCAAATAGCGATCTCGGCAAAACTAACACTTCCCGTAGTATCTCCTGTCTCCTCACCTTCTTCATCAGGACATCATTGCGCACAAAGAAACCCTTATACGAATTGTTATGCCCTCGCACTAACAAAAGCATCTATTGACAAAATGGATCTAACGACTGCTGTTCCCTTATACAACCGGCATCTATAAAAAACACATTCAAATCCTCCTCAGATGCGGTAACCATCATTTATCCTGCTTCATCCTTTAAGGGATTCCTACTAAAAAAGTGCGCTACTATATTATTTTTACCACTGCAATGAACGATCTCAAAATCCCAATCCTGTATCGCCTATGACCACCTAGACAAACGACCACTCATATCCTTCCTTGTCCTTAACCAACAAAAAGCCTTATGATCCGTCACTACTTGAAAAACCAACCCCCATAGATAATGCCTAAAATATTTCAAAGCCCAAATCAACCCTAAGCATTCCTTTTCTGAAACCGAATATTTTCTTTCTGCCTTAGATAACTTTCACGAAGCATACAATATCAATTTCATCTACTCTTTTCCTTGCATGCACCTAATGCACCATCCGACGCATCTATGAACAGCCTAGTTGTCATTTCCGGACTCTCTGAGAAATAAGCTAAAATAGGTGGACAACACATAGCCTCCTTAATTTTTACAAATGCTTCCTGCTGTGATTGCTTCCATATGAACTTCGTATTTTTCTTTAGCAAATTATTTAATGGTAAAGAAATTTCAGCAAAATTGGGAACAAACTTTCTATAGTATGAAAATAAACCTAACAACCTTTTTACATCTTTAGCAGATTTAGGAGCTTCTACCTTTTGTATCGCTTGAATCTTCTTCTCATCCGGCTGAATTCCCTTACCCGAAATATGATATCCTAGTACCGTAATTTTGTCATACCCAAAACTACACTTGGACGGCTTCAAAGTGAGGTTAGCCTCTCGAAAACGGCTTATTTTTTTTCTAAAGCTCCCAAAAACTCTGGAAACGTTTTCCCGTATACAATCACATTATCAACATATACTATTGCATTCTTATACCTCATATCACCTATCACCTTATCCATCATCCTCTGGAACACAGCTCGACTCGTTTTTAGACCAAACGGAAGCACATTAAATTCATACAAGCCTGAAAGGGTGATAAACGCTGTTTTATGCTTGCCCTCCCCTTAGACTGTCTGCCAATACCTGAATTAAGATCAAGATCTACAAAAAAAAGAGCTCTCAACAAATATGACACTATATCATCCAAAACTGGAATCGGATACTGGTCCGCTAAAATCTTCTTATTGAATTTCCTTCAATCAATGCAAAAACGCCACGAATCATCAGGTTTATTCACTAAAACTACCGGTGACGCATAGCTACTAATTGATTCTTGTATAACCCTTAACTCTAACATTTATTGTACCTGTGCATCTATAATCTCCCGTTGACCTGGGGACACCCTATACGGTGGACATCGCAGCGGAATCTCATCTGACGTACACACATCTACTGGTAGTATGCTACACCTTCCCAATTGTACCTTATCAAATGCTAATATTTATTTAACAAACTTTTAACATCCTCACGTTGATGTGGAGACAATTTAGGGAAAATTTGGTCTCATTCCATTCCAATGCACAAATTAATTCAGACCCTAACCTATCATTCCCATTATATACAAAACAAATATAATCCTGACGTGACCACGTCTGATATGAAAAGACATCTTATCGTTAATGTTTTTTTCATTATCAAAAAGAAGATTAACCGTTACAAGTAGAGAATATTTAACATGCTCTCTTTGCAAATTAAAATATGATTTACAATGTGCAAACGTTTCATCACCACGCTTTCGCAACCCGATGACCGCTGAACACCAAGCCAATTGGAAGTGCCCGGCTTGCTATTCTAAACTCCGTAGCCCTATAATCACGTCTTGTGTAAAAACTAATATGACTAAAGGGTATGTCTCGGTACCTCCAACTAACCTACCCAGTGACAACCAGGTGCCGATTTTGAACGCTAGCATTGAATCCATCAACGATATTTTAACTGAACTTCGTGAATTTCGACAACAGGTTACGTCTCAATTGCAAAAAAAAAGAGGAGAAACTTTTCGAGTTTTCGGAAATCTTCAATCTAGTGCAGAGTAATTATAGTAAACTAAATGACAAATATACTGTTCTAAGCACTGAAGTCGATGGATTAATTGATGCTATTGAGAAGACTGCGGATGAATGTGTGGTTCAAAAAAATGCGAGTGAAACTAGCACTAAACTAACACAAGATTTAGATATACATAGACAGCGTATAGACCAAGAACTCACCTCACTTAAACAAATCATTGACTCACTCAAGCAACCAACCTACAGTTGCGTCATACAGACGGGTAAAACCAAGCAAACAGTGCTTCACAAGGATAGCCTACAGAGAAATATTCTTACAAAGGATTCCATACTAGACACGCCATCAGATAAATCCCCCGGCCCCATTCTTACACCAACCACTCCCGCGCCCCCATCAGATGAAACCTCAATAAAACAAAATACGAGCACCGGAATGGGGGACAAACATCAAAGCATTCCGAACCGACAACGTTATGGTCGACCAGTAATCAGGGCTACGGGCGAAGATGATACTGAACTGAAGACCGTTGAACCGGTTAAATTTATTCATGTATGGAATTTCCATAATGATGTTTCTCAAGACACGATCCGCGCATTTCTGATCAAAAAGCGACCTAAAACTTCATTTTCGATAAAGAAACCAAGTCCAGCTCACGAGAGACACAACTGTTTTTAATAGGAGTTCCCTTTCATGACTTCCAGTTCTTTATGACTCCCGAAACGTGGCCAAAACACACATCTCTCCAAGAATGGCATACTTACAGAAACAGTCGCCAAAATGGTCTAGAAAAAAAGAATGTTTTTTTATTTATTATTATATTATTAATATATTTTACCAAAATGTCCGTGGCCTAAAGGGAAAGCTTGACTTAACTAAGAATCTGCTGAGTACATTTCCGTCGAACATTATCGCACTCACTGAAACCAGACTTGACGAGACAATCTATGATTCAGAGCTTTTTCCACCAGACTTCTCCGTACTACGAGCCGATCGTGTAGGGCGCGGCGGCGGCGACGCGCTGCTTGCCGTGCGCCCGCCCTACCGCCTGCGTAAGATCGACTGCAGCGCAGCTCCTATAGATGAATTTATTAGAGCCGTCATTACAAGATGACTTCAACGCTTTATTTGTTTTGTGGTTTACCTTGCCCCTCGTGTATCCGTCAGTCGTTATTACGGCGCATTTGAGTATATTGAGAAAATTAAAAACCTGTATGCCCTACCCGATTGCTTTAACGGTGAAGAAAAACATCGTGAGGAAACCTATGTAAGCATTATCTTCGTCCATGCTCAAGACCTTTGTTTGCTCTGCCTAGTGCCCGCACCAACATACTTAGTCATTCACCAGTGTCCCGTGCTCTCAACCTTGTAAATAGTATCTCAATTAATGATTCTAAGATTGATATATTTTCTTGTTCGGAGCCGCTATTTATGAGATCCGCAAGCCAATACATCGAATCTATTGTTACTCCGAGTTTGTCGTTAGACACTAATATTATATTTAATGTTCTTGTGCAATAATTGTGCAATTTATTTTTAAGATATTCGATTTGTTTTTTAACCTAAATGGCTCTAAATTGGTCAAGACGCAGAAAGTGGAGGATGAATGACTGTTTATCTATGCTGGCCTTCGCAGCCAATTTATTTTACTTAAAATAAAAGGTAAGATCTTCATCCGATTTTTGGCTTCGGTTAAAAAAAAACGGTCTAGATAGGATATGTTTGCCTTAAATTCCTTTTTGAATGCATTTTCTATTTCAATAAAGCTTGTCGCCGCTGGAGCGATTGTTTTATAAAATGCAAGAGCCGGTCCAAATAGGTCGGGTGAGGAGCGGTAAAAAGCTACGATCTTTACTTACAGTGCGTACTAAGTACCTAAACTACTGGATTGATTTGGGTAAAGTTTGAGTTCCGTCAATATTATGTTTATGTCTGTAGAAGTTTTTTTGTTTTAAATTTCTCCTAATTTTTTCAGGGTTGGCACCTTAATGAAAATAACTTACTATTTTTTATTCAAAAATGACTAATGATTTTGATAAAACTGCGAAACAATACTTTATCTTTACATGGCTTTCAGCACGCGGTAGTTCATTATTCCAAGAATATTCAAATATTCAAATTCCCATACAAATTCAGGTTCTTTGTTAATTTATTTCAAAAAAAGACTATTTTAAGGAACTTTGTGAATAACTAGGACCTACTAAGGCTATAAGGCCTACCGCACTGGTTACTCAATTATTCCAGAAAAAATGTAATAAGGTGCCTCCCATAAAAACCCAAATTATTTGTAATCATCACCTCTCCGATCTTCTCATCTCCTTCTCTCCGATCCTCCCATCTTCTTCTCTCCGATCCTCCCACCTTCTTCTCTCCGATCCTCCCACCTCGAAGCAACGACCTAAGCCGAGGTCCGTGCCCAAAATCAAATCAAAATCAAAAACAATTCATTTTAAATAGGTGATAAGCGCCCACCTTACGCAGTTGCATCTATTTGCTTTGCATTTAGGTTGAATGCCCTTCGCACTCGCCTCCCCTGTGCGGTGAAGGCGCCAACGGCCTTCGCCCGACGGCCGACGGCCAAAAAGCTTGTTCTTTCAAAAAAAAAACATCATCATATCAGCTCATATACTTCCCCACCGAGGGGCTCGAGCCTACCCTAAATTAGGGAAAATTATTTGTAAATTTTTCATCACATCTGTTAAACCTACTTTTACTTAAAACCTACTTTTACGACACCATCTGTCGAAGTCGGGCATACACAAATCAACAATAAATATTACCTACACTAACTTAATAATAAGTGTAAAGGTAGGTGAATAGGTTCAGGCCCCTCTTTCCCACTGGGCACTCTGAGCACGTGCCCAGGGCCCCGCGATCGATAGGGGCCCCCTAGTCCCTGCCAGATCACCAAATGACAACCTACATTTATTATCGAAAATTATATTTATTTCGAAAGAATTACTGACTACAATAACCTACTTGCTTATTCGCTGTTGTATGCGCGAATCTACCCTCCTCTCGAAACTCAGGCTTTCCGATTTCAGCATGTTTAAATGTATGAAAATACAATTTAATGGTAAACTGAGTACACAATTTTATAGATAAATCATCAGTGAACTGATGTAGTATAGGGAAATAAAAATAAATCTAAAACTTTGCTTATCTACTTTCTTTGACTGTTCTAACAAAATAGTGTACTGTCAAGGTCATAAGGGCCCCATTATCCTAAAGTGCCCAGGGCCACCAACAGGTTAAAGAAGGCCCTGTTTAGGTTTAACAGATGTGATGAAAAATTTACAAATAATTTGCCCTAATTTAGGGTAGGCTCGAGCCCCTGGCTCTAGCTCCTAAACTACCTTCTGATCGGAATATTTTATTAAGAATGTCACGCACATATTTTATTTCCTTTTACTATGTTTTTGCAGAGTATACCTAGTCCGACTTCGATATTTCTTTTTTGATTGGATAGGGTATACTTTGAAGTTGGTCCCATTTAAATTTGAAAAAAAAATCACCTTAAGGGTAGAAAAATAGGGAATGATTGATTCCTTATCTACTGAATTTTCATCTATGAACCGATTCTGTGGAAACTTGGCACACATAACTATCAAATAAACGGAACATTCAACAATTTTAAGCAACCGCCGCCCCGCATTCCGTTACTATCATTAATTCAGTTTACGTATGAATTTGCTTGTTTTTTGACGGGCACCGACTTAAAATTATTTAGATATTTACTTACAATACATACAATAGTGTAGGAGCTTCATCATCATCATATCAGCCACAAATCTTCCACTGCTGGACAAAGGCCTCCCCCAAGGATTTCCACGACGACCGGTCCTGCGCTGCCCGCATCCATTGGCTTCCCGCGACCTTCACCAGGTCATCGGTCCACAGCGTGGGAGGCCTGCCTACGCTACGTTTTCCGGTGCGCGGTCGCCACTCGAGAACTTTACTGACCCATCGGCCATCTGTTCTACGAGCTATGTGCCCTGCCCACTGCCACTTCAGTTTAGCGATTCTGTGAGCTATGTCGGTTACTTTAGTTCTCCTGCGGATCTCCTCGTTTCTAATTCGATCACGCACAGAAACTCCGAGCATAGCACGCTCCATTGCCCTTTGGGTGACCTTGAGCCTTCTTATGAGGCCCATAGTAAGCGACCGTGTCTCAGTTCCGTAAGTCATCACTGGCAACACACACTGGTCAAAGACCTTAGTCTTGAGACACTGCGGTATTTGGGACGTGAAAATATTGCGAAGCTTCCCGAACGCTGCCCAGCCGAGTTGGATTCGTCGATTGATCTCTTTCTTGAAGTTGGAACTACCTAGCTGGACTGTTTGTCCCAGGTATACATATTCGTCAACAACTTCCAGTGTAGAGTCTCCAACCTTTAGAGGATTGGGTGCTTAGTTTTTTTTTTTTTTTTTTTCGAAAGGACAAGCTTGTTGTTGGCCATTTGGGCCTTTACAACTTCACCGGGCAGGGGAGGCGAGTACGGAAGGCACTCAACCTAGTGCAAAGCAAAAAGATGCAACTGCCTAAGGGCGCCCAGGTGGGCACGGACCTCGGCTTAGGTCGTTGCTTGGACGTGGGAGGATCGGAGAGAAGGAAGGTGCTTAGTTAGACTAAAAAGGTTCTTTTAAACCATTGCCCCTCCAAAAAGCTTAGTTTATTCACTGAAAACAGTGAATAAAAAGCTCTCACTATTTTCGTGTTTAATTATTTTTTTTCTACGCCCTTTTAGGGCAGGCTAAGACTCATTGGCCATACCGCCTAGTCTTCAGTATATGTTTTTCAGTAGTATTCACTTGTAGAATTCACGTCTTCAGTAATTTTCAGTAGTTTCTTCACGTTCACATCATATTATTGTCTAGAAACTAACCTAACCTACATACTCTATCAAAATGATAGCACTTTTGCTAAAGCTTGCTCGGACTTCTTGTGGGAACTCGAAACACAGTATACACACTTTTATTTCATTATCCTACACAAGAAACACTTATATGATCCTTCGCTGATAAATACACTATCAATATTATACATCAAAAACCACTAAATGTAATTTTTCGGATAATAAAAGAAAAATGACAAACTGAACGCTACAAATTCCCGCCAAAAAGTCTTTTGGTGTTTGAATTTAGAACACACCAATTATAATTTTTTTTTGCCCTTTTTAGGCCAGGCTAATGCTCATTGGCCATACTGCCTTGTCTTCAGTACATATATTTTTAGTAGTATTAGTTTACGTTTACAATAATTTTTCTTTCACAGTAATCAGTAATTTTGAGAATCATTGTAATTTTTTTCACTGGCACTATATAACTATAACTTAACCTACACACTCCAGCAAAATGATAGCACTTTTGCTGAAGCTTTGGCGGACTTCTTGTGGGAACTCGAAACACAGCACACAATGCTTTTATGAGATTATCCTACACAATAAACACATAAATGGTACTTTGCTGATTAACACACTATCAATATACATCAAAAACCATGAAATGTAATTTTCTTTTTTTGTCCGTTTCCCACCTTACTACCAGACCTTACTACCAGTAGTAAAGGGGGCAAATTTTATTACCCACCATACAACCAACGCTTGCAGTAGTAAGGTCGGGGTTTTATTTACCCTCCTTACTACTATGTAATTCTACTCTAATCTTCTTACATAAACTGAAAACAAACTTTTTCCAAAAAAAAAACAGAGAAACTTCCATTTGTTTAATGTTTAACAAAAAATCTTCATATTACTGTTAAAATATAAATAGAGTTAAAAAAAACTAAAAAACACGCTTTTAAAGTACATCAGACTAAAAAGTAAATAATAATTCTTAATATACCTAAGTTGAAAATAATTATTAACAAAAAATACTAGTATTATTGTGAAAAAGCGTGGGGCGCTCTGTGCCATTATTTCGTCTATCGAGCAACCCACACTTTTTCACAATAATACTAGTATTTTTTGTTAATTTTTATTTTCAACTTATAAAGAAATATTTTTAGCACGCTTTTATTAGCTTCACTTGTAACTATGTATGTAAGAAAATCTTGGAATCTTAATTTGACCCACTTTCCGGTCTTCGATTAGGATGAAATTTTGCACACGCTCTGAGTTCTGATGACAATACATGACTAGCTAAGAAACTTCATTACAAATTCAATATGGCGGCCTCCCTAAGATGGCAAACTGGCTGTTTGAAATCCACACCATGATATGGGTATCAAATGAAAGGGTTTGCTGTAAGGAATACGAAAAAAATAGTCACGTGAATTAAATCCAATATGGCGGACGTCCAAGATGGCGGACAGGCTATTTGAAATGCACCTCCATGATATGGGTATCAAATGAAAGGGTTTGCTGTCAAGAATACGAAAAAATAGTCACGTGACTTAAATCCAACATGGCGGACATCCAAGATAACTACTTAACGTGTTTACTAAAAGCGTGTTTTTAAACTAATTGATGTTTACTTTTTAGTCTGATGTACGGTGTACGATGTATGATGTATGTATAAAAGCATGAAACTAGTAGTCTAGCATCAATAGTTTCAGAGTTGTGGCGGTTTTAAGTTTGACAGATGTCATCAAAAATAAAATATATAGGTACTGATCCGTTAGAGCAAGGCCACGCTATCATATGGTAAATAAAATATATAACAACTAGCTGTTTCCCGCGGCTTTGTCCGCTCAGATCCCTGTGAAAAATTTTCTATATTTATTCTCAGACCTACCGAATGTACACAGAAAATTTTATGGAAATTCATCCAGCTGTTTCGGAGGAGTATAGCAACTAACACTGTGACACGAGAATTATATATATATATACAGGGTGTAACAGCAAAACCGTACTTGCCTTAAGGGCATGATGGGGTGGCTTGTTTGTAATAATAAAAAAATGTAAAAAAAAATAAATGTACTATTATCACCATACAAACATACCTTTTTGATGTACTAAAATGGACTTAAATTCTAGTCCACCTCGCGGGTCATTGACGTCTGTAACAAGCGAATACATTTGGCAACATCGCAAAAAGTTGGCGGGCCGCGGGAAAAAAACGAAGAAGCTGCGCGCGGCGGGCGGCGCCTTTGATGTCGGCGCGCGGTGGGCGGCGCCTTTGATGTCGGCTTCCCTTCATACTTTCTCCGGGCTTAGGACCGGCAAAAATACCTAAACCGGCTTAATTTCAAATTTGCTTCATTTGCATTTCGGCCACTATCAAAGTACAATTCTACAATGTCGTAAAGTTCAATATTTGAAAAATTACTTCGCACTGCCATAACGGAAACCGAGCGAATCGCGATCTGCAGATTTCACGTCACACGCGTGCGTTCGCGTCGAGAACAGTCGGCAACTGACTCGCTCAGTATCGCACGCAGTATCGCTCAGTGGCATCGCTGCGCAAGGGCGCAGGGCGGGCGTTGTTGCATGATCGACTCACACGACGCATGCGGGAGCGGCCGAGATAGCAGCACGCGGTGGCCAAGTGCGTGCAAGTGAAACAAACAAAGCGTGATCAGCTGACAGCCGCCGCTGCCTGCCGCACGGCACGGTTGAATGAACTTTGTTCTTATCAGTGATGACTACATGTCACGAAAAATGTGGATTTTTCATAAAAAAATAAAGTGTATTTTTTTTTATTGAAATGTGATCAGAATCGGGTTAACTTTCACACCCTTAATGGAAGTACGGTTTTGCTGTTACACCCTGTATATTATCGTAAACATGTTAGTTTAGCTACAGTAAGCTTTGCGCGCTACACAATGAAAATTGAGGCCGCACCTATTCCGAACCTCGATATGACGTTAATCAGATTCTCGTTAAAATTAACTATGAGCGAGTCAGGACTCTGACAATAGTGTCCACCCTACTATATCTTTTGTATAAAATAATTAATACATAAAACTCACTTTTAATGTAACACTTCCGAAACACTTAATTTTTGTATGATATGATTTACATCGCCAGATCACAGAACCACATTTGTATACTTGATAATATTGATGACCCTCAGCAAGCATGACATTACCACCATTTCTAAGTATGTATTTTATATCCTCCACTTTGTCCATAATGCTAGATAAATTAGAAATCTAGTCCACAAATCACCTTCTTATATAAGTATTATTTTACTCACATGAAATACAAATTAAATACATAAATAGCTAATTTCGAAACGTCACTCGTCTGTGTTTTTATTTTCCAATTTTCTTTTTTGTCGTTTACTGACAGTAAATGTAAGAAGATTAGAGTCGGGTTACCTGGTAGTAAGGAGGGTGAATTAAAAAACCCCGACCTTATTACTGCAAGCGTTGGTTGTAAGGTGGGTAATAAAATTTGCCCCCTTTACTACTGGTAGTAAGGTCTGGTAGTAAGGTGGGAAACGGACGACTCATACGTTAAAAGAAAAATGACAAACTGAACGCTACCAATTTCCCCCAAAAAAGTCTATAACACACCAATATATTCAACTTCCATCTCAATGCTACACAACCTCCTTGGGCGAAAAATACTCGATACAAACTCCTTGTTCAAAGAATATTTGATATACAAACTCCTTGTGCAAATTAATCCTCGAGATTTGATTGTTCGACATTCTCGACAAGGAGTTTAGCATTAGAAAAACTATTTGGTATTCTTTGCTGTTATTTTATTAGTAAATTGGCGCTATTTTGATTAATATACTGTAAGTTGTACGAACACAATAGTTATTTATGTATACAAGGGTGGTAAAAACTCAGAGTAAGTATGTAGGTACTGTGACGTCATCAACGGGACGCCGGAGATGTAGCTAGCTCACTACACTAAAAGAAGGAATAAATGTAGACATACGATCTCTACAGTACATACCTACATACTTACTCAGAGGGTCAAGAACAAACGAGTGATATAATATGTGAGCGCGAGCCGCAGGCAAGGGTTTACCATCGTCACGAGTTTATTGTTTTCTTTTACACCCATGTAGGTATCTTACGAAGTTTTTTTACAGTTGTAAGAAAACAGATAAAAAAACGACCGTGACAAAAAAACAAATACATAGGTATCAATATTTCAGAAATCAAAGTTCATTTTACGCGACTTGTGGCTTACTTTTAATGTCCGGGGAGTAATATCACTTTGTTTTTTCTTATACATACACACGGTGAAGGAAAACATCACACAAGTATATTTTTTATTTTATTACATATTTATTAACTATCCACAATTTTAGTCGTTGTCACAACTAAAACATCTCAATTCAGTTTTACGAAAATTGCGCCATATTTTAGCTAGCACACGTACGCATGCGTAAGTTTTTTTTTATATTATAAATAGGCTACAATAAGGCTTGGGATACTATTATTATAAGCATTAAAACCTCTTTGGAAAAGATGACCTATTCCTTGATGTAACAGGTTCCGCTTCATTCATATTTTTTCTCTTTTCTTCATAAAGATATAACCCAAACAGAATCTAATCAGCTAGCGATACGTACTAACCTTACGGAGGAACAACCTATCTTTTTTATAATTCTCCTTTCAAAAGTCTTAAAGAAGATTCTGTATCTTTGGTTATTAAATTTTTATTTGCTAGAAATGTGTTGTTCCTTCGAGCTAGAAATTAAAAAAAGGGTAAAGTAAAAGCACGTGTGTGGTAAAATCAGTTTTTCGCACACTTGACAGGCATATAAAGGACCTCTTATCGAGCAACTGTATTGAAAAGAAAATTACTCTTAATTTAAGTAATTTTTCCAATTTGAATGAGCATTTCAATTAAATTATCCTTCCTTTTTTCTTCATTGAATGTCTATTTTCACTTAAAAGTTTCTTTTTCTCGTAATCATGGTATATAGTAAAGTACGCAACTTTTGAATAAGACGTATTTATATCGAGGGCCATGAATCACTTGCCTCTCTCAGGATTCTAATACATGAATCATGAATCACTCCCTACGGTCATTATCTAGTCATTAGAATCCTTCGCTTGCTCGTGATTCATCTATTACCCATGCTTTAAATCCGTCCTTTATTCACTAGTTGCATAATTGTGATTCAATTGCTACTGCTACTACTGCCCTGATCCCAAGTCACAAATTCTAAAATTTAAAAAAACAGTAGCTGTCACACTGTCAGAACAAGTGATGAGATAAGAGGTCTCGACGATATCGATTTGCTCATCATTTTACATAAAATATGGGGGTACGGTAGTTGCTCCGCCAAGACAAGCCAAAGGAAATAAAATTATCAGGATAAGATGTAGTTAGCAGACGAATGAAACATACTAAGTTGAATTTGTCTAGCCTTTATACTTTCGATTTTATTAATACTTACCTGTCCTAAAATACGTCGTTTTCGTCACTGACTGACTCACTAATGATCATCAAAACCTTTTACTTACTTTCTGAAGTGATGAGATGATGCCAAGGGCTTACTAATTAAATTACGAATAAAAAAAAGTCTTAGAAACCTGAAATTTGCAGCTAGGATTTGCACACAAACAACCAAAAAATTAATAAATCTGTGACTTTCATCCTCGAGCTCCTTCGAGGGGGTTCCGTTTCGTATCGATTCCTCATACGTACTTTCAAAAGTCCTAGAAGGCTGAATTTTAGTATCTTATCTTATCTTTGTAAGTGGGGGCTGCAGTTGCAGCGACACTTCGACCCAATGGGATCTTTTGTGTCTACCCCTATAACCTTTGCACCACAACCTACTCGAAGATGTGCTGCATTAATGCATCAATTCCGCTGATTGGAAGGTGCTTGTAGTCCTCCGGTGTTGGATAGCCATCACCTAGGAGGTACATACGCTTGCTAGCCAGGACATCGCAGTGACACAGTAAGTGTTCCATTGATTCTATATCTTCACCACAGGCCCTACAGGTCGGGTCGTGCGTCAGGCCGATTTTTTGCAGGTGTGCATTTGTGGCAAAGTGGCACGTCAACGCTCCTGTTATCGCCCTGACTCACGTCCTGCTGTTATTCCATATGTACTTGGTTGCCCCTGTGGTGACCTCACCGATGAAGAGCTTAGAGTGTTTATGTCCATCTCTGGATAGCCATGTCAATCTGTGTCTTCCCTCGGCCTGTTCCTTTAATGCCCTTATAATAGTGCTCCTTGGTAGCCCTATCCTCGGTTCTGGACCACACATTGCTGTTTGTGATCCCATTCTAGCCAGTTTGTCTGCTTCTTCATTGCCTTCCACTCCTACGTGTCCAGGGACACAGACCAGTTGCAGTTTGTTGTGTCGGCCCACCTTATTGAGGACCTTTACACAATTTAGCACTAGCCCGGAGTCAACCTTGAAGGAGTCAAGAGCTTTAAGAACAGCTTGGCTATCGCTGAGAATATAGATGGTTTAGTCTTTGACTTCCTTGTCTATAATCTCATGTGCACATGCAATGATAGCATAAGTCTCCGCCTGGAAGACTGTTGCATATTGCCCTAAACTAATACTCGCTGAGTAATCCTTAGCATAAACGCCTGCACCAGCACCAGACTCCATTTTCGATCCGTCTGTATACCATGTAAGAGTGTTTGGTCCTTGTTGTTTAAGTCCTTTACTCCATTCTTCCCTCGTAGGAACATAGATTTTATATTCTTTTTTGAATATGTGCACAGTCTGTATTTTGTCACATCCCATGCGCATAAGCCTTTCCATACCTGTGTCTAGTTGTAGATTGGTATGTCTGGTTTTGGGCATGTCAAAATTCCACATGCCATTTAACGATAACCTGTGTAGAGCCTTGGCCGCCTCTGTTTGAATGTGTATTTGAAGCGGCTTTAGATTTAGCAGCATTTCCATAGATGCAGTAGGTGTTGTACGAAATGCTCCGGTAATTGCCAGGCAGGCCAACCGCTGAAGTTTTGTCAGTGTTTGCCTGCACGTGCCTAATTTTAGTAAGTATACAAGCTAAGATTTGCACATAAAAAAACGACAAAATATTAACAAATCTGTCACTTTCACTCTCCAAGTGCAGGTCTAAAATTTATTTTGGGTAGGTATTATCAAAAGTTCTAGAAAGCTGAAATTTAATATAAAAGCTACATTAGTACATAAACAACGAAAAAGAGAGGGAACTAACAGCTGACGTACAAGAAATAAAGCCCGAAAAAAGAAAAAGAGCTAAAAAAATAAAATAAATCTCATTAGAAACATTTTACTACTCTGTTAAGAAAGTGCCGGGAATGGATGATGTGTTTATGGTTCCAAATTAAAATTTTTGTTTTTTTTGTTGTTGTTAGATTGGCACAACTGTTTTCCATTTTGGCGCGGAGTTTGAGTTGCATCTGTTATTTATATAAAATACAGTGCTGTTTTTAGTTATAGCATATCTAGTGTGTATTGCGAATTTCATAATGGACAAAAACATCGAACAAAGAGTTTGTCTTAAATTTTGCATCGCCAATGGAATTTTGTGTTCGGAATCACTGAAAATGTTACAGAACGCTTACGGTGAATCGACTTTATCAAAAACACGTGCTTATGAGTGGTACAAAGCGTTCAAAAGCGGTCGAGATGTGATGGAAGTTTTGCCTCGCTCTGGTAGGCCATCAACGTCTGCAACTGAAGTTAACATCGCAAAAGTGAAGGAAATAGTGACTGAAAATCTTCATTCAACTTTGAGAGAGATAGCCGCCGAACTTTCTGTATCTCACGAGTTGATCCGTACCATTTTAACTAATCATTTGGGTATGAAACATGTTACCGCTCGGTTAGTCCCAAAAGACCTGAATTTTCTCCAAAAACTCAATCGCATGAGAGTCGCTGAGGACATGTTAGAACGAGTCAATTCCGACCCAACACTCCTAAAACACATTATTACTGGTGACGAGACGTGGGTTTGACATGTAAACTAGTCAACAAGCTTTGGAGTGGCGCCTTCCAACTGAACCGAAACCGAAAAAACCACGCCAAAGTCGATCAAAGGTCAAAGTCATGTTGACTGTTTTCTTTGACTATCGTGGTGTTGTGCACTCGGAATTCTTGCCGGAAGGTCAAACGGTAAATAAAGAATATTATTTGCGCGTTATGCGGCATTTAAGAGAGCAAATTCGACGAAAAAGGCCAGATTTGTGAAAAGAAAATTCTTGGATTTTGCACCACGATAATGCGCCTTCGCACAAGGCCATCATTGTGAACGAATTTTTGACCAAACGCTCAACAAATACCATCGAGCAACCACCATATTCACCAGATATGGCTCCAGCCGACTTCATTCTTTTTCCTAAACCCAAATTGCCACTTCGTGGTACCCGTTTTTAATCGATAGAAGACATAAAGGAGAATTCGCGGCGAGAACTGAACTCAATTCCGGAAACAGCGTTTAAAAAATGTTTTGATGATTGTATTATTCGTTGGCGTAAGTGTATCGTTTCTGAAGGAGCATACTTTGAAGGTCATAAAATAAATTTGGATGAATAACAAACATTTTGTGTATTATTGATCTTTTCCCGGTACTTTCTTGACAGAGTAGTATGTCAGTAGGTTGCCATGACTCACAAGAGTTGCCAAGAGCTCATAACGCTTTTACTGTTACGGGTCCCCAGGAAGGTCGAGTTTCTATACAAACGTAGTTCTGCTTTAATACAAAACTACATGGCGGATGGAATCCAAACTTTGCAAATATATTTAGAAGACACGTATCGTTGTTTGCAATTAGTTTTCGATGTACTTACCAGTATAAAACGGAAAAAATAAGAGCAATTTCAACTTTCAGTACAAAACTAATTTAAGCATTCGTTTAGTTATGTTTAAAACTACGTTGAAAACTAATTACAAACATTGATATGTATCTACTTAATATATTTGCAAATTTTGGATTCAATCAGGCTCATAGTTTTTGTATTAGAGCGGAATTACGTTTGTATAAAAACCCGAGCCTCCTATGGACTCTTAAAAGGTTATCAAATCTCATTTATACGCTATGCACCATACTCTTCAAACCCCACATCTTGGTCAAAAGATTTGGCGTGGCCGTTTCATGAAACTATTGCATGTCATGCATGACACAACATTAAAGACCAGTAACTAATTTCTTACCCTAAGTCTACGGGAGTACCTACTGGACTGGTGTGCGAAATATAATACTTTTTTTAATATTTTAAAGGAACCCTCTAAAGTTGTTCCAAGCCAATACACTACAAATCAATAAAGCCAATCTGCATATAGGTAATATAATCAAAATTAAATCAGTTTCAATTAATTCAGTTTGGACATTTCAATAATTATCGATTTTTAAAATAGTCGATTTCCAACTTATGCTCTACATCCCTACTCTCGAAAGCCAACAAACGTCAACGTCAAAAACATCTGTGGTTGTCTATGTATTTTGTTGATAATTGATAAGATAATTGTTATTCCTATTCGCTTTCGGTCGACGAAGCTGAACTGTGGTGTTGTATTTTTCTGTAAATTATGTATTATTGAGTGAATACAAGGTTACACGAAGGAAGAGAAACAGCCAGTCATGATTTCGTCATTTTGCCATTAGAGAACCCATTACCTTTTTTGGTTCTTTTAACCAATTTAGAAATCTAGTTTGTGGGTGAACCCAATGTACAACTTTTATTTTTTTAAGGTAAGTATCCGGTCTTTATGAGGATTTTACCGAAATGACAATATTGAGCAAAGTTATTGATAATGAACGAATGCAGAAGATCACGGCTGAGTTTTCCAGATTAGAAGGTAAGCATTAAATCTGTGTTGCACCAATAATTTTATATTATACCTACTTACTTAATTAAAAATCAATAATAGCGTGTAATATTTTTCAAAGGTAGATAATTTAATATTCATATAATTAGTATTCATAAACTATAGAATTTACTAGAAATACATCTGAAAGAAATTTAAACATTACTTACCATAATATCCACATGCAGAACTGAAATGAATTTCCATTTCTCACAATGGTATTTGCACTTATGGTTCAAGGAAATAATTTATTGTTTTCAGGTAGGTGTTACTTGGAAAACTCTGGGGCGGCACTTTACCCACAAAGTTTACTCCAACAAGTGAATGAGGACCTAATGAAAAATGTCTATATGAATCCCCATACTGACAAATACACCAAAGACTGTATTGAACAGATGCGCTACTTGGTGCTAAAATATTTCAATACTGACCCCTCAAATTATACTGTGATATTTACTTCTGGGACCACTCAGTCTTTGAAATTAGTTGTTGAATCATTCATGTTTGCTCATAATGAACACGACATGTTCAACTGTGGCTCGTTCGTATACCTGCAAGACAACCATACCTCTGTGCTAGGCCTCAGAGAGATAGCACTAGACAGAAATGCAGATGTCGTACACATATCGCATGATGACTTCCTAAATGCTGTGGATCCTAGGCAATCGATCAGCACAGAGACTTGGAAAGATGAATATAAGAATGAAGGGAATACACTTTTGGTGTATCCAGCTCTCAGCAATTTTAATGGATTCAAATATCCAATTAATTGCATTAAGGACATCAAAAATGGATGTTTGAATAATCACATGAAGAAATATTTATGTAATGTAAACTCTAATTGGTATGTTTTGTTGGATGCAGCTTCCTACGTAGCAACTAATAGATTGGATTTATCCAAATCGCAGGCAGATTTTGTATGCTTGTCATTCTACAAAGTTTTTGGATTTCCTACTGGTTTAGGAGCTTTGCTAGTTAAGAACAGCAGCCAACATCTGCTGCAAAACAAACTGTACTTCGGCGGAGGCACAGTGGATATTGTGTTGAGTGATGAAATTTTCCATGTAAAAAGGGAAAATCTGTGTGAGAGGTAATTTCAAATTTGACATTATTTTCATATAGAAATAGCTGGACTTCTGTAATGGGATAGTTTACTGCAACAAAAATAAGCTTTGAAATATTATTTCCTAAATTAAGAGCCCTCCTATATATTCTCAATTTAAATTCATAATTTATCAAATTCACAAAATTACAGATAGCACAACGAATTAAGAGCACTCGACGAAAGTGCGTAAAATAAAGGCAAAATACTCATGTATACTTTTTCTCCTCACTTCGTAAATGCAAGATATATACTTGTGTATAGGGATACACTTTCACTGAGAGCTCATAAACTGTTGCACGATCTGTAGTACATTGAAGAGCTATGACGTGATGCCTTGCTACTCGTATTTCAAACATTTTTTGGAACAAAATTTAGTTTTCGACAGCTTTTGACAATGTACTTTTTTCTCCTCTAGATTCGAGGATGGAACAAATGCCTTCTTATCAATAATTGCCTTAAAACATTGCTTCGATACATTAGAGCGACTGATACCTAGGATGGTGAATGGTAATGTTATGGATACTATATCTCACCATACATATTATTTGGCTCAAGACTTGTACAGGCAGTTAAAGAATCTTAAACACCCTAATGGTACTTACGCAGCTGTTCTATACATGGATTCAGACTACACTGACATCACATATCAAGGGAGCATAGTAACTTTCAATCTGATACGAGAAGATAAAACCTATATTGGTTATTCAGAGGTAAGTATGTATGGCAAAGAAGTGTGAATACTTTGAAAGGGTGATAATACACATTAGTAGATAGCTAATAACATAATTTTCTTGTTTTCCAGTTTCAACAAATGGCAGATTTATTCCATATCAACATAAGAACTGGCTGTTTCTGCAACTCGGGCTCTTGTCAGAGGCATCTAAGTGCTACAAACAAAGATATGAAGGAGATGTACAAAGCTGGCCACAAATGTGGTGATGAAATAGACTTAATATATGGAAAGCCTACTGGAGCTGTGAGAGCATCATTTGGGTACTACAATACATTCAACGATGTAGATAGGCTGATGCAAATGATCTGCCAATGTTTTGTAAAGGCTAAGTATAAAATACCCAAACGGCAAATGGATCTTAGCAGATACAAGGAAGTGCCGAAACCAGTTCAAGATGAACATGAGGAGGTCAAAGCTGTAGAAAAAAGATTTATAAAAGACATTAAGGACATGCCAAGAAAATCACAGAAAAGTAAGCAAGATAGTATTATATTGGAGGAAATAGTAATTTTTCCAATAAAGTCTTGTGGAGCATTGAAAATTACATCCCCCTGGAAAATAGGTCCAAGGGGTTTCGAATACGACAGAGAATGGATGATTGTGCAGGATAATGGGGTGTGTCTAACTCAGAAGCAAAACACACGAATGTGCATGATACAACCAAAAATTGATTTAAACAAGAAGTTGCTGATTTTAAACTTTAAAGGTGAGTTCACATATGTTGCAAATTCTATTATTTTCATTACAACGTCAAAAATTCATATACATTAATAGTACTAACGTAACTGGTACCTGCAATTAGGTACTTTAATGTAATTGGTACCTGCAATTAGGTACTTTAATGTAATGGGTACCTGCAATTAGGTACTTTTATGTAATTGGTACCTGCAATTAGGTACTTTAATGTAATTGGTACCTGCAATTAGGTACTTGGTCTATGTCGCGCCACCTCGTAGCTGGCTCAAAAGTGCCCATTATACTGGCCGCGTTGCCGCGCAGTACAGCCAGGGTTACCTGTTGAACCAGTACGAGCCGGCGGCGGCGCGGGGATCACTACCGCGGTCCCTCAAGCGCCTGCCTATTTTTCTTTATAAATTCTCTGGCCCCCGAGCACCATACACCCAGTCTCGACGGAAAAAGGCACTAAGTCGTGAGTCCGCATTAGGTCCGCGTACTTTGTTATTTTTTGGCATGCGGCCCACTCTGCAGCCGCCCCCGCGGCCCTCGTAGTACGGGCACATGCGTTGCTGCGAAGGTGTACGCGCAGGTCGCCTCCCAGAGCAGGGCACGCCCCCGCTCCCAGGGGATCATTGTGTGTCCGTTGGGTCTTACCATCTGTGTGACTCAGACTCGAAATCTGCAAGATGCAGGAAACGTCGCTCGACACCAGCGCCCGATGGATGACTTCATTCAGCGCATCATGCCGGGGAATGTCTGCCTGCACACCTTTGGCAACAAAGACCATGCCGCCCCGTGGAGACAACCAAATGCAAATTACATACATTGAACTGAACTCCCTATTACCTTTTGCAGGAGCATAATATAAGATTTTTACAAGCTTGCTGTGTCAGTTAGTTAGTTTGGGACAAATCTTGGAAGCTAAATTAGAACCACTTCCCGGTTAAGTTTGGAGCACAATGCATGGTTAGCTAAGTGACGTCATTCTAAATCCAAAATGGCGGACTCCCAAAGATGGCTGACCAGTTATTGTTATACTTTTTTTTTTATTATTATAAATTTGAGTGCATTTGACTGCAACTCACCTGATGGTAAGTGATGATGCAGTCGAGGATGGTACACACAAACTCAATTAATTACTTTAAAAGTACGAAATAATTAAAATCATTTTTAAATTAAAGCTTGTTACTACAAGTATTGTGTACATACGATAGTATACTCAATGCTAACCATATGTGAATTTAAAAAAAGTTGGTTCTTGGTGGAACACCAAAATAAATATTTTAATGATTTTTTCCTTGCACTACAGGCAGTGCCTCAAGATGATTACGAAACCGGTTGCAGTATAAACATTGAGTTTAATTTATATTCATTGTGGAATCATCATCATCATATCAGCCGAAAGACGTCCACCAAGGCCTCCCCCAAGGATCTCCACGACGACCGGTTCTGCGCTGCCCGCATCCAGTAGCTTCCCGCGACCTTCACCAGGTCATCGGTCCACCGAGTGGGAGGCCTGCCTACACTACGTTTTCCGGTGCGTGGTCACCACTCGAGAACTTTACTACCCCAACAGCCATCTGTTCTACGAGCAATGTGCCCCGCCCACTGCCACTTAAGTTTAGCAATCGTGGAATAGTGCAATAAGTGTTTAAGAGTTTAATGTTTGGCCATTTCCAAACAACTAGACTGTACGTACATACTTACATTGCATAATGCGCAGGTAGCAAAGTTGTGCAGAAAAAATAATTATTCACTTTATTTTTTCAGGTAAATCACCAATATCCATACCATTGAATCCCAAAATGTCAAAAAAATCTGACTGTATTTCACTGTGTCACAGCAAGGTTTGTATGGACACCATTCAGGGGTTCGATTGTGGCGACGGAGTGGCTCACTGGATCTCTGAGGCTCTGGAGGTGTCGTTCCTGAGACTCATCAGACAATCGAGGGAAGACAACAGAGTCCAAAAAAAGAAAGTTCACGAAAGTGAAAAGAAATTACTTTCCTTCAGTAATCAAGCTCAATTCCTGTTAATTAACAAAGCAACAGTGCGATGGTTAAGAGATAAAATTGAAGATCCATCATTTGCAGACAGTATAGACGAATTGACTGACCGATTTCGTGGGAATATCATAGTGGACGCAGACCAAGAATTGGTAGAGAGAGATTGGAAACATGTTATTATTGGAAAACACGAATTTAGGGTAAGAAGTGTCAAGTCTAAATATTAATCATTTCTTTGTTCCGTTCGCAAAGGGAAAATGAGGCGCAAACAAGCTTGTTTAACTAGCTGTTGCCTGCTTCGCCCCTGTTGCGCCGCTTTTTGGGGGAAGTTTAGAGTTTCGTACCCATAGGGTAAAAACGGAACCCTATACTAAGACTTCGCTGTCCGTCCGTCTGTCTGTCTGTCACCAGGCTGTATTTCCTACACCGTGATAAATTAAAATTAAATCATTGTAATTTTCACAGATGATATCTTTCTGTTGCCGCTATAACGACAAATACTAAAAATGTGAAAAAGTTAAAAAATAAGGGGGTCTCCATACAAAAAACGTGTAGAAACTAGCGCCATCTAGTATGATGGTACGGAACCCTATGTGTGCGGTTCTGACTCGCACTTGGCCGTTTTTTTTTTGTTATAAACCAACCTTGTCCTGACAATTTTAAACACAACAAAAAAAATTCAAATCCGTCGATTCGTTCTCAAGTGATGCTCCGTCATACATGTGGCAATTGATTTTAATATTTATAGATGGGATCTTCAAGGCGAGACTGAAAGTTGTTTGGGTTCGACTCCATCGTCTCTAAGCATTAGATGAAATTGGAGTTACACTCTCCCATATCTAGAGTAAAATAACCTAACTTTTTACAGTTTTATAAGTTTTGACCCTTCGAGTGTTCCTAGCGAACGACAAGGTTGATAAAGTTTTGACCCTGCGAGTGTTCCTGGTACGGTGGCGGTTACATTACAGTGCTCAATGGTTTTCCCTTCTCAAAAATGCCCAACGCGCCTAAAGAAGTTTCCACTTCAAAAATAAACAGCTTTTGAACAATGTACTTATAACTTTAAGGCGAGGCATTTGTAAAACAGTTTTTTCCTTTACGTGTAAAGAGTCAAGAAAATAACCAGACTTTTTCACTTTTTCAATGTTTTACGTTGTTATTTCTCTCAAGACTTCAATTTAAAAACTAAAATTTAGCAGAGATTCTTTGTAGTACTTAAAAAGTATTATCTCCATATTAAAACTATGTGCAAATTAAGAAATGTTATTAATAAACAATTCGTTTTAAACTTTTTTTAGACGTTTTAGACCTGTTTTTGGGATTTTTTATAATCGAGTAAAGTACACACTATCGTGTAACATATTAGCACATTCCTCAGACAATATCCTTAAGTATGTCCAATATTTTTTGCAAGACCAATATTTAGTAGTAAATACCAAAAAAAATTGATCTAGCAAAAGGGTTTCTCCGCTTCTCCACCGATGCCTCGCCTTAATTCTTACCTAACTGGTGGGTAGCCGGTTCAAATTTTAAGTTTCAGATGAATGAGTATTTTAAGGTAGATTTCTTATCAAATATTTAAAAAAGTGGTCAAGTGCGTGTCGCACCACGCGCAGTGGGGTTCCGTAGTCTTTTTGACTATTTAAAACTGTGTATACACCTATTTAAAATAAATTAGTTTGATTTGACTTAAAAATAATGTTATTTTTGCAACTTTAATAGTCTGAGTAAAACGGCTGTGACTTAACAAAGAACAGACAGATGAATATGGCGAAACTATCAGGGTTTCTTGTTTGACTGCGGTACCCTAAAAATAACAACTCGTAAAAATGGTAATATTATGTAGTACAGTAGATTGCCAATGAGAAGTGTCTAGGGTCACAAACAATATAAGGTTGAACTTATCTCAAAATGTCCCCGTCAAAATAATTTGCTTTTTTTGTAAAGAAGATGGATGATGCGTAGTGCAACACAAACTAAGTGAAACAGCAATTAATAAAAACCGGGCCAAGTGTGAGTTGGACTCACGCTAAGGATCCTGAGGGCACATTCATTGTAGATGTTTTCGCGGCAAAACTTATTGTTTTTTAAAGCTACTGCTTTGGGACAAATCCTGGATGCTAGATTAGGACCAATTCCCGGTTTCCGATTGAGCTGAGATTTTGCATACACGTTAAGTTTGGAGAATAATGCATGGTTAGCTAAATGACGTCATTCTTAATCCAATATGGCGGACTAGATACCTCATGATATGGGTATCAAATGAAAGAAATTCGTGACTCGCACTTGGCCGGTGTTTGATATATATCTGGAGTAGGTACCTGTTACATTTTTATGTTTACAGATCGAAGGGCAATGCCCGCGATGCCAGATGGTGTGCATCGACCAGCGCACCGGGGAGAAGACCGTCGAGCCCCTCAGAACCATAGCGGAACAGTTCGCGGGGAAGCTTCGCTTTGGCGTATACTTGAGTTATATCGGCACTGTCGATGGATCCAACAACAAAACGTTGATGCCCGAGGCCCCGATAAGAACTTTGTCCAATGGCGAAACCATTAGCAGGTGAAGTTAATTAGATACTAAATCACCCACTTATATTTCAACCTTTATTTGATTAAAAATATTTGTTTGTAATCACATCAGTGATCAACTCACACATTTAAAATCTTGTTTTTCTTTTGTTTTGTTACTAAATTATTTTAGATGCAATGGTCATTGATTATTTTAATCCGCATTATTTTGGGATTTTATGATTTGGCTTTTCAAAATTCCAGTTATTTATGTGTAAACTAACTCAATAATTTAGTGGATGAAAATATTGCTTACTTATCTACTTTTAAGGAAGTTACAAAATTAGTTCGCTTTTAATTATGTGTTTATGTCACACTTGTAAACTTGTAGTTTCTGCTTCAACTATATTAACTTATTTATAAGCTTGAGTGTAATCCACAGTGATTGTGTATCATGCTGTATACTGTATACCAATGGTTCTGAAATCAAAAACTGCAAGACCAAAAAACTAAACCTTTATGTTTCTTTATATTTAAGATAATTATGGTTACAAGATATAAAAAACCGGCAAAGTGCGCGTCAGAACCGCACACACAGGGTTGCGTACCATCATACTAGATGGCGCTAGTTTCTTCACATTAAAAAAACACGTCTTTTATTTTTTAATTTTTCTAATTTTAAGTATTTGCTGTTATAGCGGCAACAGAAATACACCATCTGTGAAAACAACTATGTAGCTATCACGGTTCATGAAATACAGCCTTGTAACAGACGGACGGACAGCGAAGTCTTAGTAAAAGGGTCCTGTTTTTACCGTTTGGGTACGGAACCCTAAAAAACCAGCTAAATGCGAGTCAGAATCGCACACAAATGGTTCCGTACCATCGCACTAGATGTTGCTAGTTTCTTCACATTTCTGGTATGGGGGCCCCAAATGTTACTTTCTCGACCCCGTAGTAAGTACAGTACGCACGTCCTGCTCGTAGTTTCCGGCGCGTGAGCCTCACATCGCTGGAATGCGGCAAATCGATACTTGAGATCAAAACAATAATTTTGTGCCGCAGCTTCTTAAAATATTTTCCTTAGGAGTTGTGACGTCTTCGTTTTTTTATACGAAAAAACATTTTTTTTCGTCTGAAACCTATCGTGTGAGGTATCAAATAAAAAGGCTTCCTAAGCCGGTTCTAAAAGTATACCACATCATTAAATTTCAGTCACCTGTTTTAAATTAAAACATAAAACATTTTTAAACGACTTCATAAAAAGGAGGAGGTTTCTCAATTCGACCGTATATATTTTTTTTATGTGTGTTCGCGGATAACTTCGTCGCTTATGAACCGATTTTGATGATTATTTTTTTGTTGGAATGGAGATATCCCAAGGGTGGTGCGGAATGATTAGGAAACCAGGATCTGATGATGTCATCCCAGAGAAATTGAGAGGAACCTTCAAAAATCGTAGTGGAGACTAGTGCGTTTAAAGTCGTTTTATTTTGTTTAAAATTATCATCAAAACATAGGTACTTAATTTGAGCTCCTCCAGTTAAAATACGGCTGAATTAGTTTTTGTAAGATATACCTCAAATTATAACTTATATCCTCACATCATGAAATGAAAATCATGAAAGCAATTTAGAAAATATTTACATTTAATATTATTTTTTATTGTTTATTATTTTATTGCTTAATTTGCATTTATGTATGAAGGGTCCAAATTTTTGTAACAAAATTGGTGTAGGAGCCGTTAACTGGGCTTTGAACCTATGGGTACATAACTACTGAAAGTACGTACTACTAGTGAAAACTATGGTCAACTAGCTGTTTCCCGCAGCGTCACCCGCGTGGACAACCTTTCTATGACTTTTCGAGGGTGCGCAGTGCGCGAGCCGCAAAAGCGTGGAAAAAATAGCCTGTGTATTAATCCCGGTCCTAATATGTCTACCTACCAAATTTCAGCCAGATCCGTTCAGTAGTTTTTGCGTGAAAGAGTAACAAACATACATTCTTACAAACTTTCGCGTTTATAATATGAACAAGATAGTAGGATTGTGAAAAAAAAATTGGACCCTTAATACAAAAATTCAATTTAAGGAACCGACTCACTTTGGAATACTTAACACTAGAGGACTCGCGCGTCAAAATACTCCTAGAGTACTCGCGCGGGGCACATGTGTCACCCATTATGACATAGGTTTTTTATTACCACTCATAGTTGATTAAATTAAATAAGGTATTATATTACAAATTAACTTTATTTTTTACTAAATACTTTAGTAAAAGACAAGAATTGCTTAACTTATATGTATTATAAAACAAATGGGTAACTTCTCTTAAAAGTAACACATTTTGTACTTATTGAGATCAAACATTTTTTTTTCTTTGAAACACATAAATTTGGAAAAGAAATCATTTTATTATAAAGTTCACGAACGGATTTTACTTATTCAAAAGCATTTTCGTTACAGCTAGGGCATAGTATGATTTGGTGATCCGGACAAACAAATACGCGCGGGTGACATACGTCACCCACGTACTTTATAAATGCACTGCGAACACGTCGATGCGCCTAGCAAGATGGCGCACTACTGTTGTGTGGGACATTCCCTACTCGAGAATTACCTGAGCCTTAATACAAAAATTCAATTTAAGGAACCGACTCACTTTGGAATACTTAACACTAGAGGACTCGCGCGTCAAAATACTCCTAGAGTACTCGCGCGGGGCACATGTGTCACCCATTATGACATAGGTTTTTTATTACCACTCATAGTTGATTAAATTAAATAAGGTATTATATTACAAATTAACTTTATTTTTTACTAAATACTTTAGTAAAAGACAAGAATTGCTTAACTTATATGTATTATAAAACAAATGGGTAACTTCTCTTAAAAGTAACACATTTTGTACTTATTGAGATCAAACATTTTTTTTTTCTTTGAAACACATAAATTTGGAAACGAAATCATTTTATTATAAAGTTCACGAACGGATTTTACTTATTCAAAAGCATTTTCGTTACAGCTAGGGCATAGTATGATTTGGTGATCCGGACAAACAAATACGCGCGGGTGACATACGTCACCCACGTACTTTATAAATGCACTGCGAACACGTCGATGCGCCTAGCAAGATGGCGCACTACTGATGTGTGGGACATTCCCTACTCGAGAATTACCTGAGAGGGCAGCACTGTAGCGCGATCTGTTCAAAAGATATTTGTCAATCTTACACCCTGGGTGACATATGTCACCCGCGCGAGCCCTCTAGTGTTAATGAAAAATTTTAAAAAATGCAAATATCTAATGATCCTTACTATCTTAAATGTGAAAATGTGTTTGTTTGTTACCTTTTTTCGCTTCAAGACTAAATTTGGCATGCAGGTAGCCTGTGTTACGGGGAAGGACATAGGCCACTTTATATCCCGCGAAAAAGCATGGTCCGATGCAGTTCCTGAGGGAATGGAAAAAGTACTCTTTTTTGGTTAATTTCTTTAACATCGCAACGGAGCAAAGGATTGTTGTGATATTTTGCACAGAGATGGTTCAGAGGGTGGGATATGGCATAATTTACTATTTAGAATACCCCCCCCCCCTCCCGTAACATTCATAGAATTAAAATAAGAACAGGCGTGCGGCATGTCTCATTAATTAGGTACCTACTAACTTTTACCTACATTAAAATATAGTAGTTTGGATTCACTTTAAAAATAAATAATTAAATTAAAATAAAATAAATATTTAAGGGGGGCTCGAATAGAACAACGTGATTTTTATAGATAATGGTACGGAACCCTTCGTGCGCGAGTCCGGCTCGCACTTGGCCGGTTTTGTTTTCTTGATTGATTCTTGAGGTATTTTCAAATGAAGTAGTTAGTGTTTTCTAAGAACATGTTTTTATCAGTTTAACCGTTTGGTGAGATGCAGCTGATAAAGAACTGTTTGACCTAGAACCTTGAAATCACTTTTATATCTATGTGAGTTAGCGCTTTGCAGTAAGGGGTTATCTAAAATTGTTTGGACTATCCTGTGATAAAGAGTTTTCGAGTTATCAAGTAATGAATCTGGAATCCTACACGGGCTACACGTTGCGACTTGCGTGCTCTCTGCGACACGCACTGCCCCGTTTATAGATCTGTACAAGTAACGGGACCCTATTAACAAGCAAACGCTATCTGTCCACAGTAGGTAGCCGGCTAAAATTTTCACAGTGTGGGATTTACTGACAAGTTATAAAAATTACTAAAAGTAACATATTAACGGTACTACTTACAAGCGCAAAACTTGGTTCAACTATAGTACTTATCCTAAAGTAAAACAACAAATTATAAAACTAGTCAAGTGTGAGTCAAACTTGCGCTAGTAATCCCGAACGTTCTATCTTGTCTAAGTCCCGAACTGAACAAACTTGCGCTAATAATCCCGAACGTTCTATCTTGTCTAAGTCCCGAACTGAACAAACTTGCGCTAGTAATCCCGAACGTTCTATCTTGTCAAATCCCGAACTGAACAAACTTGCGCTAGTAATCCCGAACGTTCTATCTTGTCAAGTCCCGTACTGAACAAACTTGCGCTAGTAATCCCGAACGTTCTAAGTACTGTACTGAACAAACTTGAGCTAGTAATCCCGGACGTTCTATCTTGTCAAGTCCCGAACTGAACAAACTTGCGCTAATAATCCCGAACGTTCTATCTTGTCTAAGTCCCGAACTGAACAAACTTGCGCTAGTAATCCCGAACGTTCTATCTTGTCTAAGTCCCGTACTGAACAAACTTGCGCTAGTAATCCCGAACGCTATATCTTGTCTAAGTCCCGAACTGAACAAACTTGCGCTAGTAATCCCGTACGTTCTATGTTGTTAAGTCCCGTACTGAACAAACTTGCGCTAGTAATCCCGAACGTTCTATCTTGTCAAGTCCCGAACTGAACAAACTTGCGCTAGTAATCCCGAACGTTCTACCTTGTCTAAGTCCTGAAGTGAACAAACTTGCGCTAGTAATCCCGAACGTTCTATCTTGTTAAGTCCCGTACTGAACAAACTTGCGCTAGTAATCCCGAACGTTCTATCTTGTCAAGTCCCGAACTGAACAAACTTGCGCTAGTAATCGCGAACGTTCTATCTTGTCAAGTCCCGTACTGAACAAACTTGCGCTAGTAATCCCGAACGTTCTAAGTCCTGTACTGAACAAACTTGAGCTAGTAATCCCGGACGTTCTATATTGTCAAGTCCCAAACTGAACAAACTTGCGCTAGTAATCCCGAACATTCTATCTTGTCTAAGTCCTGAAGTGAACAAACTTGCGCTAGTAATCCCGAACGTTCTATCTTGTTAAGTCCCGTACTGAACAAACTTGCGCTAGTAATCCCGAACGTTCTATCTTGTCAAGTCCCGAACTGAACAAACTTGCGCTAGTAATCCCGAACGTTCTATCTTGTCAAGTCCCGTACTGAACAAACTTGCGCTAGTAATCCCGAACGTTCTAAGTCCTGTACTGAACAAACTTGCGCTAGTAATCCCGGACGTTCTATCTTGTCAAGTCCCGAACTGAACAAACTTGCGCTAGTAATCCCGAACGTTCTATCTTGTAAAAAAAAATCATTTTTCCTGTTGCTCTCGTTGATGTGTGCGGTGGAACGGAAACCTCAGTCCGACTCGCACTTGGACGGTTTATTTTGTTGTTGCACTCACTGACGCACTGCACTGACTAAATGTTTATTAACCGTACCTTATCTTTTTTGCTTTTTGTATTTTTAAGTGTTAGTTTTCAACAGATTTTTTTTTATTTATAGTGTGTCACCAATATTGTTTCATTGCTCATTACAGGTTCACGGATTGGTTTTTTAATTATTTTTTAACTAATCGGTCTTGCTCATGTAAAAAGTCGGTAACTTAAAATAGACAAGGAATTAATGTAACATATCTACCTATTCGTTTGTCATACATAATCATAAACTGCGTTCTAGACAAGGCCAGTGGTAACCACTGGGAATAAGCAATTTTTGTTCTGCCATTTTTTAGTTCACCTACATTCATTCTGGGCACAAATCGCAAAGCTTATTACACACGACGCAGATAATGTAATACCACAAGAAAAAAATATACAAAAACGGTGTTGAGTACTGGAAGTTTGCTCTCACCAGAGATTTGTTACCAATTACCATAGATGGGATAAGCTCTATTTTAACTGCGATTATTTGCACATAAAAACGTATAGTTCTAAAAATATAACACACGCGGGACATAATATCTGAAAATCGAGTTTTCTGTTGCGAGTCTTTGTGTGTGCTACACGTAGGACGTTTTAAACAGAAGATTGTTATTATTTTAGCCATGCATGATAGATAAACTATTACCAACAAAATTAAAGTAAAAAAATACTTAATGCTGCAGTCTATCTTTTTGAAGGCATTTTCGCTTTAAGGCTTTTTGCTCATTGGAAACAGATTAAATGAATAGTATTAACTATGTAAAGCATAAGTAAATCGAATATTACCGAGAAACATATTTTATTACTAGACCAAAGCAGGACAGGATTATAATCCTTAATTTTTTTGTACCTATGTTTATGAATATTTTTTTTCTCGTCATTGTTGTATGAAAGTTAAAAAAAAAATCAGCGCAAATTTGTGAAGAGAATATGTGTGTTCACAAGGTTTTATTTTTTTAATCGTTGCCTATTTCAGTTATTCCTTCTTACTTACCCCATAGTCAGTTTAATGTTTTTGTTTAAAAACGTGTTTGCGAGGCAAGCCTTTTTAATAATATCGAAAATGTAATCAGTAGACATTTGTATAGGAAGAAAGGAATACTAGGGGCATACCGAAATGATCGGGAATAGAGAAAATTACATACAGGAAATAATTAAATTTATTTTTATTGGTTTTCGAAGTATTTCCGTTACAGTTAATATACAATTATGCATTCGTTCGAACCCATTATTATAGAAGCAATTTTAGTCCGAAGTTGACATGATCAAAATGGTCGACTGCTTCTTCAGGGACTTTAAACCGCTGACCACGCAATAAATCTTTAATTCTAGGGAATGTGATAATTGTTGAGACTACTCGGATCAGGGCTGTATGGAGGATGATCCATTAATTCAACGTTTTCCGGTTTCATAAATTCGCTTGTTTGTGAGAGCTCGCATTATCGTGATGGAGGATTATACGTCGTTACGGGTTACCTCTACAGAGTTCAGATATCATCTGTGCCAACAAACCGTTGTGTATCAATCAGTGGTAACCGTTCTCCGTTCCTCCAAGGGAACTGTGACAATATGTCCTGTTTTCGAGACAAACGAAGCGACCATATTCTTCGATACGCTGCGAGAGCGGACAACTTTTGTTGGCTTGATCTCAACTGCGAAGACCCAGACAGTCGATTGATGTTTTCTTTCAGGCTCGTATGAATAGATCCATGATTCGGCACTTGAGACAATATTATAAACAGCTTTTTGCAAAGTAGACCGGCACCAATTGACACGAGCCGCCTTTTGCTCTTCGGACAATACGGAAACTAGCTTTCTGGCACCCAGTTCGCCATGTAAAATAGTTTGAATCGTATTCATACCAATCCCTAAAGTAGTCCAAATATACTCATATGTAACATGTCGGTCTTCCTGTATCATTCGGCGCACAACAGCAACATTTACTGGCGTAACTGCTATTTTTGGCCGGCTTGTGGAAGGTACGGTGTCAAGAGGAGCACGTCCACATCGGAATCCGGAATACCAGCGATATATTGTCGTCTGGCTAGGTGCTTCACTCTTGTATATAGACATAAGCTCAGAAAGGCATTGTTCTCGAGATAATCCTCGTCGAAAATTGACGAAAATTAAGGCGTGAAAATTTTCTCTTGTAAGCTTTTTATTATTTACAATTTATTGATTACAGTTTGGTTGTTGAACGTATAGGATTTCGCCGCCATTTTGTTTGTTCCGTCATTCCTTTTTTGAAATATCATTTCTGGCCCGATGCATGAAGTGTCCAGGGTGTGTTCCAACTGATATTGTTCTTTTAAAAAGGCTTTTTTTCTTCTATCAATGGTATTCGATTTACAAATAACCAGTGTTCATGAATCAAAAAGAGTTTTTAATCTAATTAAATCGAAAGTACTCGATTACCGATCTTTTCGGTATGCCTCTTGTAGTAATATTTTTATTAGGAATAGGTCCGGCATAATTATAGTTCTTTTTAATTTTACTTTATTTAGTTTAGTCAATCAAATGCTAGACTGCAGCCTTAAGTATTTTTTTTAATGTAACACGTTTTCAAAACGTACTTAATAAAAAGAGACCACTTACAAGCTATTATTCGTAAAATTAAACGAAAAACGTGGGGCGCATGCAAACTGTTCATGCATCAATATTCAGTTATCTCCTCATCTTTTCGTTTTAAATTTTGCGAATAACAGGCTAAATTATTTTATTATTTTTAGTACGTTTTGAAAACGTGTTACATTGAAAGTACTTGAGTTAATATTATATACTAGCTATGCCCGCGACTTCGTCCGCGTGCAGGTTTTGAATTTTCTGACATAAAAAGTATCCTTTATGTTAACCCGGGCTTTAAGGAACCACCATACAAAATTTCATCAAAATCGGTAGTTTTTGCGTGATGCGCGAACATACAGACAAAAATTCCAAAAGTTTTTGTTTTGGCCTCTATATCGTTAGTAATGTCCACCAGTTATTATTTTACAAAAAAATATTTCATGTACAGACACGGCCCCGTTACAGTTTTACTAAATGTACTTATAGATTTTATGTATTTTTTTAATTTATTTTTTCCAAATATTGAATTGTCTGCTCGCTCGCTCAGTATGCTATATTTATCTGCTGATAATTATCTCTTGTATATTTGATCGGACAGAATCTGCACATATCGCTCAGTATCTGCAGATAGATTACGATCAAATAATATATTACTCGTATAACAGCGGCGCCGTGTTTTTATATTATTTCTATGAAGAGCGATACTGTATGTATGCGGTCAGAGACATATATCTTACATCATCTGCGCCATATGTGAAAAAGCTTTTTTCGCGCAAGTAAATTCTGGGTTTCTTTTTCATCTTGGATATAATTTATGTCATTAAACAATTAGTGTCATAATTTTTGAGGGTTCCATTTGTGACGTTGGTCAGGCCCCCGTCACTCGGTCGAGCAGGCGAGATAAGTACCTACATATTGGCGCAGCCTACAGGCCGCGCTCCGCTCGTCAGCGCTAGAACGCCGTACAGTCGCCGCAGCAATTCGCGCGCCGCCCGTGTACGCAGTTATAACCGCTAAGTCGAGCGCCTTAATACCCATGTTTCCGTGTATTGTCTGACAGTGGTAAGGAGTAGGTGAATAAGTGTTTTACAAGGAAGTGCAATATCTGTTACGAAGTAACTAGTATCTCATTTGTGCCTTGGTTTAGTCAGACTATTGGTTTTGTATGCACATCATAGACATAAGTATAAGTCAAGAATTTCATTATCAGGCCTACACTTGTACCTACCTACTATATTCTGCCAAAGACATTGGATTTCGCGAAATCTTTTTAACTGTGTATTCTGCTAACGAATTTTTTTAAATCTCCATCATCTCCTACTTAGAAACAATAATTTATTTTTTTGATCATCTATTTTGTTAGTTAGTGACATAAATATAGATTTTTTTTAACGCTTATCTAGGTAGATATGCATAAATTTTCATTTGTCTTATTACTTAATTTTAGGGATCACCTTATAATTATAGTAGTAATTACTTAATTACAGGATTTTAATAATAATTCCTTAGTGTAACTGTAAATTCCTTGCCGCTGGCTCGCTGAGTCACTGAAAATAACAGGGCTGTGAAACTCCGAATTTAACTAAAATAATGAAATATTATATTTTAACTTGTTTATATAATAAGGAAGCTTTTTTTATTTTAGCTAATTTTTATTGGTGAAAGGCCTTAGTAAAATTTACCAAAAAGAAAAAAATTATGTGCAGTGAATGGAAGCTAAATTGCTAGTGTATTTAGAGGGCTTTACTGAAACTCGTTTTCCATACATATTAAAAATTATTTAATTTTATTGTATTTATTTAATTATTATTCTTTTAATTTAAATGGATGCGCCGATTCTAATGAAAATTTATACACGCAAAATACAAAATTGTATAGAGTGTATTGACAACTGTTTCGAAAAATAGTCTTGTCTCTTAAATTATACCTATAATAATCCTAAAATTCGCTAAAAAAAGTTATAAATACACTCCCTAGAATTTTGTGTCTAGCATACGTACTGCATAAAGTTTCATTAGAATCGGCCTTTCCGTTATAAAGAAATTCAAATTTTTGGTTTGCATGGGAAACGAGTTTCGGTAATGCTCTTAATGTGTGCCTAGATAAGTAGACTTTATAAAAAGAATTGTTACCAGGTTTTTGATAAATAAAGTTCATGATATCACACAGTCGATGGGTTGTTGTCCTTTGATTTCCTTTGGTTCAGCTCCTTGTGACACATCACTGACTACTCGAGCTACTTCTTCATAGTCAGGCAGCGCCATAGTCCGGAGTTTAGAATAAATTAATTTGTCATTCACTGCTACCTCAAAAGATCCTGAAACAAAATGATGTTTCTGAATTATTCTTACTTTTAACAATAAATACATGAGAAGATCCATAGGAGAACTAAAGTAACCGACATAGCTCATAGAATTTCTAAGCACAAGTAACAGTGCAGGGAACATAGCTCTTAGAAAAGATGCCAACACGGCAGTAAAAGTTTCAAATGGCGACCACGCACCAGAAGACCTGATAAAGGTCGCGGCAAGCCGTTGGATGCAAGCAGCGCAATACCGGTCGTTGTGGAAATCCTTGGAGGAAGCCTTTGTTCAGCGGTGGACGTTTTTCGACTGATATGATGGCGATGAACTATGCCCAACAAGACAAAAGGCCTTGACACTGTTTATTTAGGAGTCGCTACCACTTAAAGTGGGAGGTAGCATTGAGAAAAAGGAAAATGATTGTTACTTATTGAATTCATTGCATAACAGTAGTTTGCGAGGAGGACCTGTGGTGCTCCGCAGCTTTTTGTTTATTTTGGTGGCGCGGTGTGCGCTTGCATGTTCACACCTAGCTGGGAAGCTAGGATCCAACCCAAGCGCGTATAATAGAATAAAATTATTTATATTTGCTTTTAAATAAGGTAAATATAAAAGGTCCTACAATAGTTTTAGAATCACTTATGTAGCTACTTTAGTATAATAAGCATACAAATATTGTTTAAATAAATCAAAATTTTTAAGGGTGCAAATTTATGAATGTGCGGTGTCACTGAAATGGTATTTTTAAATGAAGTACCTATTAGTACAAGAATAATAAAATAAGTCCAAGTAATTAATCAACACATTCATAACTCAAATGACATAATGAGACATTACAGATTAACATTGCTTATGCTTTAGAAAATCGTCAATGGAATAAAACGTGTTCTGAAGAAGCCACAAATGCAATGTTGCCATAAATTTGTTAAAGGGCGATTCCCGAATCGAATGCGATATTTTATTGTCCATCCAGTAGGTAGCAATTTTTCTGCAATCGCGTTGTTTTGGGAATCTCCTATTTCGAACTGATACGTCTCTAACTTTTCTGTGGGATACTTGTTGATTTTGTTTTACTATTTTGCCACTTCTTGTATATAAAGACAAGGTAGTGGCAGTTTCTAAATAGGGCCTACATGAAACATCTTGTGAAACACCGAATATTGCACGAACACGCTTTTTTGAGCGATGAAAACATTTTTGACATTAGTACTGTTCCTCCTTATTATGAGAGCGTATCTGAGGACCGATTTTACGTAAGCAAAATATGGTGTGACTGCAGTTTGTCTAGTCTAGTCGCTACCTTAATCAATTTATAAATGGCAAAACTCAAACTATTGAGTTTTGCACATACTTTTTCAACCTGTTCCTTCCAGTCAAGTTTTTTTTATCAATAATGGTACCTAGAAACTTTACTGGCACTCCAAGGGTTTGTCCGTTACAAGTAATGTTTAATGAATTAAAATTATAATTGTTAAAGTTAAGGTATGTCGATTTATCTAATTAACTTGCCCATTTACATATTGATTTGATTGCATTATTAATGTCAGATTCGTGAATATTAAATGTCAAAATTTTAATAGAATTATCACTTTTACTGAAATATCGCCCGCAAAAAGTATTGTTCTATGTCTAGTTGTTTCCGGTAAATCATTTATATGTACAGGGTGTTTAGTGCATCGTGTGACGTGTGCCAAATTGAAATGGCTGATAGGAGAGGTCAGTATAGCCAAAGTATATATTATATTAGTACTAACGTACAGTATGGACACTCCCTGCCGCTCTCTAGATTACGACCTCACCCCCTCGTTACTCACATTGGCTGTAGATTGTTTGATTGTAAGGACCCGTCAGACCCAAAAGGTTATCGCCCAATCTCGCTACTCTGCCACACCCTTAAAGTATACAAGCGCCTTATACTCGACCGCATCACCAACACCTTGGAGAAACATCTCATTGACGAGCAAGCTGGATTCAGACTAGGCAAATGCTGTGCATCACAAATTGTTAACCTCACCCAACATATTGAGAATGGTTTCGAACGAGGCATGGTCACGGGCGCTGTATTTGTCGACCTTACTGCAGCCTATGATACAGTAAACCATAGAAAACTGATCCTGAAACTCTACGAGACTACCAAGGATTACAAGCTCACACAGGTGATTCAGCGGCTGCTGTCGAATCGCAGGTTCTATGTTTCCTTCCAGGGACACAATAGCAGATGGCGACGTCAAAAGAATGGCCTCCCCCAGGGAAGTGTCCTGGCCCCCACATTATTCAATGTCTACACCAACGACCAACCACTAGCAAAAAACCTAAAACACTTCCTTTTCGCGGACGACCTTGCACTTACCGCTCAAGAGAAGACCTTTGAAGAGGTGGAGAAGCATCTGAACGAAACTCTTGTGTTGCTGTCGAAGTACTACGTCGAAAACCAATTAAAACCTAACCCGACAAAAACACAAATCTCAGCATTTCATCTGAAGAGTCGAGAAGCTTCGAGATCGCTAAACATTGTATGGGAGGGTCAGCGATTGGAACATACACAGACACCGAAATATCTTGGAGTCACACTTAATCGTACACTTTCTTTCAAGCAACATCACTGCTTTAACACCAAGCAGAAAGTGTTTTCAAGAAACAACATCCTTCGACGTCTGACAGGTAGCACTTGGGGAGCCAACCCGCACACTCTTCGAACCACGGCCTTTGCACTTAGCATATCGGTGGCCGAATACGCCTGCCCAGCCTGGAAAAACTCGCCCCACGCCCACCAAGTGGATGTAGCAGTCAATGAGGCGTGCCGTCTGGTGACTGGCTGTTTGAAACCCACTCCTATGCAGAAACTCTATCAACTTGCAGGAATTGCACCACCAGCCATACGCCGTGAAGTTGCTGCAGCCGTCGAGAGAATCAAGCAGAGCACAGACAGTAGACACCCTCTTTACTTGCACACCCCCGAGCCTCGTCGTGTTAAGTCTCGGAAGAGCTTTTCACCAATAGTCCACTACAAGGCACCCCTCAAGAAGCTCGCCTCAATCTGTGGAAAGACCAACTGTCCGGAGAGGACGTGATCATCACTCCCGCAGAGCATCTACCCGCTGGAGCCTCTGAAAGCTGGCCTATATGGAAGGGTCTGAACCGTTTGAGAGCAGGAGTTGGAAGGAGCAAAGCAAACTTACAACGATGGGGTATACTGCCGCCCCACATCAGTACGGGCTGCATTTGTGGGCAGGTGCAGTCCACTCAACACCTTAAACAATGCCCGCAGTGCCCATTCACTTGCACTGACGAGGACCTGGCGTCGGCCTCCCTTCAAGCCATGGCGGTCGTGAAACATTGGCTCAAGCAGCTGTGACTCTCACACGAATAAGAAGAAGAAGAAGAAGGCTGTAGATTGGTTACCAAACGTAAAGGACGGGCTACGCAAGCGCGATAAACGTCACTTATATTCTCTTTGCGCGCCGCTGTGATTTCGTTCACCGGAATAAAAACCAACTAGTTACCGAACGTAAAGGACGAACTACGCAAGCGCGATTAACGTCACTTTTATTCATTTTGCGCGCCGCTGTGATTTCATTTAACGGAATAAAAATGCTAAAATGTTCAGTTTTCGGGTGTTTGAGTGCATAAGGTGTTAAAGGCACTAAAAGGAGCGATATTTTAGATGAAACAAGGCATGTATTACTTATTTTACAAGTCACATAATTGTTTCATTTTTTTTGTACCTACTTTTAAGTTTATTGGAGCAAACGCACTAACCCTGCTTTTGTGTCTTATATACTTCTTGAGAATTAAAGAATCAATTAATCATTTTTACGCAACCACGGAAAAAGAGGGTTAAGCTTAAAACAGTATGTATGTTTGTATAAATGTGTGTATGTTCATCTGTTTCCTCGCATCTCCTAAACCACGTGTCCGATTAACACAAATGTGGTGTCTTTGGATTTGTGCCATCACTTCGCGTGTCACAGGAATAACAAAATTCAAAAAAGTTTTTTTAGAGAAAATAATATCATGTTTGTTATTAAAAGAAAGGTCTCAATGAGCATATTCTAAATATATATTACATATGCAAATTTCTTAGCAAATGGTCTTACAAGCGATATTATGTCATGCTACAATCAAGCGACACGACACGCAGGTAGCAAAAAACAGGAAATAAAATAAAAGTTGAAAAACTAAAACCCGCCTTTTCTAGTATACAAAGATTTTCCGTAGTTGGGTTTTAGGTTTTAAACGTTGGCACGTTAATTACTCAGTATGAAAATTTGCCAGGTTAACTCACTCATTCTCACTATCATATTTTGTCCCGAACAATAAATTATAACCTAGTGACCTAGTGACGTCAATGTTCGAGCTTTGGATCCGGGAAGTATCATCCCGAGGACTGTCACTAGCTGTAAAAGTACAAAATCTAACCGTGTAACAACTTCGATGGCCAGTAATAACACGGGCAAAAAATGTATCCCTCTAACAACTTTACTGTAGTAATATTGGTAACTTAACAAATAATTTACCATAAGGTAAGCTACACGATATTACTACAACTAGAGGTTGGAAAGCGCCGCCGTTACTAAACCTCTATGATAACAACAGAAACTTATTCTATGCTCTGTCCTATAAAGTTCAAAGTGGCTCAATGTAAGCATATCAAGCAGTGGAACTATAAGAAACAAATGTCCCTTGTGATACCACCAGTGGAAAAAAATAGTGGGACCGCGAGAAAACGCCGTTTTAAGTAATCTCTTGCCTGAGCTTGACATCCTATGAAATACTGGTAGCCTAGTTGATTGCGGGTCGGCTACCTAGAAGCGCCACCTAATTGATCGGGCATGGTGTTCTTGATATTGTACTACGAGTAATAACCGGTATCAAATTAGATACGAGTAAAAAAAGTTCCCGTGGTCCACCCAGGTGACCCAGGTGAACCAAACAGGTGGACCACGCTAGCCGCTCGCGGGGGAGATTTCCAACGTTTGATGGTATATCTGTGCATCAATACCCTACAAGCAAATCGGTTGGATAAAACAGCCGGAAGGACTCGCATTAGATTTCATCAATTCTTTTAATACATAAGTGAAACTGTTGCATAATGAGGGGTACTAAAACACTAGTGTGAGTTTTAATGAGTAATATTATCATGCGAGTGTTTTAATTACCTAGTTATAAGCAGTTTCATAAACTACTTTATCTTATCTCATACATGGGAATTGAACCTACTAAATAAAAGATGTAAGTTACCGACGACCTGGTGAAGGTCGCGGGAAGCCGCTGGATGGAGGCAGCGCAGGACCGGTCGTCGTGGAAATCCTTGGGCGAGGCCTTTCTCCAGCAGTGGACGACTTTCGGCTGATATGATGATGATATGAGGCAATGAGTTAGGTAGTTATAGTGAGTTGAGTTTAGATTTTGTTTCAGTACCTAATTAAATTATGGTTATTTAAGTTATCTATAATATTCACCTTGTCTACCACGCTTGCAAGAAACCACAGCATCAGGAGTAGTTTCTCTAACAGTCCTAGCCAGTGCTAAGCAATGGCCACCATAGTCGCAGATGCCACTGAAAAAGTAACATTACTCATGATTATCAATAGGGTAACAGTAATTTGGTACGGGTAAAGTCAAGCAGGTAGTGTTCGAGTAGTTTGGAAGCTGCGTTTAAAAAATCCGGCCAAGTGCGAGTCGGACTCGCGCAAAGTAGGGTTCCGAAGTCTTAAAAAAATAAATGTTTATTTTAAACTGTAAATACGGAAAATCTATGAATTCTTGACAAATCTAACTGCACATCTTAAGTTGGTCGACTGTTACTCCTAAACTAAGAAAATCTACTTAGCCGTGACAGTTTTCCTTTTAAATTGATTATATGTCCGACTATTTAAAAATTTTCGAGATGTCATGAAATAGCGGTGTAGCTTGTAGGGGGGACACTTGACTCGAACAAAAATAGTTTTCCTTTTAAATTGATTATATGTCAGACTATTTAAAAATTTTCGAGATGTCATGAAATAGCGGTTTAGCTTGTAGGGGGGACACTTGACTCGAACAAAAATAAGAACTTTAAAGCTATCATTTCGCAAACCGATCCCTGAATTAAGAAATGGTTTTAGCAAAACCTCAGTTATTTTGAAAGACCTATTCAACAACACCCCACACGATGGGGTACGTAAGCAAAAAATTTCACCCCCTCTTTATACATATGTAGGGGAGGTACCATAAAATTATTATTTTTTTGAAGTTTTTATTGTACAACTTTGTAGGCGTAATAAATATGTATAACCATGCCAAATTACAGCTTTCTAGTATTAATAGTCTCTGAGCTAAGCCGCGGACAGACGGACAGGGACATGGCCAAACTATAAGGGTTCCTTGTTGACTTCGGAACCCTACTAATGTAGGTAAAGGATACTTGGGTAGATTCTTGCAGGAAGAACACAACATAAAGAAAACAAATGTACTTAATGTACATAGGGTAAGGCTTCCTATCCTGCCACTCGCTCTTTTCATGTCACCCCCTCTAAAACCGTTAGAGATAAGATATTTTTTTTGTATTTGGAAGATCAATATAATTTTATTCGCTTTTCTTAAAGAATTTCAGAAAGCTGATAAATAATTATTTTTATCTGATTTTTACAAATGTGGTGTCTGGACACGTGCCATCATTCCGCGTGTCAGGATCTTACAGCATTTAAAAAATTCAACATGGCGGACTTTACAGGTGAACTAGCTTTTGCCCGCAGCTTCGCCCGCGTGGACATCGTTTTCATAACTACCTTTAAAATCTCAAAACTCATGATTACCTCAGATCATGAGTTTTCTCCAGATCCCTCAGGAACTTTATCGGGCTATTCTGATTAGCAGTCTATGTTACTTCCCACCCCCTCAACCAATCTAGACAAAAAATTGCTTCAATCCGTTGCTCCGTTGCGGCGCGCACCAGCGCGAGCGTGGAAATTAGTTTTTATTATAATATCCCTCGGGAACTATACGTCAGGATATGCTAATAGCAAATTATGTCTTTTCCCACCTCCTCAACCATCTCTTTGCAAAAAACCACAACAATCCATTGTTCCGTTGCGATGTTAAAGAAATTAACCAAAAAAGATAAGTATTTTTTCAGTTCCCTTAGGAACTGCATCGGACCATGCTATTTTCACGGGACAAAAAGCAGCCTACGTCCTTCTCAGTGACACAGGCTGCCTGCATGCTAAATTTCATCAAGATTGGTCGAGGTATTGAAGCGTGAAAAGTAAACAAATAAACAAACACATTTTCACATTTATAAATTATAATATTACTACATAAGGATTACACAACATTTTTTTTATAATCATATTTTGGTATCAAAAGAAGGTCTTGATGAACACATTTTAAATATGTATATTTCGGATCATCAGAAGGGTTTTGGCCGGATCTAAGAAATAAACTCGTCTTTGAGAAGTTTTGGAGTGTACAATCAATATTCACACACGTTTGCAACACGAGGCTTCACGATGATTCGGATGAAAACCGATTATTTTATAGACTGCGATGAGTTCGGCACGGGGCTGGCTTCCCAAGTTGACAGTTCAGCTACTCGATGAAAATGAACTAGTGTGTACAATAAAGAGTATATTTATCTTATAGATTTACAATATATTCAAACTTAGTTTGACACTCGTATGTGTACAGGTACTAACCTTGTTTTAGGATAGAGCAAAAACCAAACTCCTTTAAACTACTCAAGTGCGAGTCGGACTGTCGGATTCGCGCACTGAGGGTTCCGTACCAAAACCAATTGAGGTACGAAACCCTACAGACAACAACCAGTACAACAATCGGACTTAACTTTGTAGTTGAAATAATGATCGCCCAAACATCAATATCTGTCACGGTCAATTCTACAAATGCAAAGTAATAGTAAAATATATTTTTTATGATCATCACCATCATATCAGCCGAAGAACGTCCACTGTTGGACATAGGCCTCCCCCAAGGGTTTCCATGATATCCGGTTCTGCGCTAACCGCGCTACCCGCATCCAGCGGCTTCCCGCGACCTCCACCAGGTCATCGGTCCACCGAGTGCCTAAGCTACGTTTTCCGGTACGCGGTCGCCACTAGAGAACTTTACTCCCCCAACGGTCATCTGTTCTACGAGCTATGTATTAAGTAAAAATTTACAATATTTAGAATTTCGTATTTTTCCCTTTACCTCTGCTGTGAGAACTTGCTTCTTGCCAAACGCCATTCTAGGTCAACAGGAAGTAACTAATACGTTTCAATTTACTTGTGAGCGTTTTAACATGTTAACTCCGAAAGCTATGGGTGCAATGGGTGGGTATATGCAATTGAAGAATATGAGTAATTTTTTAAATATGAATATAATTAAATAAAAGGATGTCGCCTATTGGCTTCGATCGGTATCGAGGTAGTGGTTCGAGCGCGGTCCGCGCCGGCCAGCGCTCCCCGCCAGGTCGCCGCTGTTAGGTGGTGTGGCAGCAACGGTTTTAGTCGCAACAAACACATTTTATAAGTGATATAAATGGCCGTATTATTGATAAACTTAAAAGATTGATTTTTACAGCTTCAAGGTACCGTAGACCTTAGCATTTGATATTAATTTTAACTTGATACCTCCATGCATTCTTCTTATCAGACAGACGGACAAAAAAGTAATCCTGTAAAGGTTGCTTTGTTCCGTTTGAGGTACAGAACCTTAAAAACATGTTTCTTATAGAGGTATGAACCCCTTGAATTTCTACTAATCTCTTATTTTTGAAGTGCAATTTGCTCGAGGTCTAGTAGGGCCCAGTTTACAATTTGCTCGAGGTCTGGTAGGGCCCAGTTCACAATTTTATAAGTCACATCTGGAAAAACTTTTTTAAACACAGGAGATTTGATTTCTGATTACAGTTTAGGTACCTACCTATTACGTTTTTAAATAAATCATGATTTGTCATACTTAAGTTATTTTATTATTCATGTTATGTTAGTGTTCATTTGATCAAAATAATTTAAGGCTTTTGAAATGGGCCGCACCATTCTTCCCTCTAAATGGCAACCATTTTTATTTTCAATTTTTTTGTAGGTGTTCATGAAAAGTATGTTTTCTCTTGAATTAGCAGCAGTACAGACATCAAAATGTCAGACCATTTTTAGTAATTTGTTTTCTCTGGTGAACCGCACATTAAAATTAATCAAAACTATACTTACAATACTTACCTACGGCCTTGACCTGTGGGGTGATGCTGCGGATAGGCTACGGGTATTCAGACTACAAAAACGTGCTATGCGCATAATTGCAGGTGTTCCAAATGACCATCCGGCTCGGGAACTATTTAGAACATACAAAGTGCTCACGATGCCGAGTCTGTACATCCAAGAACTAGCTAAATACGCTAGGAAACATATACACATGTTCGAAACGGTCGGCCAATCGCATCAATTTAATACTAGGCACCAAAATCGACTTCGATTACCGATGCACCGACTAGTTAAGTCGAAGATGTGTATAAAGGCAATGGCACCGAAGGTGTACAACAAACTACCGCAAGGAGCGAGAGACAGCCCTAGCTACGCGACCTGTATTACTAAATTAAAGGAAATGTTGGTTAATGCGGCATTATATGACACAAATTAATTCCTTAATAAAACGTGGTCCAAGTGATTCAGCACTACGAAGGTAGAATATGTTAATGATTTATTTAATTAATAATAAACTTATATTTTATTTTCAATTAATGTTATGCTTTAAATTGTGACATGTAAATTTATTCAAATTTATAAATAAATGACTGTATTGTATTGTATTCAAAACCATTGAGAAAAATAAACCGGCCAAGTGCGAGTTGAACTCGCGTGGAGAGGGTTCCGTACAATGCCAAAGTCAAATACAAAATATCACATTTGAAATCCTCACAGTAAGACGCGTTATTAAAAAAAAAACTAAAAATTCGAGTGTGTGGCTGCACCTCACCTGATGGTAAGTGCCGATGCAGACCAGGATGTAACACGCAAGCTCAAATAGTACTATTCACTCTCGTCTTGAAGATTCCTAAATTATACGAATCGGGGAATACACACCGGTGTCTCCGATGATGAAATGGAGGGGGTGGAATGAGGTCGTGAAGCTCCAGGGCACACTCTTCGAAATGAATCCTGTAGACAGACACCGATAGACAGGTGACTTTGTGGCGATGCTCGAGGTTTAGGAGTCTGTTTGATACAAGTTCCTCATCGCCAATGAGTCTCCTAGCGCGTCGGTCGATAGAATCCAAGGCATTTAGCTGGTAACGAGCCGATCCGTCCCATAAGTGAGAGCAGTAATCCATACAGTTAACTACTACTAGCGCTCATCATGTCAGCTCATATACGTCCCCACCGAGGGGCTCGAGCCTACCCTGAATTAGGGCGATCGGGCCTTAGTCGACCACGCGGGCCCAGTGCGGGTTGATCGACTTCACACACAACCTGCGAGATTCTTCGCAGGCGTGTGCAGGTTTCCTCACGATGTTTTCCTTCACCGTTAGCAATCGGTAAGTATATGTACGTAAGTTTTTGAAAACTCATTGGTACATTGGCCGTCCAGATTTGAACCCGGTACCTCTGGTTAGATGGACCGAGTCGTTACCGGTTGAGCCACCGACGCGCTATCTAGAGGTTTTTTAGTGATTTTTTTTTATAAAAATTTTAGTAAGTTTGGCTGCACCTCACCTGATGCTAAGTGTTGATGCAGCCTAGGATTAACACGCAAGGTTGAAATAGTGCCTATTCACTCTCATCTTGAAGATTCCTAAATTATACGAATCGGGAAATACAGACAATTCCTCTCCTTGGCCGTTCGCATAATGAACGAAGAAGCAAAACGCTTCGTGCGTAAAAGTCATCAACAAGAGAGGGGTGGAATCGCCCTCCGCACCTGGTCGTCCGATGATGAAATGGAGAGGGGTATGAGGTCGTGAAGCTCCAGGACATATATAGGTTTTCCTGTATTCTAAAAGCAATGAACTATATTTTGTATTATTTTCAAAATTTTAGGCTCAGTTGTTTCGGAGATCTGGGGAGGGGGGGTTGGTCAATTTTAGTCTTCTTTCATGAATAATATCAAAACTTTTTTTTTTTTCAATACAAACAAAAATATATTTAAGATCCTGATAACGAGCCCTTTTATTTAATATACGACACAGTAATGTTGTCAAAACTTTTTTTAATTTCCTAATTTGTCCCCCGAAAATTACCCTTATATTTAAAAAAAATATTTATTTACTTTGTCATAGGATTACATCCTACCAAATTTTACCTGATTTGGTCCAGTAGATTCGGAGCAAATTAGCTGTGACAGACGGACGAACAAACAGACAGACGCACGAGTGATCCTTTAAGGGTTCCGTTTTTTTTTTGTACGGAACCCTAAAAACACAAAAAACTTTAATGAAAATAAAATGCAACATAAATTTATTTTCTTTTTCTTTTTTCAATCTGCTGCAAAAACAAGGTCATTATCATTAACGTGTTGTATTTAGGGTTCCGTACCTAAAACGGAACCCTATAACTTACTAACTATACTTTGTTGTCTGTCCATCTGTCTGTCAAGACCCTTTATCTCGGGAACGCATGGAGGTATCAAGTTGAAATTAAAACCATATACTCCGGTCTACGGTCCCATAAAGCTGTGAAAAAATCGAACTTCTAAGTTAACGTAAAAAAAGATACGACCGTTTATGCCGCAAAAAATATATTTCGACACTCTCAGATCAAAATTTATAGGGTATTTTCCGTTGACCTACAACTATGAAATTTGGCAAGTAATGCCGTATTACACAAGAAGTATTGGGAAAAATCTGAAACTATACATTTTTAATTTAATCTAAAAAAATGTAGTCTTTATTTATAGCATGTAATCAATTATGCATGGAATAGCAGTCCAAATTTTGAATTGAGTTATCAGTGTCATGTAGGGTATCGTATGAAAGGGCTTCATTGGTACAAGCTTAAACAAACAGATTTTCAACTCTCACTTGGCCAGTTTTTTTTCTTTTTAATCGATTTATTTTGAGCTAAGATACCAAACAACACATCTGTACTGCTGCTAATTCAAGAAAAAACATATTTTTTATGAACACCTGCAAAAAAAATTGAAAATAAAAATGACTGCCATTTAGAGGGGAGAAGGATGTGACCCTCCTAGGGTATTTCGTGGATGAAATGTGCCTTAATGTACATTCCTTTAACATATTGGTAACCCTATCCAATACACATTGTATAACCCTTCAAGTGCCCCTATCAAACGCCGAGTCTCACGTGCCCAGTGTAATTTGGACGCACGGCAGTCCTTTCGACGCTTGGCCGATATTATTTTTTTTATTAAAAATTTGAGTGCTTTTGACTATATCTCACCTGATAGTAAGTGACGATGTAGTCGAGGATGGTACACGTAAACTCAAAAAATGCCTATACACCCTCTATATCCAAGATTTCTCAGAATTTTTGTATAAAACCTATACAAACTAATTACTGTTCTAGTTAGCTGATGAAATCTTCTTTCTATCTATATCAATTCAAGCAATATTCCATTTTTTTGTATTTTTGGCAAGTTTTGCTGAGGCTCACGCGTGGAACGTAATTTGGCCGCACGGTAGTCCATTTGACGCTTTGCCGATATCGAATTTTTGTATATAAGCTATAAAAACTAATTACTGTCCTAGTTAGCTAATGAAATCTTCTTTCTATTTTTATCAATTTAAGCAAGATTCCGATTTTTTTGTATTTTTGGCAATTTTTTGCAAACAATTTGTTTTTATTTGACTTTGGTATGAAATCTGACACTAAAGTTTAAAAACCTTTAATTTGTAAAAAATACTATGGAATTACTCAAATAAACGATAAATATTGATATATCAGTCCCTCCACATTATTATGGTATAGTTTGATAAAGATATCAACAGTTTTGTATACTTTTTTCAAACATAAACAAACTAACTAAAGTCCATGGCCAATCGGCCACACAACGGTCAGCCGGTATAATGGCCGGTAGTCCATGCGGACACTGGAAAGGATATATTAAAGTAAGTAAGAAGTATCCACTTTTTGTAATTTACAGTTTTATCTTGGACACAACCTGCTGCATTTTGTTAGGAAGTTTGCCATAAAACATACTCTGTGATTTCAACCAGCTACCTATTACATTTCTAAAGATATAGCTGTAAGAGGAATCGCAACAAAACATAAATGTAAAAGGGAGCCGAGTTCAATACAAAAAAATTGCAGAGATCTAAAAGGTACCAAGTTATTTATACAAATAACATGTTACAAGCTTTTTTATGTTCTGTTCTATTATGGGGTAACTATTCAATTATATTCTATATTGGCATATATTTTAAAAAGTAAGCTTTCTTGGCAGCTTCACTATTTAAATGGTCGAAAGTGGCACTAAATAGTTCATATAGGTACCTAGTGCATGGCCAGTGTCACACTTTTCTATTGAACTTGGCTGACACACTGCTGTATGTCTAGGTGTAATCCTAGCATCCACTAGAACTTTGAAACTAGAATATTTTTATCCAAATTTGACAAACCACTCACATTTACCTAGAACCTGCATTCAAACCAGACTTTACTTGGGCTCTCCAAGTCCAAGGTCCTAACAAGCGATTTCTGGTTCTTGTTTGAATATTAACTAATATACTATTGTGTACAAACACATTCTAAAACTAATAGGTAAGTTTCTCTGTGCTTGATTAATTTTCAATCGTTTGTATGAGGCACGCTAGTCGCACAGACGGACTGCTTAGGCTTAGTAATAGGGTCACATTACCTCTTCGGGTACCTATACGGAACCCTAAAAATAAGCATAAATAATTCATAAAAGCATTTTTCATTAAATTGATACTTATGTTAATAATTAACTCACTTGAAAAATTTAGTGTTAAACCTTGTTTATTATGATTAGCCTCAGAATACAGAAAAAACCAGAACACGCGTACGGCAATAAAAGTGAGGCAAATTGTGCTTGTATGAAACTACTCTAAATCGGTGTACTTTTGACGTTTTGTTCCTTCTAAATCCTGCATGCAGGTGATTTATTTTTGTGAGTAAACAAGCAGTGGTTCTTTATAACTTACCTAATTCAAAAAGTATTAAAATCCGACCAATATAGCAACATTACAGCCAAAGGAAGGAGGGTATTCGTGGAGTTTTGGCTTCAGCATAGTGATTACATGCTCAGTGGCTTCAGCGCGCGTCATACTATTCTGACTTAACGCGCATTCTGGTTTTTTCTGTATTCCGAGTGATTAGCATTAGCATAGGTAATGCAAAAACTAAGTACATAAGTATATGGCTGAAATACCCACCAATATTCAACATCGATTTTAGTAGCGACATTTTTCTTGGCTAGTGCTTTTGCATTTTCCGTCATATTAATTTATAAACTTAGCATATTTTATTTATGTAATATTTTAAGCGATGATTAGAAACCGTTTATTTATAGTACTCTGTGATAAATACTGTGATTAGAAACTTGCTCTGACCAAAGCGAATATAATACAGTACTTTTTTTTCTTCGCCCTTTTAGGGCAGGCTAAGGCTCATTGGCCATACCGCCTAGTCTTCAGTATATTTTTCAGATTACGTAGTCAAAAGCTCATTATACATTTTTCTCCTGTCAACAGAGATTTGTTACCATAGATGGGTTATGCACTAACAAACAACATTTAAAAATCGAAGCCATTTACACACACATAATTTTAGATAGTTCACTTCTATTGCACCGAATGTTACTAAGAAAAGAGATGCCAATTGGCTTTTTTTTTGCTTCTCTCTGCCTGGCAATCTTTTTAAGTGTTCAGTAACTTTTCAGTCTTCAAGATCACTATTTCTTCACGTTCACATCATATCATTGTCTATAAACTAACCTAACCTACAAAATGATAGCACTTTTGCTAAAGCTTGCTCGGACTTCTTGTGGGAACTCGAAACACAGTATACACACTTTTATTTCACCTACACAAGAAACACATAAATGATACTTCGCTGATAAATACACTATCAATATATCAAAAACCACTAATTATGTAATTTTTCCACATTTTTCGGATAATAAAAGAAAAATGACAAACTGAACGCTACAAATTCCCGCCAAAAAGTCTCGGGAGGAAAGAGTTTGTTTGGCTGTTTTTTTTTCGTCCTTTTAGGGCAGGCTAAGGCTCATTGGCCATACTGTCTTGTCTTCAGTAATAATAATAATAATAATATGCCTTATTACAAATACACGCCGGAGCCGGTTCTCGAGAACGACCGCGCCAAGCTCTACTGGGACCGACCCATCATCACGGACAGGACTATTCCTTCGAATAAGCCTGATATCGTGTTGATGGATCGGGCGCAGTCAAGGGTTTTTTTGGTGGATATCACTATCCCATACGACGAAAACCTCGTGCAGGCTGATGCCGAAAAAAGGACCAAGTACTTGGACCTGGCGCACGAGATTACTGATATGTGGCAAGTGGAATCCACTGAAATCATCCCCGTAGTCCTATCCGTGAACGGACTAATTCCAGCCGACCTTGAACGTCACCTAAGGCGGCTGGAACTCCGAGGCAGACCAATAATTGCAGCAATGCAGAAAGCAGTCCTCCTCGACAATGCCCGGATAGTTCGACGCTTTCTCTCCCCGTCTCACTGAACTCCAGCCGACTGTGCTTCCGCTGGAGGTGCTCCTGCCACTTCGCCTCGTGCCAAGTGAGCAGAGAGGCTCTAATTTTATATTTGTGAATAATAATAATAATATTGTAACACCTCTAAAGCCGCGGATCACCGATATCGGCTGACTAAACCAAAGACCCACTCAAGCCCCGTACCACCGATATCGGTGGATGAAACGTACGCAACTTTAGGCCCTCTTTGTTAACACTACAGTACACGCGCCTGTTTTTTTAGCACGAGTGCTCGCGTGGCCAACTTTAGTGTACTTTTTGTTTACGTACTATATGAATAAAATAGTATTTGGTATCAGTTCTTTATTTATTAGTCTTATGTTAAGAACACAGTTTTAGCATTTATTTGCTTTTTAAACTAGGAAATAATTTACAAATCAAAGAAAATTAACAAAAATATGGCACTATTGAGAAATTTCCTTCCAAAACTTAAAAAATACATCTTTTTAGACTTATTATTTCAATGTCAAACTGAAACCTAACCTATAAAACAAAGAACACAACATTAGAAACATTTTATAATATTTTATACATATTATCATAATAAAGTCACCTACATTTATTTGTTACGCCAGTGCTCGCGCGGACTCCAATGGTAGTCCTGCAGTTTTGGCGCCAAATAGTGGACTCATCCGTACGCGCTGGAGTCGCACCTGTCACTGACCTTAAGCATAATTGTCTTTACGAGGAATAGTTTGAGGCACAACGTGGTATCGCGCGAAATAAAAAAATTGCAATCTTATATGTCACCATGGTCTACTATAGTAGGCCACGCGTGTACTCTAGTGTTAATAAATACGTTGCATAATCCTGTATAAAGTTTTTGTTCATGATTCTTTAAATGATAGAAACTGGTTTATACTACTCAGTTACGGGTTTGTTACATTATACGTGTCGGAGTGTCATTGAAAACGCGACCAATACCAGCTCGAGATAAGTTTACATAGTTACACTTTGTTTGGATCAAACGTCAGGTATTAGTACCTGGGTGAAACCGGTGGTGGCGTGACGATCGCTTGTACTCGTGCGTGAGACGCGTTTGTGGTAGCAAAGATGACGTATTAACGAAAGGCTGTTTGTGATGTGATCGACACTGAGTTGAGAATTTATTAGATCTGTGGAGAAGCCATATTAGCTGGACGTCAGTCTCGGAGCGGACACTTTTTGATGGAGCGTCGAGCAGAACACAAGTAGTGGTGATCTGTGAGCAAAACGGACGTGTCACGCCATCGCTGTGATCACCGCGTTTGCATCCATTGTTATCCAAGGCATCCTGTACAATTTCGATTACCAAATGATCAAGACTATTGAAGAAGGACCTCTGTGATATAGCTGCATTGTTATTTCGACGCCCAATACCGAAATAGTTAAGGACGTGAACCACGAGGCCATCCATAACCTAATCACCACCGCCTTCGACATCAGAAGTTGGATAGTTCCCTGCGCTCGCAACAAGTGGACAACGACGGGAAAATGTGAAAATTGATGATGGAGCAGCGAAATAAAAACCACTGGCAACAATTCTTCGTGCTACAGAACCAGAACATGCTGCGATTGATTGAGGTTATGCAAGCACCATCGACTACATCTGCTGCAATCATATTGCCAGCATTCAACCGGAATATACCGGAAGCTAATCCACGTGCACGGCGCTCAACTGTCGATATCTCCCTTACGGAACGACCATTGGAATGAGGTGACAGCGTGGGCTGTGCTGGCAGCAGCGGAGATGCACGCGAGCGGCGCGTGCGGCTTCTGCGAAGTGCGTGATGTACGCGGAGTTACGAAAATCCGGTGAGTCGTACCCCTTTTGTTTTGATGGTGGTAGTAGTACGTACGTAGTACTATTACCTAATCTGTAGTGGTGCCTACTGTTCTCTCGTTAAAGAAAGTTTCGTGTATAGACTTTCGGGAGTGTGTTCAATACTAACGCACTATTGACTTTTGTAGGCAACTCTTAAGTTTACTGTACAGAACAAATATCGAGTGAGGGTAATATTGACGGGCATTGTTCAGAATGGTCATATCTTGTTATGCCAGACGAGTACGAACGATATTATGATCGATTCAGATATTTTAAATCTAGGATTGACGGTATTCTTAAACGAGTCTGTCAATAACAAAACAGCTTGACTGTCGGTAAGGATGCGAATAGAGTAGTTAGTCCCTTACCCTTCTAGTAGTGATTGCATTAGCAGCTAAAATGATGCCTTGTGGAAAGTACTCTTTCACATGCTTTCGGATTTTTACTTGTGACACAACGTCGTGATTGAACGGAAGATTTAAAAAGAGGACTCCTTGTAAATATGATGATTAATTTAGTGAACTAGAGTTTCGGTTATACAAACCTAAACCAGAATTGAAAGTATTGAAACCCCTTTAAGCTTTTATAATATTGAGACTGACATTTTTACATGGAGTAAAAAAAAAAAAAACCTTTATTAGCTTTCGTAGTATTGGGACTGACTTATTCTCATTGAGCATAGGCCAAAGTTGTTGCCTATTTTTAATAGCTTTCGTGATAAATTTGTCGAGGGCATCCTTAATGCCCCGCTATCGTGTAGACCCTATGAAGGTAGATTAATTTCGGTGACCCCAATAAAATATTTTGTTTACCAATTGTAAAAAAAAAAAAAAAAAGAATAATAACAGGGTAGTATGCGGAGTGCAGTGGTGGACGTCTTACGGCTGATGTGATGATGATACAGGATTCATGGGCTGGAGGCTGCGAATGTCATAAGCCCCGAAGCTTTCCCTTTTTGACGGCCTTATCATGCTGGTAAAGAAAAAGGATAGCATAGAACGCAAGTGTTGATAACCGTGAAAAAAAAATGATAACATGCCTGAACGGAAATTGCTTCCTCTGATAGCTTGGAACATCGATTGACTTCATAGGTGGTCACTATTTCACCACGTCAGGCATAGCTAGTGGTTACATCAGGTGCATTCTTTACCTATTAAATCGAAATGACTGATTTTGTAACCTCTGTTCAAATACGTCCACGTGTCATTCGATCTACGTAATGCCCCCTTGTATTTGAACTTACGTTCATAAACGCTTTAGGCGCGTGGCAACGGTCAGGTGAATCTTAGCACGTTTAAACGTTGGTACTCTTAGTTAAGTGTCCTTTAAAATATGCTCACTTCCTTCGAGTATAGTAATGAGATTTCAATGTTACAAGTCCTTCCATGATGATCATTTGGCAGTAACCAAACTGTTGGGTTAACCGAGTTACGAGGTACAGCCTCCTGGAGTTGCTTCTAGGTACGAGTAAAGTAGCTTAACCTCTAAATGTCATGGTTGTCGATTAAACACACAGGCTGTAATTTTATCTAAGTGAAGCACGACAAAAGACTAGTGATAATACGGAGAGTAACGCATCATATGACAGGAGTTGTTAATCAGCTTGCTGCTGATGTGATAATAGACATGGGCCTCCCCCATGTTGGAGCGGTTTCACCAATTGTAAAAAAAAAAAAAAAACAAAAAAAAAGGCTACGCTTGGCGGGCTGTTTGGCGGTACAGTATGAGCGTGAAGGACGATGTTGCTTGTCCTCAAATTTTTAGTCCCTTAGTCACTTCTTGTGAAACCCTTGGGAAGAGATGGGGTGGTGTATTGCTCTGAGGCAGCGCCACTGGCTGATTTCTAGACAAAAGCTTAGTTTCACAAGTTACCTAACTTTGTGTTGTTACAAATGGAGAAGCGTTACCTACCACTTTAGATATCAAATACCGTCAGTTATTGAGGACAGACTACGTTAAATGCCCGATAGTGACAGTATTATTGACTTGGACAGAATTGATGATGGAGAGACTGAACCTCGACCATCTACTAGTGCAGATTAAGGACTTTTGTACTTGACCGTGATTTTAACGTTCACTAGTTTGTATTTTGAACCTTAGACGTAAACAATTTTTCGCAACTGGATGCCAATAGCCTCAGCCATTCGTAGACGTAGGCGTAAAACACCGAGTTGATTTTCTCGTTGCTGTGCGGCCACAACTGTGTGTGGCGTGCGTTTGGCTCGCAGGCGTATCACCGGGGAGGTGATGTTGGCAATGACCAGAAAGAGGTGATGTTTGAGATCGCCGCATGGAAGCGATAGTGTGGTTGGACACCGGAGGGAGGTGGTCCAAGAGTCGCCAGGTAGGGTGACTGTGTTTTTGGGCGGACACCTGAGAGGTTGTCTGAGAGTCGCCAGGTCGAGTGACTGTGTGTTTGGGCGGGCACCGGATGGAGGTGTCTGAGAGTCGCCAGGTTGGGTGACTGTTGTTTGTTTGGGCACCGGATGGAGGTGGCCCAGAGTTGCCAAGATGGGTGACTGTTGTGGTGATACAAAATAAGGAGCGTAACCAAACCAAGTTAGATCCCAAATACCGAGGGCCGTTCAGGGTCGTAGAGGTCTTAGAAGGTGACAGATACAAATTACAAGCTTTGAATTTGAGACGAAGTTACAAGTATGCCCATGACCGTTTACGTAGTATGTCCGAAGGTTATTTGCCTCCGGATGTTGACGATGAATCTGGTGCAGAGGCGTCTACCTTTCAATGTTAATTGTATTGACAGATCGTAACTCAATCAATTGTATACAGTTGTAATTTTTTTCTTTATCGTTTATTTTTGTGTGTAGTACTGAAGTATTCCAACATGTTTCAGCGGTGAATGAAGAGTGCTGAATGGCGCTATATGTTTGCATGAATTGGCTGCTGCTTGTTTTGTCAGACTCGTTCTGTCATGATGTGTAGCAGGTACATTCGTGTTTTTGTAAAAAAGAAGTATCCCGTTTACCGGCTAAAACTGTTGATGGTATTCCGTCGCCTGTACTGGCGATGATGGTATTCCGTCGCCTGTATTGGTGATGATGGTGTTCCATTGCCTAGATTGGTGATGATGGTATTCCGTCGCCTGTATTGGTGATGATGGTGTTCCATTGCCTAGATTGGTGATGATGGTATTCCGTCGCCTGTATTGGTGATGATGGTGTTCCATTGCCTAGATTGGTGATGATGGTGTTCCATTGCCTAGATTGGTGATGATGGTGTTCCATTGCCTAGATTGGTGATGATGGTGTTCCACTGCCTAGATTGGTGGTGATGGTGTTCCGTCACCTGGACTGGTGATGATGACTGATTGGTATTCCGTCGCTTGGCGTTAGTGATGATGATTCTTTGTGGTGTCCCGCCACCTGGATGTGGTGATGTTCAGTTCTGGTGTTCCGTCGCTTGTGATTTGCGATGATGATTATGTTCCGTTCTATGTGCCCCTAAAAGTTGTAAATGGTTGTAAGGTTTCAAGCCTTGCAGCTGTGATTTACCTTAGAGACCTAAACTGATTTGAGATTGTTTGAGTTACGATGCTAATGCTGAGGTTCATTTAGTTTACGAGAGTGAAATTATTTTGGTTTTTTTGAGGCTGTTAAAATGTGTTGTCACCATGATTGTAGTCTTGAATTAAAGCTTCACATTATTAGCGTTGCTTTTATTCCTTGAGCTGTGGACCTTCCTAATGAAGGTCAGGATTGGCCGAACGAAATGGAATCTACTGGCTACCCTTTTCTTTTTCAGGTTAATCACCCGAGGACGTGTGACTCGCAGGATGGCCGTGTCGGAGTGTCATTGAAAACGCGACCAATACCAGCTCGAGATAAGTTTACATAGTTACACTTTGTTTGGATCAAACGTCAGGTATTAGTACCTGGGTGAAACCGGTGGTGGCGTGACGATCGCTTGTACTCGTGCGTGAGACGATCGTTTGTGGTAGCAAAGATGACGTATTAACGAAAGGCTGTTTGTGATGTGATCGACACTGAGTTGAGAATTTATTAGATCTGTGGAGAAGCCATATTAGCTGGACGTCAGTCTCGGAGCGGACACTTTTTGATGGAGCGTCGAGCAGAACACAAGTAGTGGTGATCTGTGAGCAAAACGGACGTGTCACGCCATCGCTGTGATCACCGCGTTTGCATCCATTGTTATCCAAGGCATCCTGTACAATTTCGATTACCAAATGATCAAGACTATTGAAGAAGGACCTCTGTGATATAGCTGCATTGTTATTTCGACGCCCAATACCGAAATAGTTAAGGACGTGAACCACGAGGCCATCCATAACCTAATCACCACCGCCTTCGACATACGTAAGATTTAGAGGATCGGGCCTAAACGGAGTTTTAATAAAAATATTATGGGGTAAATTGGAATATATGTATTTAATATTTTTTCTAAAAAAGAAGGAACAATATACTAGAAAAAGATGTACTTTGGATGACCGTGTTGATATAAAACAATAACATAATATATATTTGGACAATTCACTGAAGTAATTTGAAATTGACAATTTTATTTGATTAAAAAAAGGTTATTTTTATAGAATGCCGGTAGGCAACGATCGTCGCCCTCCCTTTGGTACTTAAATAAGTAACCAAGTACTAAAATAACAAAAGAATTAAATTTCACTTGGGTCTAATTTACCCCACCGTTCTAAAATACACTTATTAGGTACAAAACACTTTTAAAATTTAAAACTAATAACTAATTCGTTAAAAACCGGAGGCAGGAAATCTTCTAGGACGGCAGAAACGCTTTGCGAACATAAATAAGAATTGCGCTGGGCAGTAATATTGCTTCGTGAGTCATGACCAATGGCCAGGCAGTCACTCGGGATAAAGGATTAATTAAGCATTTACTTCCCTTTTGGCAAGCAGCTGGGCGGGCAGTGCAAAAGACTGGCTGATGGTTAGCGCAGCTCTATCCCAGGATCAATCTTGAGTCGGAGGAATTTTCGGGGACGTCAAACTCGCAGGGGGAGTGAAAGAGACCCTACGGACATATGTAAAACTAGTTCGCAGCAGTATCAAAAATACACGCAAAGCGGTTTCCTTATACAAATTACTTACCTCTGAATAAAATAGTAGGCCTCAACAAAACATTAATATAAATCAAAATTTAAATACACACAACAGTCAAAGACATTACGGTCATCTTTTATTTTTTCTCTTGTCAAAAGGTAACAATCATTTTCAAATTAAATTTTCATAGACAAACAAAACCAAAAGAGCATTTAATCATGAAACGCAAGAAAGAAGATCGGTTTTGAAGCGATACTTTGCGCTTCAATATTTTTCAGATTATTTAGTTTTAAAGCATATTTTTTTCGTAATAACTGGAGCGTACCACAGATAAATATATTATTCACAGAACCATCGAAAAAATGACTTTTCTATAGTCCGGTAAACCGGACAACTCAACCGTACCACGGGTGAGGAGCGATATAAAATCCTGATGTCCAGTATAATTTTTTTTTTTTATGGTTTTCTCACAATATTTTTTTTTTCTTCTGCAAATCTTTCTATATAATAGCTTTTTAACCTTCTATAACCTTTATAGCTGACAATCTCATAATACGTCAATCCATTATTGATGTGTAACATCTTTGCTCTCGCTTTCCTGCAATTTGTGGGAGTGATTTCGTGAAATGGGACGGAAATGTGTCCCATTGTAACAGGAAGTCGGGTTTTTTCAGGCTTTAAAAGCGCGGAAAAGGCAAAGGTATCTATGACCATACAGCCTAGTCTGCCTTATCTTTGCCGTCCTTTTATAAAGTATTTTGTCACATGTTACACATCATATGCGAGTACTGGTAGGTCTCGCTCGAATTATTTTTTTTATGTATACCTATTTCATATTCTGGTGTTTCTTTTCCGCTCATATTTAACATACTTTTAGTGAAGGGTTCGTTGTTTAGTAGTGAGTAAAATAACTTATAAGTTCACACAATATAATTATAACACACAAGATTACACGACATGGTTAAAATTCAAAAATATAGCTCAATTTATGGGAGCAACAATGGCATTCGGCGCGCAAGTGACTTAGCAACATTTATCTGTATCGCACAGGACGGCGGCGGGTACGCCGCGGCCGCGACAGAGGGAGCCGGGAGCCACTACTTGCTACATTCTCCCCCTCTAGTACATAGGAGCGTCCTCGCCCCTGTACTAGGACACTATCAGATGAGCTATCATGCTCTTCAATAGTCACATCTACCGAAATAATAAAACTTTCATGTTCTGTTCGACGCGGGCGACCGCGATTTTGCTTAGGAACTACAGTTACTGGTGGGGTAGCATCACGCACGACCGTGATACATAGATAGCTGTTTCGCATGGTACTTTCCCAAATTCCTGCTTGGATCGTCCACGGGAGCGATGATGTAAGTTGTAGGACTTACTTTCTGCGTTACAATATATGGACCGTCCCTCTTGGGAACAAACTTTGAACTCACAGCTTTAGCTTTGTGGGAGTTTAGGAGGACTTGATCTCCAACTTCGATGTTGTCACCTAATCGTCTCGACTGATCAGCATACCTCTTCCGTTGATCTTGCTGGCTCTCGATTTTGTCACGGACACTCGACAGTGAACTAAGGAAGTTTCTCAAGTAAGGCGTTATCTATGGGAAAAAGTTCTCCTATTGCAAGACAGCTCTGGAATCTTAACTGACTTCAAGTGGCGGTCTAAGCTCACGAGTGAACATCAAATATGCAGCCGTTACTCCAGCGGATTGACATCGGGCTGTGCTCATTGCAAATCGGACAGCAGCAAGGTGATCAGGCCACGAGCCGTGATCTGTGCCTACTAACTGTGCAATTTGTACCTTCAGATCCCTATTCTTTCTTTCTGCAGGGTTCCCTTCAGGGTAATACAACGGCAACAACTCCTGCTTAGTTCCCAGGATAAACATACATTGCTGCATTACAGCCGAGATGAACTGGACGCCATTATCAGAGATGACACGACGGGGAACGCCAAAGCGTAGAAAGTATTCTTCAATCAATACTCGTGCACACGCCTCCGCAGTCGCTTCACACAGAGGGTAGAGTTCAACCCATCTGGTGGCAGTATCTTCGACCAATAAAATCCACTTATGGCCTTCATTCCCTTCTGGAAGAGGTCCAAATAGATCAACAGCTAATACCTCACTTCTTTGATTCAAAATTGGAGTTTAAAGCAATCCTGGCGGTTTCTCATTTGACGCCTTGTAACGCTGACAGAATAATGCAGTTTTTTATGTATTCTGCAATAGTACGCCTCATTCCTGGAAAAAAGAACCTTTATTGCATCTTCTGATATGTTCTCTCAATTCCTGGATATCCAGCAATGGGAACGTCATTACATTCTTTCAGAATCCCTTCACGCATACAGACGGGTACAACAAGCTGTGGTTGTTCACTATTTGAATCAGGATTGTAACGATACAGTTCTCCTTGCTCCATCAAATAACCTCTGCCAGTCCAATGGTGAGCATCAATATCTTGTTCGCTTTATAAGCCTTCAATGATCTTCTTTAGTTCAGGATCTGATAACTTACCTTGTCTCAACTTAGACGGGCTTCGCGCTGGTAAGTCCATACTGACAGAACAGATACCGCAGGCCGCAATTGAGTCTGCATCACAGATGGGACGACTAAGGATATCACCTATGAGGTTAGCCTTTCCTGCTGTGTACTCATAGTACAGATCAAAGGCTTGCAGCTTCAATGCCCAACGCACTAAACGGCCAGATGGAGACTTCAATGTCAACAGCCACTTGAGAGGCTGGTGGTCTGTTCCAACAATTACGGGACGACCTTCAATATAGCAGCGAAAACAATCAACAGACCAGATTACTGCTAAGGCTTCTCTCTCTGTTGTTGAGTAATTACGTTCCGCAGATGTAAGAAGTCGGCTGGCGTATTCTATTGGTCATTCTTCGTGACTGACTCAAGTAATTATGCACTTGGCGCTGTTCTCTTGCAAGGTGATCCTTGTAAGAGAACAGCGCCAAGTGCATAATTACTTGCGTCAGTCCTCAACACAAAGGGAAAGGGCTTCGAGTATTCTGGTTGGATGAGGATAGGAGACGATGTCAGACATTTCTTTAGGTTTGCGAAGGCATTGCGCTGCTCATCATGCCACTGCCAAGACACATTATTTCTCGTTAATTTTGTCAAAGGCTCTGCAATTTTAGAAAATTCAGGTATGAATTTGCGGAACCAGGATGCAGTTTGCAAAAACGTCCGGAGATAGGTTAGGTTAGGTTTTTAACTCCAACGTCATCAGAGTCTTTTTCTATCTGGGTTACTCTTTCATTCCAGTTCTCGCTTTTATTCTTCTCGCACTTTTATTCTTCATACTTTGTCTTTCTTTCATGCATCATCTTTTGCAGCTTTTCATGGGTGGGACTGCCATCTACTTGTTTCCTAGCAACTCTACTGTCTTACTTTGCTTACTTACTTATTTTTATTCTTTTTTCCAGCTAATTTCTTACTTACTTACTTATTTATTTATCTTATTCCTTTATTTCTTCTGACTTTTTTAGGGGTTTTGGAGACAACTCAGCAAATTTTATTTTATTTTACAGGTTCTTTACAACATCTTAATCTTAAAATATATAATACCTACGTATTACAATGCTTTTCGCTAATATTTAACATAATATTATGTTAGCATTTTTGCTTACACGCTTTTGTTTCTTTTTATAACTTTTTTAGCAGTGTTTTATCAAAAGTTTAGAAATAACTCTCTTTTACCACTCTCCATCACCTCTGGTACATTTTCAGGTTTTAACTGGATGTTCAGTTGGGCCTCTACGTTATATCTATCTACTGCATAGACGGGGCATTCAAACAGAATGTGACGGACCGATTCTTCAGCTCCGGGATCACAGATGCACGATGGGCTCTCTTTACACTTGAAGCGATTCAAGTATTCCGAGAACCCACCGTGCCCTGTCATTATTTGGGTGCTGATGCTGCTGATCTCCATTTTGCGTACTACACGGTACGCCGCCACCGCATCGGGGAAGAATATTTTTGTCACAGACGCGGTATCTCCAGCCTTATATCTGCTGTTCCACTCGTCAAGCGTTGCCATACGTAGGCATCGCCTGACGAATGAAACAGGGCACAGGTCATAGTCAGGTCTTCTTTTGGAACCCACAGCGGCCTCCTTGGCTAGTGAGCCAGCCCTTTCGTTGCCCTCCAGCCCTGCGTGACCCTTTATCCAGAACAGAGTAACAACTTTGTTCTGGCGAGATAAAGATTTAATATTATCTCTGGCTTCCACCGCTAGGAGATGAAGGCAACTAGGGTTTCTGACTGTTAAAAGGGTTGCCATTGAGTCGCTGAAGATTCCAAAAGAAGAGTTGTCATATTCGGTCATAATCCTGGTTGCTCTGCTTATTGCCTGGAGCTCAGCCTGGTAGACCGTACAGTATTTTGGTAGAGCAAGCTTAAGAGCTCTGGTCTCGGCTCCATCTCTCCATATGGATAAAGCGGCACCGACCTTGCCCTCAAGCTTGTTCCCATCTGTGAATATTTAGACTTCTATGTCTCGATGTTCGTTAACTTGATCTTGGTCTACCAGGCATATGACCTCCAGGCTTACGCGTTCCGCAGGGTGTGGCGCTTCCATAGCTGAGGCCATCCGCTCGATCTCCCGGTCTCCTAGACCCTGTTGGGGTACTCCCTTCTTGGCTTCGTATAGAGAAGCCGCCTCGCGGACTCGAAGGTCAAGGGGGAGCACCCCGGACAGCACCAGTGAAGAGTTAAGGGAGACCGTGCGGTAGGCCTTGCACATCTTTCATGCACGGCAGAGGAGATCAACATAGCAACCGATAATCTGACCAAAGCAATCCAGGAGGCTTGTTCTGCAGCCATTCCAAACAAAACAACCGAAAAACTCACAACCTTGAAAAAAGCCGTAGCCACCAGAAAGCGCAGGATACGCTGTGCCGCCCCAAACCGCAGGTCGAAGGTCGTTGAGGAATACCTAAAGGAGAAAGAACTTTATGAATTAGAGGCAGCCAAAGCTCAAACCGAGAGCTGGAAGGAGTTTTGTAGTAGGCAGGATAGGGAGGGTGTCTGGGAAGGAATTTTCAGAGTAATTGGAAGAACGAGGCGCAGGGAGTAGGACTTGCCGCTGGAAAGGAATTGGGAAACATTAGATGCCAAGGGTTCCGCGAGATTGCTCGCGGAAACATTCTACCCTGAAGACCCCAATCCAGCGACAGTGTCTCACATCACCAAACCAGGACAAAAGCAGAGAAAGTGAACGCTGGGGAACAAGACGATTCTTGTGACCCACCGTTCACTATGGCTGAATTACAGTTCACCAGCGCGTCGTTCAACCCAAAGAAAGCCCCAGGGGAAGACGGATTTACTTCAGAATATATGCCTTCACAGCATAAATGGCGATCCTGAGCTCTTCCTATCGTCCCTAAATAAATGTCTCGCGAGTCACCACTTCCCCAAGCCCTGGAAGAAAGCCACGGTAATAGTTCTGAAAAAACTGGGTAAAGAAAATTACGTCAACCCTAAGTCCTACAGACCGATTGGCCTGTTACCTGTATTGGGGAAACTGTACGAGAAGATGCTGGTGGCTCGCCTCAAGTTCCACCTACTACCGAGGATGAGTACTCGCCAGTACGGATTCATGCCACAGAGGAGCACCGAAGACTCCCTCTATACCTTTTTACAACACATACGCAACAAGCTATACGAGAAAAAACTTATAACATTGATCTCACTGGACATAGAGGGAGCTTTCGATAGCGCCTGGTGGCCAGCTATAAGAGTCCGACTGGGGCTGAGGAAAAGTGTCCTCAGAACTTGAGGAAGGTCTTTGATAGTTACCTTAGAGATAGGAGCGTTACGGTGAAATACGCTGGGGAAGAGTTTAGGAAGTCCACCAATAAAGGCTGTGTACAGGGCTCCATTGGGGGGCCAATACTTTGGAACCTTCTACTAGACCCCCTCCTTAAAAGCCTGGATGGCATGGGGATCTTCTGCCAAGCCTTTGCAGACGACGTCGTCCTGGCCTTTGACGGAGACAAAGCATGCGAAGTGGAGAGATATGCCAATGCCGCTCTCGATCGTGTTCTGGCGTTGGGTGTCGAGAATAAGCTGAAAGGTTAGGTTAGGTTAGTTTTTTTTTATACTTAAACCTCTAACGTGGTCAGAGACTGTTTTCACTTTGTAACACTTTCACTCCAGTTCTCGCTTGTATGCCTCTCGTACTTTCATTCCTCATACTATTTCTTTCTGGCATAATATCCATATTCATATTCATATTCATTTATTTCTGCTTACATGTACTTATAAAGATGGAACAAAAACAGTAAAAATTGTAGTTTGTACACGCACCCTGTAAGGGCACTGCAGATGCATGCGGGGAGCAGACCGTCATATTTGGCCTTTGCTCAAAAGGGTTACATTGAAAAATATAACTATTTAGATATAATTAACAAATTAATGAATTATTTTGTTTCGTTATTATTAAAAAGCAAATAAGCTAAATCAAATGTACAAAAATAATTAATATAAGTAAATAATAATAATTTAAAGTATATAATTGAATTGCCTAATGAATTATTATTGGTTAATTATTATAAACATGCGAATTATTTGTCATTAAAATAGTCTTTAATCGAGTAGTAGCTTTTCTCAATTAGATATTCTTTTAATTTTTTATGAAATATTTTTATCCTATTTACGTTTTTTATTAATTTGGGCAGTTTGTTATACATATATCATTATTCCTCGGTAGTATGGACTATTTTTGTACAAGTCAAATTTTGGCTCTGGTAGGACTAGGTTGTCTTTACGACGTGCGCTAGAACAGAATGTAAACTGATTCAAATTTTTTTATCTCTTTCATTCTGTTACGGGTGGGACTCCCGTCTATCTCTAAGCTGTCTTTTTATTTTGTTTCTTTATTGTTGTAGGAAACACAAGGGGGTAAATGACTGTACACGCTTTTTACAGTTTTTTACTTTTTACAATTTTATCTTATTGTCTATTTTTAATACTACTGCTATCTTATTTCTATTTATTATCAATACTTAATTCTATGCTTAAACACAATATCATCAGATATTCTGGCAGCATAGTTTATGGTCTATTTGTTTCTATTTATTGTATTCTTAGTAATTTCTATACAATAGCTTAAAAAGACATCTATTTGTTTGCCTCTCATTATCTTGGGTATACTATCAGTTGTCAATTTAGTATCCAGTAACTGTTCCAAATTGTGTCTTTTGTGGCCATATACAGGACAGTCCAAAAGCAAGTGTGAGACGGTCTCACTAACTTCAGGGTCACAGATGCACGATGGGTTCCCCTGGCACTTAAATCGGTTTAAGTACTCTGAGAACCCATCGTGCCCCGTCATCAGTTGGGTTGTTACGCTGTTGAGTTTCATTTTTCGCACTATGGAGTACGCCGCCACCGCATCGGGGAAAAACATTTTCGTGACATTTGCTGTCGTATTATTCTGGTACCTTTGATTCCATTCATGAAGCGAGGCCATGCGAATGCCTCGCTTCACGAATGAAATCGGGCATAGGTCGTAGTCGGGCTTTCGTTTGGAATCTAGAGCGGACTCCCTGGCGAGATGATCGGCGCGTTCATTCCCCTCCAATCCTGCGTGAGCTTTGATCCAAAACAGGTGGACCTGTTTGTTTAGAAGCGTCGCGTTCTTAATATTTCCTCGTGCTTCGACTGCTAGGGGATGAAGGGAATTTGGATTGGTAACCGTCTGAAGCGCTGCCATGGAGTCGCTGTAGATTCCGCAGCTCGTTGCTTTGTATTTTAGGATCTCCCGCGTCGCTTTACATATGGCCAGAAGTTCCGCCTGGTAGACGATGCTGTACGACGGCAACGTAAGTTTGAGGGCTCGGAACTCGGTTGCACCATTCCATAAGGATAGCGCTGCGCCGACCTTGCCCTCAATCCTACTGCCGTCGGTATAGATTTGGAGTTCGACGTCTCTGTGTCGTTCTAGTTGCTCCTGGTCCACCAAGCTCGTGAACTCCAGGCCAACACGTTCCGCGGGGTGCGGGAGATCTAGCGCTGGTGCAGCCAATTCGACCTCCCTGTCCGCCAGCCCGGGCGGGGCCATCCCCCTCCTGGCCTCATATAATAAAGCTGCCTCGCGGATTCGTAGGTCAAGAGGGAGTATCCCCGCCAGAACCAGCGCGGAGTTCAGGGAGACCGTCCTATACGCCTTACATATTTTTTGTACGTACCCTCTCTGTACGGCATTCAAATGTTTAATTTTACCTAATTTAAATGCAGCTTGTACCCATGCGCTGGCGGCGTACGTCACGATGGGTTCGGCTGTTGCAACATAGATTGATCGTATAACCTCGGGGTCGGAAGAAACCCAGCTCTGGACTATAGCTGCCTCCTCCGCCATCTCGGGGTCGAGGCTTTTGATGGCCCACCTCGGAAAACAGTCCCGTCGGGGACTCGCACGGTTCTGGTGACAGGAGAACCCAAATCGAATATATCGGTGATTCGATAGGTTCTCCATGTCTTCCAGGACTCTCCAGTCTTGGACACGGTGCACAACAGAGGGGGAGGCAAATGTTAAGTCCACCACAGACCCACCGTCACCATGTACACACGTGTGCACTGATCCCCTATTGAGGAGGGCCAGCCCCGTGTCTATGGCCCACTCCTCCACTGCCCGTCCACGCGGGTCAGTAGCGGGATTGCCCCACAGCCGCGATTTAGCATTAAGATCGCCCATCAGTAGTACTTTCTGTGGCGCTACTTTCCTGATTATCGGACTCAAGGTGTCAAGGAACACCTCGAAGTCCGACAACGGTTTGTTTGGTGAGAAGTACACACCAATAATTATGTACTCTCCCCAGGATACGGACACGTATCCAGAGCCCCTCTCTTTTATTGTGATAGCGTTACCCGGCCTCGTCATAATGGCAACCAAGCCACTAAGGTCCCCGGCCCAGTGGGGCAGGTCGGAACCTAACCAAACCTAACCTAACCTTTTTTTTTTAACGTGGGGAGATCCTCATGTTTACCCGTCCGCTGGGGGAGGCCGACGGGTTATGCCGGACTCTTACCGGCTAAAACCCCACGGCACTCCCGCATCGCCCGAGTGGCAGAGAACTGGGAAACTGGCAGAGCCTTTACGTCCAGTCCTCCACCGGCGACTGCCCGCCTTTACGGCAGGCCCTTCACGCCCCTCCGCACAGGGAGGGGCCCGGAAATGACCGTGAGTGCTCGGCCATTCCCGTGGGCGAGGGTGGTGATAAGTGCAATGCGGGCGAAAGCGCCCCCACGCCTGTCGCCCGCTAATCACCACCGGCAGGGTGAAGACGGTCGTGCAACCGTCTTCTCCTGCCCCTTCTCCGCCTGCGGAGCGGCGCTGCGAGAGGGTCGTGCTCCCTTGCGCGCTCCGCCGCCTCCTTCTGTGATATAACGTGTTCGCAGAAGGAGGCAACTGCCGCCCATGTCCCCTCGCCCTCCAACATGGCTTTGACCACGCTGGGGAGCGAGAGGTCCCGCCCGACCGCCGCGACGGGCACACTTCAAGTGTGTGCTGCGCCGTGTCCACCGCCGCGCCGCATTCGTGGCATGGCTGGGTTCCCTCCCTTCCAATCCGGTACAGGTACGATCCGAAGCAGCCGTGCCCGGACAACACCTGCACCCGACGGAACGAGAGGAAACCGTGCCTTCGCTCGAGCCAGTCCTGCAAGACTGGCCCAAGCGCGTCCAGCGTTCGACGGCCGAATGTCGCGTTAGCGAGGTCCTCTGCCCAGTGCTGGACGATTGCGGCCCTCGCCTCCCGCCGAACGGCATCCCGTTCTTCCATAGCTGGGCGCTCCCCGAGCACCCTTTGCCCCGCTGTCCACTCGTACACTCTGGCGAGCACCCACGCCTCGAGCTCCCAGGGAGGTGTACCAGCCAGAGCGCACGCCGCCGAAAAGCTCACCGAACGATAAGCCCTAGCCACCCGCTGTGCTGTGGCCCTTTGGGGCCATCGGATTGCAGCGGCATTCTCCCTCCTGAGAAGGGAATCCACCCAGATGGGGGCACCGTAAAGGGCCATGCTCCTCAGGATGCCGGCGTACAGTCGCCTGCATCGCGCGCTGGGCCCCCCGAGGTTTGAGAGGAGCCATGAGAGGGCGTTCGCGGCCTTCAACAGGCGGGACGACTGTCCGCTGAAGTGCGGACTGAAGCGCCACCTGCTGTCAAGGGTGAGGCCCAGATATTTCATCTGGGCCTTGACACCGATCCTGACGCCCTCCACGAAGATATGGGCATCAGGCGGGGTGCGCTGCCGAGTCCCATGGAAAAACACGGCCTCGGTCTTATGTAGCGCCACCTTCAACCCTAGGCGGCGGATCCTCCCTGCGACCAAGGCTCCACCCGCCGAGGCCAAGTTAGCCGCCTCTTTGAAGGTTGCCGCCCGAGCAGTGAGGAGAGTGTCATCCGCATAGCAGATGACACTCGTACCACGGAGGAGGGTTCCCCGCAGGAGCCAATCAAATCCGACGTTCCAGAGGAGTGGTCCTAAAACCGACCCCTGTGGAACGCCGGACATGACGCCAAACCGCCGCAGTCGGCCAGTCTTATCTACAAGGACGACCACCCGGTCCTCCAAGTAGCTGGCCAGGAGGTCCCGCAGGTATTGAGGCAGTCCATGGAACCGGAGCGCCTCTAAGATGGTGGAGTGGGGGATGGAGTTGAAGGCGTTGGCTATGTCGAATGACACAGCCAACAATCCATCTCCCGTTTCCATGGCCTCCTTCACCTGGCCCTTGAGTTGGGTCAGGGCATCCACCGTCGAACGCTCTGCCCGAAAACCGAACTGAGCGTCCGACAGGTCCGGTCCAACCCCACGCAGGTGGCTGTTTATGCGGGTGGCGATGATTCTCTCGAACATCTTACCGACCTCATCGAGCAGGACGATGGGCCGGTATGCCGAGGGGGAGTCCGCCGGGTGCCCCTCCTTTCGAAGTAGGCATAATTGGCCCTCTTTCCATGGTTTCGGGAACCTCCCAGACGTGAAACACGCGCTGAGGAGGTCCCGAAACCTTTTCTCCATTTGAGTGGCGGCGATGGACACCACCCTTGCGTGGACACCATCCGGACCGGGAGCCGTCTTTTTGGCACGCAGGCGGAGAGCCGCTGCTTCCAACTCCGCCTCAGTGACCGGAGGGACTTCCTCTTCTGGCAGAGCCACCCCTCGTGGGGGGTCCATTACTGGTGGGGCGAAGTTGTCCCTGCACGGAAACAGGGACTGCACCACCCCGTCCAGCAATGTCGGCTCAAGGGTCTCAGCCAATGGGGGACCAAAGGGGCGCAACTTGTTACACGCCGCCTTGTACGGTCTCCCATATGGATTGTTGTCGAGACCCTCCAGCAATTCGGCTCTCGCCGAGTCCTGGGCGGCGCCCATTTCCGACTTAAGCACCCTCTTTGCCTCTACGTATGATTCGTAGAGGCGCTCCTCGTTGGCCGGGTCTCGTGGGTGCCGTCGTCGGCTCCTTGTGTAGGCCCTCCTGGCTGCCACACAGGTGGCCCGAAGCCTGGCCAACTCCTCCGACCACCAGTAGACGGCACGTCGAGGAGGCGGGCGGTGAGACCGAGGCATGCTGGAGTTGCACACCTCGGTCAGGGACTCCCTCATTTGGACCGCCGCGACGTAATAATGGAAAATACCAAGCGCATGGAGGAGTTGAAGGAATCCCTGGAAGACCAAAGGGTGGCTATGGAGCAAGCCAGAAGCTACGCAAGCGTAGCCGCTTCAGAAAGCGTAAAGCCTACTCCCAACGCGAAAACGCTCCACTCTATTGTAGTCACTTCCAGAGACGAAACCGAGACCGGGGAGGAGGTTTTGACTAAAGTCAGGAAAGCAATAGACGCAAAGGAGGGCGGGGTTAGGGTTGGGAGGGTCCGAAAGGCAAAGGACCGAAAAATCGTCATAGGTTTTCAAACGAAAGAAGAGAGGAAAAAAGTGGTGGATAAGCTAGGTAAAGAAGAAATGGCCCTCGGCGTCGAGGAAGTGAAGAACAAGGACCCGTTGGTGATCCTCAGGGACGTACTACAGTTTAATACTGACGAAGACGTCGTAAAGGTTCTGAGGAACCAAAACCGAGGTGTTTTTCGCGACTTCGGCGCTGAGGACGACCGCGTGGAAGTCAAATACAGGAGGAGAACTAGGAATACCCACACGTGCCACATTGTGGTAAGTATGTCGCCTATTATCTGGCAAAGGGTGACTGAAAAAGGACTCCTTCACATAGACCTTCAGCGCGTCGTTGCCAAGGATCACTCCCCGCTGCCTGGGGTACGGACACGGCAGACGGTTCTGCAAAGAGCCGGCTGACCTGTGCAGCCACTGCGGCGGTCCACACCTCAGTGCGGAGTGTGAAGATAGGCTCACTGGCACCGCACCCGAGTGCCGGAACTGTGTAAGGGCCAAGCTTCAACAGACTGACCATAACGCATACAGTCCAAAATGCCCAACCCGACTCAAATGGGATGGGCTGGCTCGGATGTCGGTGGCCTGCTGCTGAGGGCGTCCCAGGCGACTTCACCCACTATAGAGTTATACAATCGAACCTCCAACGTAAGAAACTAGCTACTTATGAACTGCTCACAGAAGCTAAGAACCGCAAAGTAGCAGTAGCGCTCCTACAGAAGCCATATGTTGGCCGAGGGAAGGAAATGAGGAGTTTTAAAGGGGCGAGGATCTTCCAGAGCACTGACACAGGAGACGGTACTGTAAAAGCAGCAATAGCTATCTTCAATCCTGACATATACGTCATACAGTACCCGAAACTCACCACCAACAACATCGTGGTGGTGGGGCTCCGAACCAGTGCCTGGGAGGTAACACTCACCTCCCTCTACTTCGAGCCGGAGCCGGAGTCCCTTGGCCCATATCTGGCCCATCTAAAAGCAATAGAGCGCGAAATCAACCTAAGAAGCTAATTATTGGAGGCGATGCAAATGCTAAGAACGTCTAAGAAGAAAGTCCGTCGAACGACCATAGGGGAGATGACGTGTTGGGAGCTCTCGGTGAGCTAGAGCTGCACATCCTCAATAGTGGGAATATCCCAACCTTCGATACCATCCGGGGAGGAAAGCGTTACAGTAGATATGTCGACATAACGGCCTGTTTGACAGACATGCTGAACTTGGTAGACAACTGGAAAATTGGTGAGGGCCTCACGAGTTCGGCCCATAACGGTATCGTCTTCGATATTAAATTACAAAAGTCTATAGGTATTCAAGTATCCAGGACCACCAGGAAATACAACACAAAAAAGGCGGACTGGTCTAAATTTCGCGAAAAACTGGGTGAGTCTATGCTCGTACATAATGTTACAAGAACAGATATAGAGAGAATAAGCGCAATAGAACAAATTGACAATATGGCAGACAATCTAACTAAAGCCATACAAGACGCTTGCGCTCAATCTATACTGTAGCATAATAGAATTTAAAAGGGGTTAAATAATATAATAGAGATGCTACATGATACGTAGAATTTTTACTCCCTGCCTAAATATGAATTTCGGAAAGAAAATAAATTTTGGGGTAATATGGAATACTTTTATTTTATAAGATTAGAAATATTTGGGTAAAGATATAAACCAGTGGATAAATTAAAGGTGTAAAGAGTGAATGACCGTGGAAATAACCTAAATATAAAAACAACACATTACTTAATTTTAAAATATAAAAAAAGGTTAGGTAACGATCAATCGTCCTCCCGGGTGTATAAAATGATCTAATAAATTCCTAAAAAAAGTAAATCTAGTTCAATTATCAGGTGTCGAAATTACCCCTCAACGTTATAGGTAAAAAACTTTGGGTGTACCATACTATTAAAAAAATTTAAATCAAACGCAAAATTGTTATAGTAAACGGAAGACAGGAGAACACGCAGGCACAGTATATATATTAGTATATATATTAGTACTAACGTACAGTATGGACACTCCCTGCCGCTCTCTAGATTCGACCTCACCCCCCCCCCCCCCCCGTCACTCAGATTGGATGTAGATTGGGTACCAAACGTAAAGGACGAGCTACGCAAGCACTTTTATTCACTATATTCACTGCGCGCCGCTGTGATTTCGTTCACAGGAATAAAAACCAACCAGTTACCGAACATAAAGGCCCAACTGAACTCACCGCTCGAACAAAAAACAACACTTTCCGAATACACCATACACATTATGAGACTATAAAACATTGTAAATGGTAACTGCGACGTGGACGTATGAATTAACACTGAAAACTGCTATTATTTTATACATCTTTTAACACATTTTCCATAAAATTGCGAAATTGATAAGGGATTTTGTCACAGATTAAAAATCGACATGATAGTTTTGTTGCTTTGGTGTAGAGATGGGACGAAGTGAATGACTGAATGAATGATTTTGAACTGTTGTTGCGAGGTAAAAATTGGGTCATCTTTGGGCTCAACTGTACAATAGGGTACATCGATTTGGCAGTCCGCGATTTTTTGGTAAGAGATAGGCTTTAGCTGAACATCCATACCAAATTTCAAGGTTAGGAAACCAGCGGTTTTTAAGTTATGAGTTTTTGAAAACTGTATTTTTAGGTACTCTTTGGTCTTTGTTTTGTGAGTTTATGTAGGACCAAAGATGACTTATTACTGATTGTATATTTCGGATCAAACCTGACCAAACAACACTGGCTGTAAACAAATCTACACGGAAACGACCAAATCATACGGTCGGCACCATGTTTTTCTTTGTTATAGCTTATGGTTAGTTAGTTTATGGTCAGTTAGTCTATGATGGTTCCGAACCAAGGTGTCGTGTCGGCTCCGTACCGACATTGAGTCGTCAGACTAAAGAGTCGGACCATCAGCTGTCGTCAGTCTGTAGCACAAACCATAATATAAGTCTGTGGTCTGTAGCATTGTCAATGGTAGTCGTGTACCTACTCAGTGCCTCTTAACTTGCACTGACGCAACAGATTTATCTTTAATGAAAACTGCTCACCCGATGGAATTTCAGTATTGTGCATCAACCACGCAAAGGTTGACTCTCTTCTCCATCACTGGGGCAGCTTCGCAGGTGCTTCCCTCTTGGCTGCATCGCTTCAAGCAGCTAGACATGTAGTGGCCCTGCCCCTTACCGATATGGGTCGTAGATACACAGATCCGTAGTAGCAATCCATGCACGTGCATTCACATCCGATCTATAGGGGTTGAAATCGGGTAACCTCAATTCATGGGACGATGATGGCGTCCGCGTGGCTAGTATCAGCGTCAGAAAATTCTGATTTCGTTGTTCCAGAAGCACTTTCTATTTTGTGTTGCTCACATCACTATCTGGAACACGTTGGGCGTCCATGTCCTATCCCAATTCTGATTTCGGATCATCAGAAGGGTTTTGGCCGTATCTAAGAAATAAACTCGTCTTCGAGAAGTTTTGGAGTGTACAATTAATATTCACACACGTTTGCAACACGAGGCTTCACGATGATTCGGATGAAAACCGATTATTTTATAGACTGCGATGAGTTCGGCACGGGGCTGGCTTCCCAAGTTGACAGTTCAGCTGCTCGATCAAAAGTGTTCGTAAAATAATTGGCGCCTCTGTCGTAGCCTCTGTAGGTAGGCTGCATTGTCTTTAATGTTTCGATAATCACAACGATTCTGATTGGCTAACAAACAAGTACTAACACTACCAACTTCCGGGTTCCGGTCTCGCACAGACCATGCCTTGGCCAAAGATGACTATTATTATTACCCTAGCTAACCGCTTGACGTTTCAAGATAAAAAACACGGTGCTTCGATGCATGCATAGATGGCGCCACGTCCTTGCGCTCCGACATATAATTTGATTCCTAAGATTCATAATATGGGGTTAAAACCCCCAACAAACCTTCGGGATCCGAGGGGGATGTGGGAGTATCAGGGCGGGGAAAGCACGCGGGGCCGACTTGAGGGCAGACAAACTTGGGGGTAACAAATCGAAAACCAGGGGGTAATCTGTTAAGGTCAAGGTCAATCAGTCAAGGTCATTTCAAGGTCAAGGTCTAAGTCAATTTGATCCCAAAGATTCATAATATGCGGTCCGCGAGTGAGGTACGGGGAGTTCTAAATAGAAGCGGGAGCGAGCGTAGCGAGCTCGGACTTTCGGAGCACCCCGACTCGGATCCGTTAGGTTCGGAGACTGTGCGGGGAGGCGAGCTTAGCTTGCCTCCCCGCACAGTCGTAGTGTTAGGTTTAACATGAGAATGCAGAAGTAGGAGCCCCGAGTTTGTCGGCCCCGCGTGCTTTCCCCGCCCTGATATTCCCACATCCCCTTCGGATCCCGAAGGTTTGTTGGGGGCTTTAAATGGGTGGCGGGGACTGGGCCCCCTGGACCCCATATCATGAATCTTGGTGATCAAATTGACTTACACCTTTTTGTGGAATAAGCGGTAGCGATTTTCGCCGTCAGAGAAGTGGATAACCTTTTTTTTTTACTAAGCGGCAGCGATTTTCGGCGTCATAGAAGTAGATGACCTTTTTTTTAATAAGCGGTAGCGATTTGTCGATCAATACCCCCTAGTTTTCGATTTGTCACCCCCAAGTTTCCCCTCCCTCAAGTCGGCCCCGCGTGCTTTTCCGGCTTCGCGGACCCCATATTATGAATCTTTGGAATCAAATTATACAATCAGTAATAAGTCATCTTTGGTCCTACAAAAACTCACAAAACAAAGACCAAAGAGTACCTAAAAATACAATTTTTTTAAAATTCATAACTCAAAAACCGCTGGTTTCCTAACCTTGAAATTTGGTATGGATGTTCAGCTAAAGCCTATCTCTTACCAAAAAATCGCGGACTGCCAAATCGATGTACCCTATAGAACAGTTGAGCCCTAAGATGACCCAATTTTTACCTCGCAACAACAGTTCAAAATCATTCATTCAGACATTCACTTCGTCCCATCTCTACACCAAAGCAACAAAACTATCATGTCGATTTTTAATCTGTGACAAAATCCTTTATCAATTTCGCAATTTTATGGAAAAAGTGTTTAAAGATGTACAAAATAGTTTTCAGTGTTAATTCATACGTTTCATCGCAGTTACCATTTACAATGTTTTTTAGTCTCATAATGTGTATGGTGTATTCGGAAAGTGGTGTTTTTTGTTCGAGCGGTGTTTGTTTACAACGACAAGTATGAAAAAAAAAGAGTTTAGTATTCACACTGTTGCAATTCAGTAAATAACTAACAAACATTTCGTGACCAATACCGCCGGTGTGATTCAACCCTACCTGCATTCTTGCCTATAGATACGTCAGTTATATATATGTATATCATTTCTCGCTCGTTTGTATGGAGTGTCCGGGGTGGACGCAGGCCAGCAGCTGCACTTGGAGGACGACAGCAGAACCTTGTCGGGCAGTAGTAATGCTTGGTCACTAGAGACAACAAAAGGCGCGGGCAGGTCGTAATGCTTGATCACCAGTAATAGTATTTGGTCACCAGTAACAATCAACTCCAATGGGTCTTAAATTAGGTATAAACAAAAGTTCCACTTCCCTTTGGATAAGCGGCAGGCAGTTGCAGATCGGCGTAGTTAGCAATAGTCCAGGGTATAGTAGTAGTATGCTGATTTGTTCGGACCGTGTGGAAGACCCTACAACCATGAATAAAAATTTAGTTCGCAACGGCACTAAATAAAAATGGATAGCTTTCTCTAAACATAAATCACTTACCCCAGTTAAAAATAGGAGGTCTTGAAAATAACAAGAAAAATCACAAAACTTTTAAAATATTTATATTGAAAACACCTATTTCGACGGTCAACACTCCTCAATTGTTTTCACTCTTGTCAAAAGCTCGCAATCATTTCCAAATTCTATTTTTATAGACGAACAAGATCAAAAGAGAATTTAATTATGAAACGCAAGAAAGAAGATCGGCTCGAAACGATAGTTTGCGTTTCAATACCTACTAAAAAAGAAAAAGAAGAATTGAAGGCTTTGCCGTGGTGGTCCGAAAAACCGCTACCCTAAAAAAGGAAGTTGCTACCAAGAAACGCAGAATAAGGTGTGCCGCCCCGATCCGGAAATCGAAGGTTATTGAGGAATATCTCAAACAGAAGGAGATATACGAACTAGAGGCAGCTAAAGCTCAAACCGAGAGCTGGAAGGAGTTCTGTTGTAAGCAGGATAGGGAAGGGGTCTGGGAGGGGATCTATAGGGTCATTGGAAGGAAAAAACGCAGGGATGAGGAGTTGCAACTGGAAAAGAACGGAGAGGCATTGGACGCAAAGGGTTCCGCTAAATTTTTAGCGGAAACCTTTTACCCGGACGACCTCGCAACCAGTGACAACGCCTCACACAGCCAAACCAGACTTCAAGCCGAGAAAGTAAACGCTGGAGAACAAGATGTTCTATGCGATCCATCATTTACTATGACTGAACTGGTACAAGCGAGCGAGTCCTTCAACCCTAAAAAGGCCCCAGGTGCGGATGGTTTTACCGCTGATATCTGCCGTCAAGCCATAAATAAAGACCCTGACCTATTTCTGACTTTTCTTAACAAGTGTTTAGAGTGCCACCACTTCCCAAAGACCTGGAAGAAAGCCGTGGTAATATTCCTAAGAAAACCGGGGAAAGATACATACACTACTCCCAAAGCATATTGGGCTATCCTATTGGGCTACTGTCTATTCTGGGTAAGATCTACGAAAAGATGTTGGTGGCTCGTCTCAAGTTCTACGTATTGCCGAGGATAAGCTCTAGCCAGTACGGGTTCATGCCACAGAGGAGCACTATACAACTATACAACATATACAAAGTAAGTTGAAACAAAAGAAAATTGACACTTTAGTATCACTGGACATAGAGGGGGCCTTCGATAGCGCCTGGTGGCCAGTCATAAGGATCCGACTGGCTGAGGAGGGGTGTCCTCTGAACTTGAGACGAGTCTTCGATAGCTACTTGAGGGACAGAAGTGTTGTGGTGAGGTACGGGGTCGAAGAGTACTGTAAATCTACATACAAGGGCTGTATACAGGGCTCCATTGGCGGCCCAGTACTTTGGAACATCCTGCTCGACCCTCTCCTTGAAAGTCTGAAGATAAAAGGCTGCCATTGTCAGGCATTCGCAGACGACGTCGTCCTGGTTTTCGATGGTGACACAGCAAACGAAGTGGAAAGACATGCCAATGCCGCTCTCGCACATGTTCTGGAGTGGGGTGTCAAAAATAAGCTTAAGTTTGCTGCGCACAAGACTTCAGCAATGGTTATTACCAAAAAGCTTAAATACGACACGCCGCGCCTGAGCATGGGTGGGATGGACATTGGCATGTCTAAGGAAATTAAAATGCTAGGAGTCACCATCGATGAAAAATTGACGTTTAACACCAACGTCTCGAATGCCTGTAAAAAAGCTATCGGTGTGTACGGGCAGCTTGCAATGGCAGCAAAGGTGAGCTGGGGACTCCACCCTGAAATAATCCGAACAATTTACGTGGCAGCGATGGAGCCCATAATGTTGTACGCCGCCAGCGTCTGGGCGCCGGCAGCTAATAAATTGTCTGTCATAAGACAGCTAGCCACAGTCCAGTGTGGAATCACTCAAAAAATGTGCAAAGCCTACCGCACGGTCTCCCTGAACTCCGCACTAGTGCTGACCGGGATGCTCCCTCTAGACCTCCGAGTTACTGAGGCGGCTTCATTATACGAAGCCAGGAAGGGGCTACCCCGGCAGGACCTGGGGGACAGGGAGGTCGAGCGTATGACCCCGGCTATAGAGATACCACACCCAGCGGAACGTGAAAGCCTGGAGATCGTGCGCTTGGTAAACCAGGACCAAGTCGACGAACATCAAGACCTGGAGGTTCGTATGTTTACAGATGGGAGCAAGCTTGTGGGCAAGGTTGGAGCCGCTGTATCCGTATGGATAGGCGGGGCAGAGACCAGAGCCCTCAAGCTTGCTTTACCAAAATATTGCACGGTCTACCAGGCTGAACTGCTGGCAATAAATAAAGCAACTAAAATAATAGCAGCGCATGAAGCCTCTCGTTTGGAATCTTCAGCGACTCCATGGCGGCACTCTTGACAGTCAAGAATCCCAACTGCCTCCATCCCTTAGCGGTAGAAGCCAGGGATAACATAAGATCTCTATCCCGCCAGAACAAAGCTGTTACTTTGTTCTGGATTAAGGCTCACGCAGGGTTGGAGGGCAACGAGAGGGCCGACTTACTTGCGAAGGAAGCCGCTGTGGGTTCCAAGAGGAGGCCAGGTTACGATCTGTGTCCGGTGTCATTCGTCAAGCGAAGCATACGTATGGCCTCGCTTGACGAATGGAACTTTAGATAGAAGGCTGGGGATACCGCGTCGGTGACGAAGATATTTTTCCCTGATGCGGTGGCGGCGTACAACATAATACGGAAAATCAATATCAGCGGCATCAGTACGCAAATAATGACGGGGCACGACGGGTTCTCTGAATACTTGAATCGTTTCAAGTGTAAGGGGAGCCCGTCGTGCATCTGCGACCCTGGAGTAGATGAGACAGTCCCTCATATACTGTTCGAATGTCCCTTACACGCCGTGGAAAGATTTAATTTGGAAAGTCAACTAGATATAGAGTTAAAATCAGAAAAGGTAAATGAAATAATGAGTAGCAAATATAGAGATAAGTTTTTAAACTATTGTGTCAAAATTGCAAGTGTTGTAAAAAGAAATAAAACTATATAGGAAATTATGTTATAATAATATCGTGTTGTATATTATCGTATAGCATAAACTGTAAGATAAACAAGGTATATAGATGTAAGTAATAGTTAGAAAATAAAAATAAAAATGTATAAAGCTAGAAAAACTGAACATAGTAAAAATAAACTAGATTGGGGTACACTCATTAAAACCCGAATAAAGAACAAAAAACAAACAAAGATAAAAAGATTTGGAAAAAGTAGCAGCTAGGTCAAATTAGGTGGGAGTCCTACCCACTATGCCATAGTGGGTAGGACTCCCACCTAATCCATAGTGACTATGGAAATGAAAGGTGATGGATGAAAGAAAGAACAAGTATGCGGAATAAAAGTGCGAGAAGCATAAAAGCGGGAACTGGTATGAAAGAGTATTGTAGCTTAGAACAGGCTCTGATGATGTCAGATGTGTCAGGAAAAAAAAAAACTAACCTAACCTAACACAACAAAAACAAGGTAATTCATGCAAAATCAACTTTTATTTATGTAACAAAATACTTGTTCTTATAATTTTTAATTCACAAAACTATCGTGTGACAGCAACAACCCTTAAAAAAACTGTATGAATTTTATTAAATTAAATGACACAGGCATTGTGAGGAACGAGAAAACTACAGTCTACCAACAAATTGAACATAATAATATAAGTCGTTATACCTAGTACCAATAAAAAAAAGTAAAATGTAAACAAACCAGATTGTTTTCTAGTATTTCCATTATTTGACAATAATTTATACTTACACTACTAGCTTTTACCCGCGGCTTCGCTCGCACGGACATCGTTTTTATGACTGTCTTTGAGGGTGAGTGGTGCGCGAGCCGCAAGCGACTCGCGAGCGTAGGCAGGAGCTTACTTCAGATTCCTTGGGAACTATATAGTTATTAACTGGCTATTCTGATCAGCAGTCAATGTCTCAACTATTTCTTTGCAAAAAAACACGTGAATCCGTTGCTTCATTGCGACGCCGACGTGCGGAAGCCTGGAAACGAGTTTTCCCTAGATCCCTCGAGAACTGTCTCAGGCTATGCTAGTTATTAGTCTATATCATGTCCCACCCCCTCAACCATCTCTGAGAAAAAACCGTTGCTCCATTACGATGGTAAAAAAATCAACCAAAAAGGTCTTTTGCTATTTTCACGGGATAAAAAGTTGCCTATGTTCTTCCCCGTGGCACAAGCTACCTCCATGCCAAATTTCGTCAAGATTGGTTGAGGTGTAAAAGCGTGAAAAGGTAACAAACAAACAAACAAACACACATTTTTACATTTACAATATTAGTAAGGATAGGTACTACTACCTACGTCTCTGAGACACTCATTTTTAGTATTATTACAATGAAAATTCATAAATGGTTTGTTTACAATCTGTTTTTTTTATTTGTACGAACTTTAGTAGGTAACAAAAGTTTAACTGAAATATTCTCCACATTTTACATAGGACATTGCATAAAAAAATTAATGGTATGTTCAGGTTACCTTACCTAAACATGAGCAAAATATATACAAACATGACAAATAAATTCTCGAGACGCTACCTCAATGTATGACAGGCCCTTTTTTGTTGTACATATCATATGGAACCATCGTGGACAGTTATCGCATTCAATGTTTTTCTCGTCATCTTCTTCAACATCGCTAATAAGATCTTCCTGGCAACCCACACACTTCAAAACTGATTTGATATGTTTCTTTTTCTTAGCATTATTTTCAGTTTGTGTTTTTTCTTTTCTGACTACGTGTTTTCTTCTTTATACATTTCTTTTTTTTTCAAGCTGTTCTTTGCAAGTTCTATCACATAATGACTCAACTTTTGATATATTTACACTTTTCTCTGATTTTGGTGAATCTAACAATGAAAAGCTGAAATCTGATGCAACATCTACGTTTGCTATAAAACTCTCAGATAAAGGTAAAGAGTTAATATCTATTGCAGTTAATGGTTCATTGAAAATAATTAAATCCGAGTTTAGCTCCTTCGCAGTTTCTGATTCCGTTTTAGATTTTTTCGTATCAGATCCTAAAACTAAACCTATTTATTTTTGTGTTTCTTCAACTTTGTACCTGTTTTGCCAGCTACTGCTATTGGGTTCTTTGTAACTGGTCAATGTTTTCTTCGCTCGTACTTTGGGATTTTGCTCTTTACTCTTCCTTGTTTCTGTTTTTTCTACAATTTGTGTAATCTTGACTTTGTTTGGTTTTGTTTTTTCAACCTCGTCTAAGCTCATTGTTTTTTCGTGTAGTAGTTTTGACTTTATTTTTCTTTGTACCATGGGAATGGCATCGTCATTATCGACGTAATTTGTTATTTCTTCTTTATCTGACCTCAAGATATTTTTAAAGTCTGTTCTTTTAACTTGCAAGACCTTAGCTATCGTTTGTGTTTTTTCTGTGTGAATTTGTGCAATTGTGACAATTTCTGTTTTTATTTCTTTATCTTCGTCTGTGCTCATTGTGTCTTCTTTTAGTAGTTTAGGTTTTATTTTTACCTGTACCATAGGCATGTCATCGTAAGTATCGATATAATTTGTAGTTTCATCTGTCCTCATCATATTTTTGAGTGATGCTTTCTCAAGTTGAAAAGGCTTTTGTATAATTGTTTGTGATTCTTTATTGTCATCATCTGTTATTATTTTTATTTTTATCTGTTATTGGTTTCTTTCAGATCTGATTCTATATTATATTCTTCATTATCTGTATCCATATATTTTATATCTTCTTCTTTACTTGAACTCAATGTTTCTGTTGATTTTTTCTTTTTAGGCTGACTTTTTGTCTTTATATTTTTTTTCCTCTTCAAATTATGTTCTTGTAGCCCATAGCAGGTGCAGTTCTTACCTTGGCAGAAGCAGCTCAGTTTCCTGTATTTTGATCACATGTTACTTATTAGGCGCTTTGCACACGACGGGGCGGGGCGGGCCGATCAATTTCGCCGCCAACGATAGCACGAAGGGAATCCTGTACTACCAGCGGGCAAAAAGACCGCGCCGCCTCCCCGTCGTGTGCAAAGCGCCTTAGTGGACAAAACTTGGTGAATGGTCATTGTGTTGGGTACAGGTATTAAACCAGTACAGTCAATCTCTTTTTGAACTTTGTCAAATCCTTTTTTTATTTAAGAAAAGCAACGATGGACGTGCCGTTTATTAAAGTGTCATAAGCAGTTTTTGCATCAGGTATGTCGTACCCATATGAAACTTTTTTATCCAAGGATCTTTTCACATACCCGCCTACGCCATCGGCAGGACCCTTCCCATGGGATGGTTCGATAAATGACCATGTTGCCATAGCAAATCCTAACTCTTCAATCTTTTCATTCATTATTAAGAAATTAGTTTTATTTCTATATTGAGAAGTGGGCCCATCAGTAAATACATGTAAAATAGTAGCTTTGCGAAAATTTTATTCTGATGTATTTCAAAACAGGGATTAGATGCGCCCAAACTGCTATTGGACCGTGATCATTGATCGGCGAATTGGAACAAAATGATTATTCCTGCACCTCATCCTTATTTTCTTTCGGCACCACTTCTTCATTTTTGTAATAAACTGCACCCGTGTGTAATGTGATCTGTTGCTTTGAGGCACTAAAATGGGTAGCTTGAACTTCTTCGGCCATTTTACATTGGTAATTTTGTGAAAAGTCACAATGAAGAATGATATCATTTTCGTTAAGGTATTTTTTACATTTTTATACATTTTGATTGATGGGTAATATTTAAATAATGTGTTTTAAACTTTCGCAATTGTTCAGAAAAATTCTTCATTAATAATGCTATTGTGCCTATCGTTTTTTCTTTAGCAGTTATCTTTGTTACTTTTTCCTGTTTTTCTTCATTTTTATTTTTTGTTGTGTATTCATGTTTTTTCGTTACCCAGGCCGACCATACTATAACATCATTTTCCTCCAACTGCCTCAAATCATAATTGATAGTTTTATTTGAACAATTTTTACATTCTCCATAAGTACATGCATTGTACTTTACTTGTATCGCAAGCTATTTCAGAAACCAAAGTATCTAAATCGTCAGTTTTGAGCACCTCCAACTGCTTTAACTTTTGATCTAACACATGTAATGGCTTAAAACGCGTGAACGTGGTATATCTTACCTTACCCCCTTCTTTTTTATATTTTTTGTGCAAGTTTTTTAAAGAATCTAGCAAATACCTCCTTTGCATTTGTTTTATAACTATCGTTTTAATCTCCCTTTTGCCCGCAGTATTCCGACTATTATCATCTCTAATAGGAAAATCTTGTACTTCTTTAAGACGTCTTAATTTTTTTATTCTACGTGCTCATTTTTGCCTTCTGCCTCCTTGCAATCCCAGATATTTGCTAAATTTAGTTTTCAAATTATATTTCAGTACTACTTCATTATTTATAACATTTTTTAGTACATCCCTCACTGAATTACTTTTAGCTCGTTTTTTTATTGCTGTAACAAAGATTCTTTTAAAACGTTACTTTCCAATATGGCTCTTTTAACTTTTTGCTTTTCAGGGCTGGGTATGGTAGGAAGATTTTCATCTATAAATTTTTGTGTTTTTGTCAATGGTGTGTTCTCGTTTTTTTCTTTTGCAGTGAGGTCTTCTTCAGTTTCTATTTTCTTTTCAGTCTCGTCTTCAGTCTTTTTTGTTTCCTTCGTTTTGTGTTTTTGATTAGAGACTTTTTTAGTACTTTTTTTTTCTTCTTCAGTCTTTTTGGTATTGCAAATATTTTCTTGTAGTTTATCAATAATGTTTGTTAGTTTGTTTAGCTTCTGTTTATAGCGGTAAATATTTTTTTTTTTTTGGCTTTTGATTTTCATTGACATTTCCTTTAAGACTGTTTTGGGCTTAGAATTTTGTGTCGACAAAATAGAACGAATCTTTCGTTTTTCACTTTTAGCTTTGTATTCATCCGATTGTTCTTGTGTAATTTTCTTTAGCACTTTCCGTTTTTCTTTCCGCCATTTCTCACGCAGTTGTTTTTGTTTTGGTTCCGAAAATTCTTCGATTTTTTTATAGTTTTTTTTTGTTCTATCCCTATTCTTTTCTTTTAGCTCCTCCAGTTTATCTGGATTTTCTTGTTTTAATTTTTCACGATACTTCCGCTGTCTCTCTGCCACGGTCATAGGCATCTCTGTAGAATAAAAGTATTTAATGTATTGTTTAATGAATATAATCCAACATTTCTTCTAATCTAAAAAAAGGCAACGAATTCAAATAGGTTTGGAAGGTTTGGCGTTGATAACATAAACTAGTATTGAACGTAAAAACAAGTAGGTGAAAAAACGGTTTAAAATGCACTTTAAGACAATTTTATCCCCCTTTACATAAGTTAAAAATACCCCAATTCTTTGAAAATTTTTAAAAAATCGTCCAAACTATTTTTTAGAAAAATAATATTCTTTTTATTGTGGTGGCAACTAAAAAAACAACGTAAGAAATTTTTAAGAAAATGTCAGGAGATATTAAATAATTATATTACCCTAACTCTAATTTTATCCAATCCATCATACGTAAAGCCACTTGAGACCAGAACGGACAAACTTACACACATTTTATTTTATTTTATTAGCGCAAGACAATCAATCCCCATCAAAATCTCAACTTCGATTTTGGAGCCATTACAATAAATAGGTACCTACTTCTTTACACAAAAGATAAGAAGGTCAGTGTGTATAGTTCTTTAGATACATTATGAGTACTTCTGCTGTGTAACTTTACATTATGTTACACAGCAGAGTGAAATTATGTGAGAACCAAAAACAAAGTATGTTTTTAGTAACGAAACGAAACTTACCGATTTATTGTTTTAAGATCTTTGTATCGAACACAAAGGAAGCTGTCTTTTTACCATAAAAAGTAAGAAATTGCCTAATTTATGTCCGTTACACTGTAGTACCAAGTAAGTGACACGACCACGAAGCTTCACTATTATGTCATGCTGACAGTCTAAAAACAAAATGGAGTTGTTTTTTTTTTAAGTTTGTAAAGATGTAAAGATTATGGGTTGCTAGCTCAAAACATAATTAGTTACGTTCAGAACAAAAGCCTGTTAGACAGAAGATGTTACACAGCAGAATGTGTTTGTGGACATGTGATCAAAACCATTTATATAAAAGATATAAATAAATATCAGTATTTATGTCAATCTACGTAAGATTTATTCATTTTTCATTTTTTAGTATGTATTTGACACCTTAAGCTGATTCGTACATGGAACTAATTTTTTTTTACTATGTGTGTTAAAAAGGACAAAGTCAAATTAGAACAGCAAAAAAAATATGTTTAAGGTGTGATTTAAATATATGGTAGATATGTAGTTTACGTTTGATTAAGCAATAAACATGGTAAGTTAAAACACAATGCTGTTTATAAATAACATGATCCTTTTAATTTAATATTTTTTTAGAAAAACGAGGACAGCAAAAGATTTAGAGCAACAGCAAAATATTCATTTTTTTTTAAATCCACTCATATAGAGGTATAAATATAATAGGTAGTTGTATAATTACATTACTTAAGTGATGTGATTCTTCTTTTGTTTTCTGTTGAATCTGTTGTGTGAAGTTTTTCCTATAAATCAAAAAAGTTTATTGTCGTCCGAAATGAACCCCGTTCGGAATTTTCATTTTGGACATATAAATATTATCATCTCAGAATAAGTTAATATTAATATCCATTATTTTATTTTCCGTATGGTTCCCGGCTAAGAATAGGACCATCCCATCTCTTCCAATGGGTGTCGTAAGAGGCGACTAAGGGACTTAAAACCGGAGGATGGGCAGCAGCGTCTTTCCGTGCATTGCAACACACCTGCAATCAAACGGCGATCACCAACCCGCCTGCCAAGCGTGGCGATTACGGCAAAACCCCCCCTATGAATTCCACACCCAGAAAACGGCCTCTAGTCCCCGGCAGCCCCGCTATTTCTGGCTCCGGTAGCAGTCATGGTAACGGCGGGGTGGGGGGGTGCGAAGAATCCCCGGCAGATGCCAGGCTACCAAACCCAACGACCTTTGGCCCTGGCAACTTACAACACGCGTACACTGCGGACTGACGAGGAACTTACAGAACTCGAGGAAGTATTGAGCAGGTTACGGTGGGATATCGTAGGTTTATGTGAAGTCCGAAGAGAGGGAGAGGACCATGATCCTTAAATCCGGAAACCTGCTCTATTTCCGGGAGGGCGACCAACAGTCCCAGGGTGGAGTTGGGTTTCTCGTCCACAAGTCCCTGATTAACAATGTGGTCCAAATCGTGAGCGTTTCGACAAGGGTAGCATACCTTATACTCAGAATCACCAAACGGTATTCGATGAAGGTCATACAGGTATACGCGCCGACTACGGAACACTCCGACGACGAGGTAGAGACTATGTATGAGGACATCTCTACAGCCTTACATAGCATCAGGACCCATTATACCGTTGTTATGGGGGACTTTAACGCGAAACTGGGCAAACGAAGCGATGGTGAGCTGAGAGTGGGGCAATTTGGATATGGAGTAAGAAATGCACGTGGCCAGATGCTGGCCGACTTTATGGAGAAGGAGAGCCTCTTTATGATGAACTCCTTCTTTAAAAAGTCAAAACAGCGAAAGTGGACATGGTTGCATCCCAATGGCGTAACAAAAAACGAGATAGACTTCATCTTGTCGACAAGGAGGCAAATATTCAATGATGTCTCCGTGATCAATTCAGTCAAAACAGGAAGCGATCACCGGATGGTCAGAGGCACATTGAATCTAAAGACCAAGCTAGAAAGATGTCGACTAATGAAGTCTATGCTCCGACCAGCGCCCATCCAGCTCCAAAACCCCGAGAGTTTTCAGCTCGAGTTGCACAATCGTTTCGAATGCCTAGGAGACTGCGAGAATGTGGACGATTATAATGACAGGTTCGTGGAAATTGTTCAAACGGTCGGGTCTAAGATTTTTAAAACTCGCCGTTCAAACAGAACCAAAAAAATCTCCGACTTTACCAGCAACCTCATGGAAGAAAGACGCAGATTGGTTTTGCAGTCCTCTGAAGACGCTACTCAGTATCGGCAACTAAACAGGCAGATCTCTAAGTCCCTAACTCGCGGTTTACGCCAATATAATACAAATTGTATTAAAGAGGCGATTGAGCACAACAAAGGCTCAAAAGTGTTCGCGAGAGATCTGTCTGTTGGACAAAGCCAACTGACCAAGCTGAAGACTGAGGAAGGCAGGACCATATCGTCTAAGACTGAGTTGCTGGAAGAAGTTGAGAAGTTCTATGGACAATTGTACAAGACCACACGTTTGCCTGTCAGCGATCTGGCTGAAGACCCAAGAGCCAGACTAACCCGACACTATACCGAAGATATCCCGGACGTCAGCCTGTACGAGATTAGAATGGCTCTCAAACAGCTCAAGAACAACAAGGCACCGGGTGATGATGGAATTACGGCTGAACTTCTGAAAGCAGGTGGATCACCGGTACTAAAAGCTATTCAGAAGTTATTTAATTACGTTATACTCGAGGGACAAACGCCTAAGGCATGGCAAAGAAGTGTGGTCGTGCTTTTCTTCAAAAAGGGTGACAACACCCTGCTGAAGAACTACAGACCCATCTCACTTCTGAGCCATGTCTACAAGCTGTTTTCGAGAGTCATTACGAATCGTCTCGCACGCAGGTTTGACGACTTCCAGCCTCCCGAACAAGCCGGTTTCCGAAAAGGCTTTAGTACCATAGACCACATACATACGCTGCGGCAGATTATAAAGAAGACCGAAGAGTACAATCAGCCACTATGCTTGGCGTTTGTGGATTATGAGAAGGCCTTTGATTCAGTCGAAACTTGGGCTGTGCTACAGTCTCTCCAGCGGTGCCAAATTGACCATCGATACATCGAGGTGTTAAAGTGTCTGTATGAAAACCCCACCATGTCGGTTCGCCTCCAGGACCAGAACTCGAAACCTATCCAGTTGCAGCGAGGGGTGAGACAGGGAGACGTTATATCTCCGAAACTGTTCACCGCCGCCCTGGAAGATGTTTTTAAGCTCCTGGACTGAGGTGGACTCGGCATCAATATCAACGGCGAGTACATATCCCACCTCCGATTCGCTGACGATATCGTGGTCATGGCTGAGACTATGCAAGACCTAAGCACAATGCTCGATGGCCTCAGTAAAGTCTCTCAACAAGTGGGTCTTAAAATGAACATGGACAAGACGAAAATAATGTTAAATGTCCGTGTCGCACCCACTCCTCTAAAGGTTGGAGACTCTATACTGGAAGTTGTTGACGAATATGTATACCTGGGACAAACAGTCCAGCTAGGTAGTTCCAACTTCAAGAAAGAGATCAATCGACGAATCCAACTCGGCTGGGCAGCGTTCGGGAAGCTTCGCAATATCTTCACGTCCCAAATACCGCAGTGTCTCAAGACTAAGGTCTTTGACCAGTGTGTGTTGCCAGTGATGACTTACGGAACTGAGACATGGTCGCTTACTATGGGCCTCATAAGAAGGCTCAAGGTCTCCCAACCCAAAGGGCAATGGAGCGTGCTATGCTCGGAGTTTCTCTGCGTGATCGAATCAGAAACGAGGAGATCTGCAGGAGAACTAAAGTAACCGACATAGCTCACAGAATCGCTAAAATGAAGTGGCAGTGGGCAGGGCACATAGCTCGTAGAACAGATGGCCGATGGGGCAGTAAAGTTCTCGAGTGGTGACCGCGCACCGGAAAACGTAGTGTAGGCAGGCCTCCCACGCGGTGGACCAATGACCTGGTGAAGATCGCGGGAAGCCGATGGATGCGGGCAGCGCAGGACCGTTCGTCGTGGAAATCCTTGGGGGAGGCCTTTGTCCAGCAGTGGACGATTTGTGGCTGATATGATGATTATGATGATTTTATTTTCGTTCTGTTTGCCTTTTATAGCTGGGGATTTATTGGGAGATTTGTATAGAGCACCCTACACTTTTGTCTAGCAAGCCGCCGCCGCCGCTTGGCACAATTGATCTTTGGGTAGAAATGAACGACACCTCGCTACTGAAAATACATGCTATGTGCATTTAAACTTTCAAGATGTTGTTCTTTCAAGTAATACTTTTTATATTGTACAATAGGGAGACTATATTATCATATTTTTTATTTAGTGAAATTCGTCATGGTATAATTCTAAGCGATAATATTCCATTATTTTTAGTTTTTAAAATTTTGATTTTCGCGAGTCACTCCTATTTATTATAATTTTATATTAGCTTCAACTGTATGTATGTTTGTAACTTTGTATGTTTGTAAACGACTCCTTTAATTGAAACTTTGTAGATTTTTATTTTTATTTTTTTATTTAATATATTATATTATACAATAAAAAACTTAAAATTAAAACAAGGTGATACCGGTGCAACAGAAACCGTGTCCGACATCAGATTTGTCCGTGCAGCGTCATTCATCATCGCATTACGCAATCCATACCAAATATAATAGAACATATTAAAATCCCTACTAATCCCTACTTCCCTACTAATATTATAAATGCGAAAGTAACTCTGTCTGTCTGTTACGCTTTCCCGCAAAAACTACTGAACGGATTTGGCTGAAATTTGGTAAGTAGACAGATTAGGACCTGGATTAAGACATAGGCTACTTTTTACCACGCTCGCGAGCCGCTTGCGGCTTGCGCACTGCGCACCCTCGAAAAGTCATAGAAACGTGGTCCACGCGGGTGAAGCCGCGGGAAACAGCTAGTTAATATTATAAATGCGAAAGTAACTCTGTCTGTCTGTTACGCTTTCCCGCAAAAACTACTGAACGGATTTGGCTGAAATTTGGTAGGTAGACAGATTAGGACCTGGATTAAGACATAGGCTACTTTTTACCACGCTCGCGAGCCGCAAGTGGCTCGCGCACTGCGCACCCTCGGAAAGTCATAGAAACGTGGTCCACGCGGGTGAAGCCGCGAGAAACAGCTAGTTTAACATATTTCTTATATTCTTCCTCGGTATTTATAAAATAAACACATTGAGCAGTGCACCAGCCGAGCAGCGTACGCGTCGCGCTATTGTGTGTGCGTGATCGTCAGTGTTGTCACACATTTATCAACACAATCAGTTGAAATACAATAATTTTATAAGTTTGTCTCACTATCCTGATCAGGATCGCCAGGATTAAATGCACATCAAATTAAAAATGAAAAATAAAGTTTATAAGGCTAAAAAACACGCTTTTTAAGCACATCAAACTAAAAAGTGAAAAATAATTTTTAATATTAGCTGAGAACAATAATAAACGAAAAAAACTAGTACTATATTGTGAAAAAGCGTGGGGCACTTTGTGCCATATTTTTCGTATATCAAGCAGCCATCGCTTTTTCACAATAATACTAGTATTTTTCGATCATTATTGTTTTCAGCGTATATAATAAGTCTTAACATAAATATCAAGAATTATTTTTTACTTTATAGTTTGATGTGCTTTAAAAGCGTGTTTTTTAGTTTTTTTAACTATATTGGGTAAAAAATTTATTCCAAAATTAATTGCTCGTGCTAGACCAATATGAAAACGACACCAAACTCGGCCTAGCAAGGCTGTATGACGTTCTATATGTGGACAGGTATCGAGCGCAGGCTGTACTGCGGCTGTACCGCGGGACATGCGATGAACTTTTTCCTGTTTTAATTAAAAACAAACGAAATGTTTAAAATAATTTAATAAAAAAATAACGAACTTTACATTAACACTAGAATATTATGCCGTGCATTGCGCTTGAATTAATATATTTTACAAAGAGATTCTATTGGTACAATTAACTTGGTACAATTGTGCACTTGATTAGTTTCAGTTGGTATTGGTAGGCACTAAAACACAAACAGTGCAATAAAGCATGTATTGCGAAGCATTTCTAAATGCACATTTAATATAAATTTTGCATTGACTTGCTTTCTACGAAATATTACTGTAACAGTAATGTTACTTTATACGGGTTTGTTCACCTTTGCAGTTGATCATCGCCAAAACAAAAACAAATCGATTTTAAAATCGAGCTAAGACCGCTTTTAATGAATGAACCCTTCAAATGCGCGGCGTGGAAGTAAACTCAGCTAATATAGCATAGATTGCTTGTTCGCTTTTCTGAGCGTAGAGAGCTAGACGAAGCGAGCCGTCAATCTATGATGACTTAGCTCCAGGTAGATCCTCGCTTATAGGTAGATATATAGGCTCCAGCTGGTGTGTCCTAAGCCAGTAAGATCTCGTAATCGGGGAAACCGAGCTCCTGCCCCCCGAAGGAGATGTAGCAGACGCCGTGCGACTGCTGCACCTTGCCGCTGGTGAGGCTGCCCTCGTGGCGAACGCGGCCCACAAACAGGGGCTCCCCATCTTCGCTCTCACCGCCGGGGAACGCGTTGGGGGGAATGTTGCTTCCGTTACCCGGCACCCAGCGGTTGGACCCACCGACGAGCACCTGCAAGTGAGAGGTTTATTAGTTTCTGCGAATTTTTCAGTACATATTGATGTTGGCGAGACATTAATTGGAACAGTTGTCTCTGTTTTTTTCTTTACATGTAAAGAGTAAAGAAAATAACCACACTTTTTCAATGATTTTTTCGTTTCAATTAAAAACTACAATTAATTTTTAAAAACCCAACTGCTATATGTAAGTGTGTGTTAAGATTAATCGAGTAAAAAAATTCAAGTTCAAACCGGTCTGGTTTGCCTGTAGAATGCAAATCTCTGTATTAAAAGAGGTTTCTTTGAAATATTTTTTTCTGTTATAAAAGTTAACGAAACGTATTTCTGCAACTGACAAAATGAAGTCATTGAAAGGAAGATTATGGTTCCAAAATGTCACTGTCATGTGTTTTGTAATTGATGAGAAGCATCGAGATCCCTGTGACGCGTGACGTTACCAAAGTTTCCAATGCGTCGCCTTCGAGTAAAATGTGTGCAGTTGTATAGCTGTGGTTGTAGTGAGTGGTGAGTGAAGAGAAATGTGTGCAGTTTTAGTGAGTGAAGAGAAATGCGTGCAGTTGTAGTGAGCGAAGAGAAATGTGTGAAGTTGTAGTGATTGAAGAGAAATGTGTGCAGTTGTAGTGAGTGGTAAGTGAAGTGAAACGAAGGGTCTGAACACTCCCATGTTGCTTATCTGTTCACATTTGCAGAATGAAGTGTCTTTGTAAAGTTTTACTAAGTAAGTACTAAGAAAAACTAACAACTAGATACTCGATTGTTATTTTTTGTATGTAGTGAGCAAAAAGTGGACAAAATCATGTCTTCCCGTGAAGTGGGAATATTTTTGTATGTAGATGGTAGGTACAGAGTGGAAATAATAGAGGGGAGTGCGAGTAATCTTGTCACATGTTGTAGAATAATGTCAGTAATAAACTAACAAGCTTGAAACTTTTTTTAAGTAAAACAGATATGACGATCTTACTTGGTACTGCGGCTTGCCGTGCTCCTGGCCGCCCCACGGCACGTAGGCGCAGCCGTGCGACGGCACCAGCTTGCCGGGCACCATGGCACCCTCGTGCTGCGCGCGCGCCACGTACAGCGGCTCGCCCGAGGCGTCCTGCCCCGCCTGCAGCGCGCCGGGCGGCAGCTGCCCCCCCGACGCGTCCACCCACACGCCGGCGCCGGCGCCACCCGCCTCCATGGGCGCGCCGCCCGGGTAGCCCGCCATAGGCGCCTGTCCCGGGTAGCCGGGGGGAGGAGCGTACAGCGGCTGGGCCATCGGAGCTGATGGAGGTACTGAAATGGTAAGTCACAGTTTAAGTTTTTATCGTTATTTATAAATATTGTGAAGCTTGGTTATGGTTTATTGATATTAAGGAATGTCTGTCATTGATGTTTCGAATGATTAACAGTTTCCCATTGAAAGTTATCGATGGATTAGTTTAAAGTTCGACTGGAAGCATGCAGAGATAGATGTTTCGTCGCTTATTGTTAAAAGAAACCTCTTTGATAGAAAATGTGTCCACGCCGATCTCATAATAGAACATGTCAATACCAAACCACCGAAACACTAAAAACGTGTAGGAATTGCGTGTTTAGATACACAGAGAAAAATCAGGCTCATAAAATGTGTGGGAATGATGAGCTGGAATAGAACACAAAATGTACCCAACGACGTCGTACGTGCGGCAAGCTCGGTCCATCGGCCCGTCGGCCCATACGAGTAGTTGCAACGGCAAATAATAAATGTGAATAGGTACGTAAATAACACACGCAGTTTCCTTACATTCCGTTAGTAGAAGTAATATATGCTATATTGTAGTGCCTTGAATAGAAGATTGCAAATACTAATATTATAAGTTATAACAGTCAAATTTGTTGTGCAAGTAACCCCCTAAATCACTTCAGATAGCAAATAACATGAAAAGCATTATTTGTCCGCGGAAAACATTCGCGATAATGTGGAGACTCAACGTGAGGAGGCGGCCGAGCTGGGCGTGTAGTAGTGCTGGACGCGCCAGTGGCCACGCGCGCCGTAGCCGGTGCGCACGCCGAAGTGCGTGATCGGGAAGGGCGCCGGGTCCGACCACTCCATGATCATCTGTCCGGTGGCCTTGTCGCGCACCATCAGCCTCCCGCACCGCCAGTCGATGATGAATTTCTTAAACTCGACAGGGTTCAAGATGCCGGCCGTCGGAACTGTTACCTACGGATTCATACGTTTTAAGATTGGCTTGCTATTTCACGAACTAATTAACAACGATCGACACGACATCGCTACTCGTACGCTACCTTGTCCGGCTGTTGCCTGCAGTGCCTAATAACAGACCGGGTGTTCTCCCAGCCTCCGAGAATGACTTCGTACATGGGGTCAACCTCGGTGGGGGCGCTCGTCAGACAAACGTGACAGTTGTGCGGACCGCGGTACTCGAACTCTAGGTATCCCGCGGCGACGGGCCCGAATTTGTACTCTAACTTGTCAGGAGTATCGAATTCAGCCCCATCTGTTGGTACATCGACAATAAGCGGGAATAAATTTTGAACCGTTGGGTTGGGTACATTTTGCACGAAATTTCTTAGGAACATACCTTCAATTTTCCATGAGCCGGTGGCACCCCAGCCCGTGCAGACTCCGATGAATCCGATCGGGAACGGTTCGGGGTCCTGCCACGACATGAATGGCACGACTTCTCCTTCGCGGCCGACGGAAATGATTCCGCTGTCCCATCGGAGCCAGAAGCCACGGAATTCGCCAGCGTTCAAGATTCCGGGAGTTTCAGATTCAATTCTCTCGGGCTTAGTTCTGTTTTTCCTGATGACGCTTTTTGTGTTCTCCCAACCGCCGATGAAGACCTGTAAAGTTTTCGGTATAATGTTAAGCAACAAGGATCAAATGTACTTATTATTTTGGTAACGAACGTACCTAAGTTAGCCACGTGCTCAATGGCAATATTTACCTCGATCATGGGGTCGGACTCCTGGGGTCCCATGGTGAGCGCGAGGTGGGCATCCTTGGGCGCGCGCACCTTGAACTGCACTGAGCCGGCTGACACCGGGAAGAACCTGTACTGCAGATTGTCCTCCGTCTGGATGTCTGTAACCACACATGAGGGTTTATTGTGCAACTTGCTCAACCAACAAGGTAGGTTAATGTTAAGGTTATGTGGCACAGTCGCAGGTCGCAGCCATATTGTCAAATTATCCGCGTATTGTGAACAAGACGGTTTTTTTTAAATTAAAAATTTGAGTGCGTTTGGCTGTACCTCACCTGATGGTAAGTGCCGATGCAGCCGAGGATGTAACACGCAAGCTCAAATAGTGCCTATTCACTCTCATCTTGAAGATTCCTAAATTATACGAATCGGGGAATTCAGACGCCGAAAGGGAATTCCACTCCTTGGCCGTTCGCATGATGAACGAAGACGCAAAACGGTTTGTGCGTAAAGGTGGAACATTGACGACAAAGGGATGGAACCGCTGCGCCGCACGCAAACCGCCGCTGTGTTAAACTACTGAGTAAATAATTGGAAACGCTGAACACGTTAAAAAACCGACTTCCATCGCAACAACTTAGTGCAATTTTGCATTATTATTTTAGGTTTTTGTTAATTTTCTAAAAAAAATGTACTGCACCGATTTTGATAAAATTAATTTGGGACCAACTTGTGAGAATACCCTATCGAATATAAAAAAGAATCATGAAATCGGTTCACAATGTGCGAAGATATCGCGTAACACACAAACAAAAACAATACAGTCGAATTGAGAACCTCCTCCTTTTTGGGACTCGGTTGAAAACTCCGAATACAACAGAGTCGGACGGAGCTCGCGTCGCGGGGCTCCTTGTCACGGCAGAACAAGACATGCTAACCTAACCCAAACCTTATCAAAGTAATATTTTTTAATCTTTGCCATAACAGCGCGGGCGGCGGCGCCACAGATTACTAAATAGTTACTTCGGCGGCGCACCGTATTCGGGTAATTTTACAATATGGCTGCTACAATTACACCACGATTCATGCGGCGAAGTAGGTACCTATTGCTTCTCCTGTGGCACCTGTGGTTTAAAATTCTGAAAGCATCGCGTCCGACGTACTGTTCCTCGATATTCTATTTAGTATAGTCCGACCAGTGACTACCATAACAGACACCTAGTCCTAACAACTATAGGTTCTAAATATAGCCACTTTAGCTAAGGCGCGAGTATGCGGCCATGCGGGCATGCGGGTGAGTAGCTCCACACCCACCAACAGAATTTCCATCACGGTGGCGTCACTTCGCTTTACATCGCCTTCTTTTTCACAAGTTGCTTTTAACGTTGAGAAGTTAGCAAGTAATGTAGCGTGTCTCAGGTTTACTCTCGGTCGCTGCGTTCATGTATTGTATAGATAGTACCTGCCTAGCGCGATCACAAATGATGTCATCGTATTAAAATCAATGCTGTCGCGACCTCTAGGCGCCTAAATTGGATGACAGACCACAGAACTAGAATATAATGTTGATAAAGACATACTACAAAAAGTTTAGCATTCGTACTAATTGAAAATCTTAACTTTCCTCCTTAATTTACAATTTTAAAAATATTATACCACTTTTAATGTAAGTAAAGAAACATACTATAGATAGACCCGGTTTTTGGCATCTTTTGCAAAATTTCTTGAAAACAAAATAGTTAAGTAATGTTGAATGAAACCAACACACAAAAATCGGTGACTTCATTTGTGACCTTTCATTTTAATTGAACACATTTTTTTAAAACTTATTTGAAAGTGATGAAAAGTAATAAAAACATGTAAAACTCGAGAACTGGGAGTTCGGTTTCAACGTAGGTAGAGATGTGATTTTTCCCGGAAAAAACCCGAATGTGCATATATATAATATATATATATATATATGCTATATACTATAATTTACATAATTTAACTGTAATACGTATTGTATAAATAAAATAGAAAAATAACTTAAGAAAGAAATGAAGACTGAACTGATCATTTGGTTGAAAGTGTAAGTGTAAAAAAAATCACATTTTGTTGAACTTAAAATGAATAGACTTACGTTCGATATTATTTAAACACGTATCAACCTGCTAGGATTGAGTGATCTTAAAGCCTTAATAATAATGCTAATAATAATTCAGGCACATAATCCATAATAACATTATAAAATTTATAAATAAGTATAAAAATGTGTTTGTTATCTTTTCACACTTCAACACCCCGACTAAACTTGATGAAATTTGGCATGCAGGTAGCCTGCGTCACCGGGAAGGACTTTACGAAGCTACTTTTTATCCCGTGAAAATAGCATAGTCCGATGCAGTACCTGATGGAACTGAAAAAATACTAATTTTTTTGGTTAATAATTTCTTTATCGAAACAATGGATGTTTACACAAAGATGTTTGAGAGGGTGCGAAATGACATATTTTAGTAATTAGTAGGGATGCATCGATACGCCTTTTTGCCGATACGATACCGATACCGATATTCTTATAAAAATATCGGCGATACCGATACCGATACCGATAGGTACGCTTATTGAATTCAAAAAGGAAGGTAGAATAAATAAAACACAATTAATTAATAGTTTTAGTAATCAAAATTAACATTTATAAGATTTTTATTTAAAAAACAAAGCATTCTTAAGTTTTGCGGGCAAAGGCGATTTCGCAAGTCTGTTTGAATAAGACCTGCGGTGGAAAATAGTCTCTCAGATGCGACAGATGCCTCGTTTGCAACGAAATAGATGGGACAACACGCGCGTTTACATTACATTTTTAAAGCGCGAAATTTAAAAAGTATCGTTGTATCTGCCATAAAAATATCGCCGATACCGATATATCGGCAAACCCGAAACAGCGAGCGGACAGTGAAGTCCATACCTACGTAGTCAACTACTCATAGTAGAAGTTAAACTATGCCATAGTTTGCAGTAGGTACTTATTTATACAGGGTGTAACATAATTGGTGTAGTTCCCGTTAACAGGGGCCGCTACGCATCATTCTGAACAACTTTTGTTCTAAGACTTTGCTAAAAATGTAAAAAGTTTTTTACTCTTCATACAAATCGATCAGCTGATCGACCGATTTTGTGCATTTTAGTATGGAGGTTCCAATTTTTTTTAAAGAATTGACTATGGGTTCCTTGGAGAAAGTTGTTCAGTATGACGAGTAGAACCCCCAGTTACCTACACCAATTTTGTTACACCTGTATAGTACTATATGGAAAAAAACTGTGAGTACCTACCTACTCGTAGGTACGCTGAATTGGGACAATTACATAATGGAATGCCAACTAAAAGTTAGACGTTAGCTGAACAAAGTGTGGGTAATCAATCTCTATAAGTCAATTTAAATGTAGGATACTTATAGGTATGTAGGTAGGTAGGTTACCTATGTACATATGTAGCAGGTACTTAATTAATTAATTAGTTTGCGTTTGTTACTATCTACCTTCAAGTACCAAGCTACGTAACAAGGATTCATCCTTCCTTCCTTTCTAAAATATTAATATTATAAATGTGAAAATCTGTTAGTTTGTTTGTTACCTTTTTACGCCTCAACACCTCGATTAATATTGATGAAATTTGACATGCAGATATCCTATGTCACTGAAAAGGACACAGGCTATATTTAGTCCCGTGAAAATAGCATAGTCCGATGCAGTTCCTGAGGGAACTCAAAAAATACTCTTTTAATCAATGACTTATATATTACTGGCGTAAGGACCCGGCCAACGCTCGCGACTAATGGGCCCAGCGAATTGGTGCGAAAATCGAAAGTTTCGCACACTCGCGACTCAGTCGTCTGCGGGACATTGTTCAGTGCGGTGGAAAAATATTCCATAATAAAAATGCCTTATTGTGTTGTTAGAGGCCGTAAATATCATAAAAGAAAGGCTAAAAAGAAACATGGGATGTCGTATCATCGATAAGTAACCTTACATTGTATTTTTTCTTGTAAACAAATTAAAAAAACGAATTTTTAAAGCGACAATTCTATCAAGGTTCTTTTAACTCGGCACGTCAGTCAACTCTCGCCCACGCTAGTTCGTACGAGTTATGTCAGATGGCGCTACTTTTTGCATGTATGAAGAAAATCTGACTCAAATATGGAGACGGGCGGATCCTTCTGTTCAAATCTGTGCTTTTAATGGTTATTTTTTTTAACATCGCAACGGAACAATGGATTGTTGTGATTTTGGAGGTGGGAAATGAGCATAATTTTCTAATTAGCATATCCCGACATAGTTGCCAAAGGATTTGCTAAAAACTCATCATACACAAAGTGGGGAAGCTCGCGCACGTCGGCGTCGGAACGGAGCAACGGATTGAAGTTATTTTTTGTACAGAATTGGTTGAGGGGGTGGGAAGTGACATAGACTTCTAATCAGAATAGCCTGATCTGAGGGATCTGGAGGCGGCTCGCGCACCAGTCACCCTCAATGTCAGTCACAAAAACGATGTCCACGCGGGCAAGCGGCGGGGCGGGCAAAAGCTAGTTTATAGGGATGCATCCGATACCGATACCGATACCGATATATCGGCGATACTTCGGGTTTGCCGATATATCGGTATCGGCGATATTTTTATGGCAGATTCAACGATACTTTTCAAATTTCGCGCTTTAAAAATGTAATGTAAACGCGCGTGTTGTCCTATCTATTTCGTTGCAAACGAGGCATCTGTCGCATCTGAGAGACTATTTTCTACCGCAGGTCTTATTCAAACAGACTTGCGAAATCGCCTTTGCCCGCAAAACTTAAGAATGCTTTGTTTTTTAAATAAAAATCTTATAAATGTTAATTTTGATTACTAAAACTATTAATTAATTGTGTTTTATTTATTCTACCTTACTTTTTGAATTCAATAAGCGTATCGGTATCGGTATCGCCGATATTTTTATAAGAGTATCGGTATCGTATCGGCAAAAAGGCGTATCGATGCATCCCTACTAGTTTATTTTATAACTGTTTAATTAATTAACGTATTGCCCTACGTAATGTGTTTGTTTCGTAGCTAGGGAGATACTCGTACCTAGTATCTCTTTCGTATCACTTTCACGGGCTATTAATACTGTTTACCATGTTATTATATTTCAATGCCCTCGGCCATCATGACATTGTTGTTGTTTACGATGAGTGAGAATGTAGCGGCCATCGTAACGACGCGACGACAATAAATAAAGTCGAATTGAGAAGCTACTCCTTTTCGGAAGTCGGGTGAATAGTAGATTTAGACATAGGTAGATAGACTACAAGTAAACGGGTAAGTAAATTGAGAAGCTACTCCTTTTCGGAAGTCGGGTGAATAGTAGATATAGACATAGATAGACTACAAGTAAACGGGTATTTTCAAATAACGAACGGTGTTTTAATCACCTCCCTACGAGATGATTAAAACACCGTTCGTTATTTGAAAATACCCGTTTACTTGTAGTCTACCTATGTCTATATCTACTATTCACCCGACTTCCGAAAAGGAGTAGCTTCTCAATTCGACTTTCCTACGAGATGATTAAAACACCGTTCGTTATTTGAAAATACCCGTTTACTTGTAGTCTATCTATGCCTATATCTACTATTCACCCGACTTCCGAAAAGGAGTAGCTTATCAATTCGACTTTCCTACGAGATGATTAAAACACCGTTCGTTATTTGAAAATACCCGTTTACTTGTAGTCTATCTATGTCTATATCTACTATTCACCCGACTTCGAAAAGGAGTAGCTTCTCAATTCGACTTTCCTACGAGATGATTAAAACACCGTTCGTTATTTGAAAATACCCGTTTACTTGTAGTCTATCTATGCCTATATCTACTATTCACCCGACTTCCGAAAAGGAGTAGCTTCTCAATTCGACTTTCCTACGAGATGATTAAAACACCGTTCGTTATTTGAAAATACCCGTTTACTTGTAGTCTATCTATGCCTATATCTACTATTCACCCGACTTCCGAAAAGGAGTAGCTTATCAATTCGACTTTCCTACGAGATGATTAAAACACCGTTCGTTATTTGAAAATACCCGTTTACTTGTAGTCTATCTATGTCTATATCTACTATTCACCCGACTTCGAAAAGGAGTAGCTTCTCAATTCGACTTTCCTACGAGATGATTAAAACACCGTTCGTTATTTGAAAATACCCGTTTACTTGTAGTCTATCTATGCCTATATCTACTATTCACCCGACTTCCGAAAAGGAGTAGCTTCTCAATTCGACTTTCCTACGAGATGATTAAAACACCGTTCGTTATTTGAAAATACCCGTTTACTTGTAGTCTATCTATGTCTATATCTACTATTCACCCGACTTCCGAAAAGGAGTAGCTTCTCAATTCGACTTTATCTTTTTTTTGTTTATTACGCGACACTTAGCACTTAGCAGATTGTGAACCGGTTTTCATGAGCTCGCTGTTTTCATGATTATTTTTATGGTTCCGTACCCAAAGGGTAAAAACGGGACCCTACTACGTCCGTCTATTGTCTGTCTGTCCGTCTGTCACAGCTTGTATTTCATGAACCGTGATAGCTAGCTAGACAGCTGAAATTTTCACAGATGATGTATTTTTGTTGCCGCTATAACAACAAATACTTACTAAAATTTTGAAAAAGTGAAAAAATAAAAGAGAGTCTCCATTCCAAAAACGTGTTTTTTTTAAACAAGAGAAACTAGCACCATCTAGTATGATGGTACGGAATCCTGTGTGTGCGGTTCTGACTCGCACTTAGACGGTTTTTATTTGTTCGATAAGGTATGCTCTAGTAGTTATTCAATGGCCCCCGAGTTGGTCCCATATATTGTAATATCAACATCGGTGCAGGTATACTACTTTTTAGAAAATTTACAAAAACCAAAAATAATAATGCAAAATTGTAGTTAGTTGTTGCGATGTAAGTCGGTTTTTTAACGTGTTTCCATTGTTATGTGTTGAAGTTTAGTTGTAGCAATTCAACTTGACCCAGAGCACGTGAGCACGACTGTCATCTGATGATAATGAATAATTAATGATGATATCATGATCTCATAATGTGTCATCTCACAGCTGCCTCAAAGTCAAACGGTCGCCACTGAGACCGATGAGGTGATGAGGCACTGACAAGAAATGAGCAACCACCAATTAATTCCCACTAACATCTCGTGTGCGTATGTCTGCTCACTTTGGTTCACTCACTATGGTGTCTTGTGTAGGATGCTAAAATAGACACTTATCTCATGCAACAAACATTTCGCAACGATATTTTTTTTACAAACAAATATCAAGAGTTCAAATAAAAAACCTATTGATTCTGATGGATATAGTCTGCTGCGGAACCACGCCCCGAATTGGCTTGAATCCAAATAAAAGCCAGTCCATGATTCGCGGCGCCACCGGCTTGTTAAATAATCAAGCCTCAAATATAAGTATTATAAAAAAAACATAATAGGCGTTAAGAGATTCCAGTAGGCAAATGAAAGAACTTGTGTCTCAAGGTCCTATTTTATGAGCCGTGCGTGCGTGATGCTAACATATACTTGTATTGAACAGAGTGTGGAGTGTGGACACTCACCCATGACGTTGGCCATGTTTGCTGGGAGTTTGAAAACTTTTTCACTGACACAAGACGGGTGTCGGGCGTGTGGAGCACAAGAGTGTTATTTCGAAACTGAGACCGGCCGGCCGAGCCGTTTCATCTAGCGCCGTGGCCTCGGTAACGCCTCTAAAACCTCTTTCACATTGGAGAATTTATATTTGCGATTTGCGTTGCTCTGTGACCAGCGATAGGCGAGTGGTTTCTTTACAAATATACTTTTTATGAAGAAGCACCGAATTCCGAATGGCGGAATTCGGTGCTTCTTCATAAAAAGTATATTTGTAAAGAAACCATCCAACTCTCAGTCATATACAGTGAGGGTAGGATCACGAATATTGGTAAGACCTATTGGCATCATCTTACCTGATGGTAAGTGACAAAGAAGATGGAAGCGGGTTTACCAAGATTCCCCCACTGCAATAGAGAACTGCGTATGATATCTGATTTTGTTTTGGCAGAAATACTTAGATAAGATAATGGAAACTAGGTAGTGGCTCCACCAAATCGAGTCTTACAAAGTTAGACCCTCGGGATTTGAACCCGCGACCCTTTGGTGTGAAAGCAGTGGACTAACCTCTAAGTCATTGAGGTGGTTAAAAATATTATTATTATTTTATTATACACTAGCAGCTCTACAAGATGATGCGTGTATACTGCACTTTGTTCATTCATTTTTAAAATCCAAGACATGAGTCTGTTTTGGAAAATGTTTACTGTTAGGGCACTTACCACAGTTTCTGGAGCAGAGTTCTACAAGTTCATCACTCGAAATGGTAAGAAGTGAGTTATGGGGTTGCTAGCACATGGACTTTTGGTTAACTTCAGAGAGTGCTCGCTTAAGTGCGTATTCTAATTCATCATGTACAGATCCGTTCTGTTTCTCACGTTGTAGTGGCCATTGAGAATCTTAAATTTTTCTATTAGGTCTCCTCTTTTCCATCTGTGTTACATTGTTGTAAGACATCTTTTTTAAGAGATGCAACCATTTTTGTTACCCTTTTCTGAACATTTTGTCAAACATTTCAATCTTTTTTGAAGTAGGGGCACCATATATATAAAAAAACAGTAATTCAGCAATAGACGAAAGTATGTTTTATAAATTTTGATGAACAACTCCTTGGTAATGTTGTAAAACGCTTTTCTGATCATGTACATCATAGAATTAGCTCTCTTTGTTAAATTGACTTATTTGCGTTAGGTTTTGATTAACGATATTTACAAGAACTATTAAAAATTTTAAAAACCCCTGAAAAAAAACCGCAAAAAGTAGAAAATTACGTAGTTATATTTTGATATAAGAGTCGTCGTGTACGGGCACCGCTAAATTGTGAAATTATTAGTAATTAGTTGTAGTAAAGTAAAACAGTTGTATTCTGTTTTTATTTTATTAACTTAGCGGCCCCTACGCGACGACTCCTAGATCAAAATATAACTACTTAAATTAAATTTAAGACAAGAAATATTATTATGATTTTCTACTTTTAGCGGTTTTTTTGTCGGGGTTATTTTAAATTTATGATTTGTTTTATTTAATGCTTTTTAAACTTTACGTATCCCGAACACCCTTGCTGTAAGTTGGTAAGGAGTTGGGTATCCTGCAGATACCAGGAGATGCTGCAGCATCAGGTCATGGTTACCATGTTCTTTCTAACATATATTCACGAAGGCTATTCCAATGAACCCAAACACGATACCTCTGCTGAAAGTTGGCGGGAAATTGGTAACCAGCAGATTCCAGGAGATGCTGAAGCATCAAGTCAAGGTTACCATGTTCTTTCTAACATATATTCATTGAGACTATTCTAATGAACCCAAATACCGTACCTCAGCTGTAAGTTAACGAGGAGTTGGGTATCCTGCAGATTCCAGGAGATGCTGCAGCATAAGGTCAAGGTTACAACGTTCTATCTAACACCTATTCATTAAGACTATTCCAAGGAGCCTTAATACGATGCCTCTGCTGTAAGATGGTGAGAAGTTGGGTGTCCTGCAAATTCCAGGAGATGCTGCAGCATCAGGTCAAATTTACCATATTCTATCTAAAATCAAATCATTGAAACTATTCCAATAAGTCCAAACACGATACCTCTGCTTTAAGTTAGCAAGGTGTTGAGTATCTTGCAGATTCCAGGAGATGCTGCAGCATCAAGCCGAGGTTTCCATGGTTTTTCAATATTTTAACAATAACAGGGCACTAAATTTTGAATCGATCAGACCTGTATAAGTGACCCACATCTCTTCATCACCTAGATAAGAGCTGATGATCCTGAAACGTTTATACAGATCTTTATAAATTAAAGCTGAGAACCACCTCGAGCACGTCAGCTTTAAAAAAAACCGCATCAAAATCGGTCCATTCGTTTAAAAATTACGATGCCATAGACAGACACACAGATTAAACACACACATTAAACTTATATTACACCCTTCTTTTTGCGTCAGGGGTTAAAAATAGATAGAGAAAAGAATACAGAAATAACAAAAAGTACTTAAGGATAAAAGAAATGCTTTCGATCAATTAGGTAAGGCAGTTTGTGCGCCGCAAACGTTCTTTAGTAACGTCCACCACAGTTATTATTTTCCAAATATATACACGGCTCCGTTACAGTTTTATTATATGTATAGATGTGAACGTCTTATTTGTACGTTATTGTAACACCCAGATCTTTTTGTGTGCGTACCCATTGAAGGGTCACGTTATCCGCGAAATATTTCAGTTCTGGATTGGTGATTCCTATGTGCAGAACTGTACACCTTGTGGCACTGACAGAGAAGATCTTCTGTCTGTTAAGCTCGATCCTAGTATTCGTGAGGCATCATTTCGTTCTTCAAAGTTTTTTTCCATCAAAAGAAATACGCTAAGAACCAAAGAGCTTGTGGACGAGTCCTAATATTTCACAGCGTAACCGATGATGTCATCTTTATTGAGCTGCACCTACCTATACCTATAGATACTTATTAAATGAATTTGTGCTTGGTTCTATTTCATTGAAAAGGCTTCTCATACCACCCAAATAAATAAATAAAATCACCATGAATCATAGACCTTTGTGGGTTGAAAGGTATTAACAGTAGTTGAAATAAATTGACCTTTTAATTTTAGGGAGTTTGGTTGGTCATGGTCGCCATGGTCAAGGTCGAGGGTTTTGAGAAGGTCGGCGGTACAAAGTGTTTTTTACTACATATTGTGTATTGTGTAAATGACTCATCTGATGTTCCAGTATAAACATAAACACATTATACGATCATAATGTAGGTACTTAGGTAAGTGTATACATGGTGTATACTATGTAACGCTATCAAATGTTGACAACAACGTTCAGTTTTTCGCATAGGTATTTATATTTCGTAGCCTCAGTGGCCTCAGGTTCCAGTGCTAGTTCTTCGAAGTATGTATTGTATATGCCACAATAAACCGTTCACGTACTATTGATTGTGACCTTTTACAACTTTTACTGTCATTCATTGTTACTGTAAATACTGTAATTAATTTAATGAGATGAAGTAGCACAGCATTTCAAAAATTTACGTCCTTTTTGTTGATGTGAACTGTGCTGATGAATTACTAATATGATGTGATGATCAGATACTTATCTTCATGAAAAAGTGGAATCAGAGCAAACTCAAGCTCCCTGCCTGAGATCTGAGCTGAGACCCAACGCAACGCAACGCCACATTAGTAGGTTACTAAACTCAACTAAAGGGTAAATCATGTAATTGGGTGTATAAATACGCAACTTGTAAAAAGCGTCTAATTTTAATTACCTATCTCCTGTTTATCACAATCGTAGTTATGAAGAAATGATGATCTCGGACCTAGTGTTACTCATCTATCGTACAGTCAGACACCGTGCTAGTACAATCTTATAGGCTAGGGCTTAAATTATTTAAGGCACCGACTGTACTCGTAATACAGAGCAACACCCACTTTGACGTCCATTCTTGTCCATTACCACTTTACTGCCGATTTGACATTTCAGCGTCAGACCTACTCAGCATGAGGCACGAGGAGAGGACTATGACTGGACTGACTATGATGAGGTCAGAACGAATCACAACTTATTTTGAGACGTGACGTTCAAACGTCAATGTCGACTTCTACGACAACGGCGACGTAACCAATTAAGTAGGCAAAATAAACGTCATCATTAAGTTCTTTTTTTTATTCACAATTGGTAAGCCTTTGGCATCATCTCACCTGATGGTAAGTGACGATGATGCCAAAGATGGAGCTGGCTTAACAAGACTCCCCAACGCAATGGAGAACTGGCTAACTTATCTTAAAGCCGGAACACATCAATGTTGTTATGTTAACACTGATGTTTGGCGCCAAGACTTAGATAAGATTGTGGTAGCTAGCCAAGCGGGCTAAGAAAATACCCTACCTCCAACCAAATCGAGTCTTACAAGTTGACCCCACTGGGAATCGAACCCGTGACCTCTTGGTGTAAAGTGAATGCACTAACCATTACACCACGGAGGCGGTAACTTTCATCTTAGGAAAGAGTGAAATTTTCATGAAAATCGGTTCAGTAGTTTCAAAGATATGGACTGTTTCTGATTGAAGTCGGTTGTTCTTAACGTTATTTTAGCGTTGTCAATTATTGAAGTCGGTTGTTCTTAACGTTATTTTAGTGTTGTCAATTATTGAAGTCGGTTGTTCTTAACGTTATTTTTGCATTGTCAATTATTGAAGTCGGTTGTTCTTAACGTTTTTTTAGCGTTGTCAATTATTGAAGTCGGTTGTTCTTAACGTTATTTTAGCGTTGTCAATTATTTTGTAACAAAATCACTTTGATTTAAATCACATTTTTTTTTCAATGATTGGTAAACACATAACAGTGCATATCTTGGAAACTACTGAACCGATTTTGATAAAACTTTCACTGTTTCCTAAGATGCAAGATACTTAATAAGTTAAAAAAAGAGTGATTGCATTTTGATTTCTAGTATCTGAGAAATACGAGGACAAACATACATTTATGAAATTTGTCACACCCGTAATGTTTAGAAGCACACATATACTAAGAGATATACTAAAATTATGCAAATCCAACAACATTACGTACATACGTGTCGCATTGAATTCCTCTTTTTTAAAGTCGGTATCAAAAGTACCGGTCCGTCCTCTCCTTCCCCTGATCCACCAGTTTTGTGCATCTAACCATTCCATGGGCAAATATTTTATACTCGTAGGTGTGCATAGTGCACAGGTGGACCATAGAAAGTATCTACATTTTATTCGTAGTCCACTTGCAGAACAAAATCTTATTGTATGTCACATCCGGAACAACATTTTTAACGCAGTAGAATTTGATTTGAAATCAAGTTAGTGATTTATAGACTATTACATTTTTTTAATCAATCATTATTTGCCATTAGTTATTATTCATGCTAAGTTAGTGTTTATTATCCAGGCAACCGCAGTCTATCCCTTGCATATCACGGTTAATTGTGCCACACGATAAGAGAGAGAAAGAGTGTTTATTTGATCGACATTATAAAATAAAGCTTTTGAAATGACCTCGTACGCAACTACGCCTAAATGATACCTTACTATGGTTTGATTTGATTTCAGGAGGTATTCACTTAAATAACTTATTGCATTTCGGACACAACCCGCTGCTTTTTATCGTAATTTGTAAAATTTTCCGGCTTTCACGGTGATCTCGGAAAATCATGCGACATTGGCGAAGGCATTTGGAGTAGAGGAAGTGCTGCCATCTACCAACATCTTTCAGAATTATTAAAAATGGCTACAGCGCCATCTGTCCCATGGTATGATAATGATGAGATTTCAACGAAATGTTCTCTTGCTTTTGGTTGGTTCTAATCTATTATATGACTTGGTCACTTGTTGAACAGATGGCGCATTGACTTTTTCAGGTAGTTTTTTTGGATCGTTTTGTAACTAGTATCTCATCTGTGGTTTTGTTTCGATTCTATTTGAAGTTTGATGTAAACCATACTTCAATAGAAATTTCCAGCAAAGTAAACAATAACCGAACCTAAAAATTAAATTATTCCTTTATAAAACAATTAAGATACCTATCAATGTTTATTATTAATGTTACAAATTAATAATGTGACCGATAGCATTGTTAGGTATCATAATAATAATTGTTTTATAAAGAAATAATTTAATTTTTAAGTTCAGTTATTGTTTACATTGTTGGAAATTTCTATTGAAAGATGATTTAGGTAAGTCTTCCAGGATTCAGGGAATTCCTTTTACCAGTTGTACAAGGTAGAGGGTAAAGGGATAGAGGGGTGGAGGGGTAGAGGGGTAGAGGTAGCGAATGTCGACGCGCTCTTCCCATTCAACTCTCAACTCACCACCACTTAGTTTTTCTTCGACTATACAAAAGTTTCATGGAAGTGATTTCAATGCGCAGAAAAAATCTAAAAGATTTAATTTAAAATAAGTTATCCGACTGCAAAAAATATTACTCCTCTTTTTTAGCAGTCGGGTAAAAATGTATCCTATGTCACTCACGGGATGAAGACGAATCTAACGACCGACATCTCGCACTCCAAAATCCATGGAGCCGTTTAGGCTGCAGATAGTCCTAGCGCTATGCCAAAAATAGCTGCAAATGGTGTTCAAAGCAGGAAGATAGGTACAATTGACCTTAAGGCCATATGAATCATATTCACCCGTAGCACCAAAAACAGGAGAGGAAATATGACGTTATGAAAAAAAAAAAGTTCTGAAACCTATCGTATGTGGTATCAAATGAAAGGGATTTTTGAGCCGATTCTAAAAATATATCACATCATGATTTAAGTCATTTTAGTCACTTGTTTTAAATTAAAATAAAAAAAAAAACATTTTCCAAAGATGGTACCAATTTTGGGCTCCTCCAGATACGATTAGGTTATATATTTTTTTGTAAAATATACCTCTAATGATTCGTAATATCCTGATCTCTAACTCATAGAAAACAATTTTGAAAATATTTACATTTAATTATTTTTAGGTTCCGTACAAAAAAAATAAAACGGAACCTTATAGGATCACTCGTGCGTCTGTCTGTCTGTCCGTCCGTCTGTCCAAGCCAATTTGCTCCGAATCTACTGGACCAAATCAGGTGAAATTTAGTGAATTGTGTAATCCTATGTCCCAAAAACAGATGTGCAAAGTATATAATTTTTTTTTTTTAAATAAGGGTTATTTTCGGGGGACAATTAAAAGAAATTTGAAAAAAAGTTTTGGAAACCTTATTGTCATCCCTACTAATATTATAAATGTGAAAGTAACTCTGTCTGTCTGTTACGCTTTCCCGCAAAAACTACTGAACGGATCTGGCTGAAATTTGGTAGGAAGACAGATTAGGACCTGGATTCAGACATAGGCTACTTTTTACCACGCTCGCGAGCCGCTTGCGGCTCGCGCACTGCGCACCCTCGATAAGTCATAGAAACGTTGTCCACGCGGGTGAAACCGCGGGAAACAGCTAGTAATATATAAAATGAAAGGGCTCCTTATCAGGATCTTCAATACATTTTTGTTTATATTGTAAAATAAATAGTTTTGATTTTATTCATGAAAAAGACGAAAATTTACCATTCCCCCCCCCTGTTCTCTAAAACTACTGAGCCTAAAATTTTGAAAAAAATACAAAATATATTTCATTGCTTGTAGAGTACAGGAAAACCTATAAGAACTCTCTCAATTGAAAAAAAACTGGTAAACCAATAAAACCTACGGAAAATAGTTCTAGTCATAATAGAAAATAGTCTATCGGTGTTCTACAGGATTCATATCGGAAAGTGTGTCCTGGAGTTTCACGACCTAATTCCCCCTCTTCATTTCATCATCAAACGACCAGGTGCGGAGGGCGATTCCACCCCTTTGTCGTTGATGTTCCACCTTTACGCACCAAGCGTTTTGCTTCTTCGTTCATAATGCAAACGGGCAAGGAGTGGAATTCCCTGTCGGCGTCTGTATTCCCCGATTCGTATAATGTAGGAATCTTCAAGACGAGAGTGAATAGGCACTTTTTGAGCTTGTGTGTTACATCCTCGGCTGCATCGGTACTTACTATCAGGTAAGGTGCAGCCAAATATACTCAAATTTTTAATAATAAAAAAATAACTCGCATCTTACTGTGAGGACTTTGTATTATTTTTTGATACAAATAGTTTTGTAAATAAGTTTAGGTTGACTTAAGACAAAATGTACTTGCCTTATGTACAGAAAAAGAGACTAGCTAATTCGTTAGCTTACGGTAATTTAATTCCTGTATTCAGTCGGTAATAACTTGCATAACGACGGAGCAGCCCGCCGCTGGTGACGGTACCGCAGGTATAGCGCAGGCTATAAATGTACTGGATAGTACACCCTGCGATGCTGGCGTTGGGGGAAGTGCTCTAACTCCAGATTTAAACTAGGCTCAAAGACAACAAAGAAGCCAAGTTCTTTGAAACTAGTTCACCAAAATATTCAAGGCTTCCTCGGCAAAGAATTAGAAATAGAAATTTTACTGGAAAAATACTGTGTAGATATTTTTTGTGTAACAGAACACTAGTACTAATATATATACTGTGACACTAGTTCAATAACCAAGAAATGCTTTTTAGTTTTGAAAATTATTGTTAAATTATTATATCCAGTTATATTTACCAAAAAAAAGGACGTTGTTGGCCTTATTGAAAAAACTGTGAAATTATCTTGTGTGGGGCTGGAGAACCACAATATCATTGTTTGCGTGTGTAGGCCCCCATATGACGATAACTTTACTTGCTTTGTATCTGCAATGGAGGATGTATTAAATTTTGATAGTAAAAGCCGTAAATCGGTGATAGTATGCAGCGAGATCAATGTTGATTTGTTGGAAAAAAGTCATTGACGACTAGAATTAATTGTCTGTTCAAGTCATTTGATTTAGATTATTTATTTCTGGAACCCACAAGAATAACAAAGACCTCTGCCACATGTTTTGATAACATATTTTGTAATTGTAGTTATTTAAATAAACAGGTATTTAATTGTTTGAGGTCAGACCATAGCGGAATAATGGCTAGCTTTCCCGTATGTATTACTGCAGAACAAATCAAAATTCAAACGAGACCGGTCACTGTTAGTCGAATACAAAAGTTTAAAAAAGTACTGGATGAAAAACTGCCCATACTAGATTTTGATAACAAAGTGCAAGCCAACGGTTTTTACAATGATTTTTTTACAGTACTGGATAGGGAATTCCAAAGTATATTTAAGTCTCTATCCACAATTAGTAACATCAAAATTAAATTCAGTGAATGGACTACTAGTAGGTATATACAAAAGTCGCCAAACTTTGTTTGAACTTTATGATAAAAAAACTTCACTTTTGTTGAGACTTTTAGAAATTATGTGAAACAATATTCAAACATTTTTAAGCAGGTTTGCCGCGTAGCAAAATCTAATTATAGCTAGAAAAATTAAATTGCCACATAATAAAATAAAAACTGTTTGGAATATTATAATGTTAGCAGAGAAACAGGCAAAAGTCACACCTCGCGACAAAGAATTGTTTTGCAAACAGATCAACGTAAAATTAGTTCGAATACCGATTTAGCCCAAGAATTCGAAACTTTTTTCACAAATATTCCACTTAAGACTACTAAAGCCCTAAACTCATCACCTATGTATGCTCAAAGGTTGCTAAAGGAAAATGTTAGTATTTGTGATCAATAATTCTCCTGCAGAGTAATTGAACCACAAACTTTTAAATCTCTTAAAGTGAAGAGAACCGAAGATCTCTGGAGATTATCGGTAAGCCTGATCAGTAATGTAATTGATACTTCAGTGCCATATTTAGCTTGTCTTTTTAATATTTGCATTGATAATGGCATCTTTCCAGATCTCATGAAGCTTAGTAAAGTGTTACCTTTATATAAATCTGTTTCAAAAACTGATCCGGGCAACTACAGACCAGTTTCTGTGCTGCCAGTTCGATTATGCTTAACCAAATGCTACAATATTTTACAAAAAAACAAATTACTGCATAACCAACAATTTGGTATCACGAAAGGTCGATCAACAATCGATACAGGAGTTGCACTTATTCGCAACATCTATGATGCCTTTGAGGAATCTCAAAATGCAATTAGATTGTTTTGTGATTTATCTAAGGCATTTGATTGTGTTAAACACTAAACATTACTTGTGAAATTAAAGCATTATGGTGTAGAAGACGGGGCTTTTAGTCTTTTAAATTCGTATTTAGACACAGAACTCGTCTGAATCTAGAGTAAAAATGGAAGAGCCCAGGGTTCTATAATAGGGCCTTTAATTTTCCTTGTTTACGTAAATGATTTGCCTTTTATGGTGCAACGTCTGTCAAATATTCTGTTGTTTGCTGATGATACTTCTCTTATTTTTAAAGTGAATAGGAAAGAAAATGAAATTGACGAAGTAAGCAACAATCTCTCGAAGATACTGAAATGGTTCACTGTGAACAACTTATTATTAAAAGCTAAGAAAACAAAATGTATAAAATTTTGTTTGCCTAATGTATTAAAGGTCAATAAAAGTGTAATATTAGACATTAATAAATTATAATTTGTAAATAATACGGTGTTCCTTGGTATAGCTTTGGATGTTTCACTTCAATGGGGACCACACATTGAAACTTAAGCGCGAAGGCTTAGTTCAGCTGCTTATGCCGTTAAGAAATTAAAATAGATAACGGATGTAAGTACTGCGAGACTAGTGTATTTTAGTTACTTCCATAGTATAATGTCTTATGGCATCTTACTGTGGGTACGTTAGTACTAATATATATACTTTGCTGTGGGGCATGCGGCTGATATAGAAACTATTTTCATCTTGCAGAAAAAAGCTATCCGCGCAATCTATCAGAGGCGATCACGTGAGTCGTTAAAGAATAAGTTAATGATATTTTAACTGTTGCTAGTAAATTTATATATAAAAACATCATGTACCTTCGTGAGACTTTGCATTTATTTCCAAAAAACAGTGACAGGCATAATTTGAATTTAAGAAATGTAAATAAAATAGATTTAGCCTTTTCGAGACTGAGTCAGGTTAAAAAGTCATTTGTGGGGCAGTGTAGTGTATATGATTCTACAATAAAACTCCAGAAAATGTAACTAGTTTTGTCAGAGACTAAATTCAAGACTCATGTCAAAAATTCTTGTGCTCTAGAGTATATTATAAAATAATAGATTATGTAAATGACAATAGTTATTAATGATACAAGAGTAGTAAAAAGTTCGATAACAAACGAGTGACATTTGTGAGCCCGAGCCGCAGGCGAGGGTTCTCCATAGTCACGAGCTTATTTTCTTTTACACCCATGTATCAAACAACATTTTTCAATACAATTGTGGGAAAATAGATAAAATGAAAAAAAAACGACCGTGACAGAAAAACAAAATACATGGGTAGGTACATACCTATCAAGGCTTCAGCAACCAAGGTTCATTTTACGCTACTTGTGGCTTACTTTAAATTTCCGGGGAGTAATCTCACTTTGTTTTTTCTAATACATACACATAAGTATATTTTTCATTACATTATATATTAACTATTCATAATTTTATTAGTTTTCACAACTCAAACATCTCAATTCAGATTTACGAAAATGGCGCCATATTTTAGCTAGCACACGTACGCATGCGTAAGTTTTTTTTTTGTTATCATAAATAGACTACAATAAGGCTTGGGATACTAAACCTCTTTGGAAAAGATGACCTATTCCTTGGTGTAACCGGTTCCACTTCATTCATATTTTTTCTCTTTTCTTCACAAAGATATTATCATCATATCAGCCAAAAATCGTCCACTGCTGGGCAAAGGCCACCTCCAAGGATTTTCACGACGACCGGTCCTGCGCTGCCCGCATCCATCACAAAGATATAATATAACCCAAAGGAATCTAAACAGCTAGCGTTATGTATGTACTAACCTCACGGAGGAACTACCTATCTCTTTTAAAATTCTCCTTTCAAAAGTCTTAAAGAAGATTCTGTATCATTGGTTATTATATTTTTTATTTGCTAGAAATGTCTTGTTCCCCCGAGCTATAAATTAAAAAAAAGTGGTAAAGTAAAATCACGTGTGCGGTAAAATCAATTTTGCACACACTTGACTGGCATATAAACTACTACTTTTCGAGCAACTGTATTGAAAAGATGTATACAGGGTGTAAAAAGACCACTCCCGGAAACATAAACTGGGGCTTCTACTCATTACACTCAACAACTTTCTCCAGGAAACCCATACTGAATTCTCGAAAAAAAATTTCAACTTTTCATACAAATCAGCCAGCTAATCCGCCAATTTTGTATGGAAACTCCAAAAAATTTCTCGAGAATTCAGTGTGGGTACGTTAGTACTAATATATATACTGTGGTGTGGGTTCCTTGGAGAAAGTTGTTCAGTATGATAAGTAGAAGCCCCAGTTTAAGTTTCCGGGAGTAGTCTTTTTACATCCTGTATGTTTATTCTATTACAAATACCATTACCTGAGACTGTAATCTGAAATTGACATTATAATAGACGATAAGTTTTGTTTTGACTATTTAAAAGTGGGTGTAAACACCTTTTTAGAATAAATTATTTTGATTTTAAATCCTCTCATTTTTTTGGTGCTTCGGGTCAAAGTGATTCATATGGCCTATATAGATCAAGTACCGTTTTTAATGCTTTTAACACCCTTTGCAGCTATTTACTGAATTTCGGGGTGTACCGCTAACACTAAAAGTCTCAGCCAAAGAAACTGACATACATATCTACAACATACACCCTTAAAATATTACCCTCCTTTATACGTAGTTGGGTGAAAATGGGAAAGGAAGGCAGCGACACACAGGCTCAACTGCGTATCTCCTACAAAATACAAAATACATTTATTGCGTAACCAAAGGTAAAACATAAAATGGTCTTAAAGATAATAAAGAAGTCCTCTATGGCCTACCTTAAAAAGGTGTGCAATGTCATTCTTTAATCTAACACATGAACATTTATTTAATTACTTAGTCTATTTTTATATCATTGTCAAGTAAATATTCGTTAATACTATAATAGCATCTGTTCTTTAAATATAAGTATAATTTTAATTTAAATTGTCTATTGTTTAATTCTTTTATAGAGTCAGGAAGTTTGTTAAATAAATTAGGTCCTAATACAAAAACAGTGTTTCTATAAAATGTCATATTTGAGCGCTGCAACGGGCGCACCTCCTAACTAGTGAATATTAAATGTGCTCAGTATTCTTTACTGGTGCGTTTTTTTCTTTTTACCCGGACTGCTCCAAAAGAGGGTAATATCACTGCTATCGACTGCATCATCACTTACCATTACCATCAGGTGAGTTGCAGTCAAACGCACTAAAATTTTTAATAAAAAAGATATATTTTTTTCGGTTTTATGTATTAAGTATGTATGTGTAAATATTGTTATAAAAATAACATGTCAATTAAACTAACCCTCCATACATAATAAAATAATCCACCCATAATCGTCCCTGTTCTTTGTGTCAAATGTTTAAACTGTCAATGAATAGATGATTTATCTATCTATCTATCTATCTATCTCGTCGGTGGCGTAAAGGCTAGGGCCGCGACCTCCTGTCGAAATCCTGCCACGTACACGCCCTAATGGCTCTAACTCTCTTTCTTTCTCACTCTCTTATCGTGTGACACAATTAACCGTGCTATCCAAGGGGTAGACGGTGATTGCCTGGTGTTGCACTTAGCATCACCCGCGGTCACGTGTAGGGCATTTAGATTTACACCTACGGACGTGTGCAATGCGACCTTCATATACATCTGGTCTCAGATGTGCAGCTTTCCTCAAGATTCAAGATTCAATGTATTTATTCAAAATAGGTGCAAATTACACTCTTTCTGATGGTCATAAATTAATAATAACATAATTTCATTCGTGAAAAATTAAGAAATGAACAATCATTAGTTAGAAATAAAGTCATTAGAACATGAAAACAATATGACATGAAAAGTTATACACACAATTATTGAATGTCATTGAAACCTTTGACAAGAGTAGGCCAGTTCACACGGACAGCACCCGGTCACGAGTATAACGCGAGAGTCAGCCATCGCTCCCATCAACCATATTAAAGGGAAAGGAACGACCCGGTTCCCGATACGCCACCATCCGCACAAACATTTAAGCGAGCATGCACCACTCATGTCAATGCTAAGATAAAAATATTAATTAAAAGAAGTACTAGACTTATCATGTCTTGTCGCTTCCATGTCAATTCTTAGGTTGTTTATCATTTTATTACTATTAAACATGATTAGTAGTGTTGATAGAAGAAACACTGTCAACCCATACATTTTTGTCATTAAAATATTCGGATGTCTTATAATAACCTTTTTTACAAAGAGTTCTTTTGACACAATTTTTCAACTGTTTTTCTGACAAATTTAAGACATCATCGGGTAATTTGTTATACATGAGTGAGCATTGTCCCACAAAGGACTTATTAATTTTGCTAAGTCTGGTATAAATTACTTGAAGTTTATTCCTATTCCGAAGATTACGACTGTGCCTGTCACTATTCAGTGAAAAGAGATGCAGATTTTTACGTACATACATTATATTTTCATAAATATATTGTCAGGGGAAATTCATTATATTAATATCATTGAACTTATCTCGGAGCGACTCACGAGAACGCATTCCATATATCGCGCGAACCGCTCTTTTTTGTAGAACAAATATGGTATTTATATCAGCTGCATGTCCCCACAAAAGTATCCCATAAGACATAATACAATGGAAGTAGCTGAAATATACCAGTCTTGCGGTATCTATATCTGTAAGGAGCCTGATTTTTTTGACTGCGTATGCGACTGAGCAAAGCCTGCCAGCTAGTGTTTCTATATGCGGGCCCCATTGAAGCCTTGAATGTACAGTTAATCCTAGAAACACGATTTGATTTATAAATTCTAATACATTACCAGCTAAGGATACATTGTTGTTTACTTCAATAACATTAGGTAATGTGAATTTAATACATTTGGTCTTTTTTGCGTTTAAGACTAAGTTATTTATGGTAAACCAATTGTATACTTTTGAAAGAGTGTCGTTTACTTCGTCAGACATATCAGTTTTTCTGTCAACCTTAAAAACTAGTGATGTATCATCCGCAAACAACACAATTTTCGACAATTATTCAACCATGAATGGTAGATCATTAATATAAACTAAAAAAAGGAAAGGTCCTAAAATAGAACCTTGAGGCACACCCATCTTAACCCGAGAGCCCATTGATTTCGTACCATTTATTTGTACTTTTTGTGTCCTATTTACTAAATATGATTCTAAAAGATCTAGAGCCATATTTTTAACACCGTAATGGTCCAGTTTTACAAGCAGAGTTTTTTGTTCCACACAATCGAATGCCTTTGACAAGTCGCAGAAGATCCCTATCGCGTTTTGGGATTTCAAAACATCATATATGTTTTTAATGAGTTCAACTCCCGCGTCCTCACGATGTTTCCTCACGGTAAGTACAATGTACGTAAGTATTGTAAAATATTCATAAACGATGTCTATGTCTAAGTTACGATACTTACCGATTGCTTTAACGGTGAAGGAAAACATCGCATCGTGAGGAAAGCTGCACATCTGATTCCCGATGTGTATGAAGGTCGCATTGCATACGACCGTAGGTGTAAATCAAAATGCCCTACACGTGACCGCGGGTGATGCTAAGTGCAATACCTACCAGGCAATCACCGTCTACCCCTTGTATAAGCACGGTTAATTGTGCCACACAATAAGAAAGAAAAGCTGAATCGCAAAAAAAAATCTTAACCTTTCATACAAATCGATCAGCTTATCGAGCAATTTCGTGCATTTATGTATGGAGGGTCCAAATTTTCTTTTGAGAGTTGACAATGAGTTCCTTGGGGAAAGTTGTTCAGTATGATGATTAGAATCTACACCTTTGTTACATCCTGAATCCTGTATAGACCACTTCGAGGTAACTTATAAACGCAAAAATTGTTATAGAAATAAGCTAAGAGGCGTATACTAATACTAAGAAAAAAAATTCATAAAACCGGCCAGTTGCGGTTCAGGCTTGCGAAATTAGGGTTCCCTGCACTACTATTAATCAAAATTATAGACCCCTTTAAATTATTAAGAAACTTGTTTGGCATTTAGGTAAGTTTTTGAGAGTATACAAAGGTACCTAACAGAAAAACTGACCAAGTGCGAATCAAAATCGCAAAATTAGGGTTCCGTACCACCACTACTCGTCAAAATAATTATATAGACCACTTCCAGCTACTTTTTAACTTGAGATTTAGGAACAAATAGGTTATTGGGCGTATTAAGGAAAAAAACCGGCCAAGTGCGAGTCGGGTTTGCTCACTGAGGGTTTCGTCCCACCAAAGTATTCTATATGTCTTTTACTTAAACAGAGTAAACAAATATGATAACATCACCAAAAAATTATAATATTCCAACGAAACATAAATGTGAAAGGGAGTCATAATTTCGATAGAAAAAAAATACAGAAATCTAAATGGGTAGGTACCAAGTTCTATAGTGGTTTCTTAAGTCATAGGCACTACAAATTGAAATATTTATCTTAGATTTCTCCAAATATTAGAGAAAATACAACGGTTTTTAATTGTTTAAAAAATTGTGTTATTATCTGTGCTACTTACAGGTGTAACTTGGCAAATTTAAATAGTCAGGCCGCCAAGAAAGCAAAGTTTACTACTTTTAAAAATGAACCCCAATATGGAATATGATTGGATGGTGAAAACTTGCCAAACTACACGTCCAGTAGGTAGCACAGAACACAACAAATTGTCTGTCAAACGACTGAAAACCGTTGTATATCTACACTTATGTTATAAAGAGGAAAGATTTGATTGTTTATTTGTTTGTCTTGAATAGGCTCCAAAACTACTGGTCCGATCTGAAAAATTCTTTCACCGTTGTGAAGCTACACTATCCGCGGTTGCTATAGGCTATATTATATTTTCAAAAAATTAGGGATCTTTTCTAAAACTTAAAAAATGTAACCCAAGGTGTAAAAAAATCCTGCAATATCTACAAAAAGTAGTGTAGTGTAGTGGTAGCGGTAGCGGTAGTGTAGTGAAGTGTACTGTAGTGTAGTGTATAGTGTGAGGCGGTACGACGTTCGCCGGGACAGCTAGTTCTCTAATATTTGAAGAAGTCTTAGATAAATATTTCAATTAGAAGTGCCGTAGCTAAGATTTAAGAAACCACTATTAGAACTTGTTACCTACCCATTTAGATCTCTGTATTTTTTTTCAATCTAACTTGGCTCCCTTTCACATTTATGTTTTGTTGGGATAAATGTTACCCGAATGCTCTTTTGAGGAGAGGTCATGTTTTTATGCATTCGTGTTAGTTTATTCTCAAACCTTATCAAGTTAACATCTATCTCATTATAAACGCGAAAGTATGGATGTTTGTTTGTCTCACGCCTAAACGGCTGGCCTGATTTGCATAGAGCTAAAGTAAAGGTTGAAGAATAATAGAGGATACTTTTTAAAAGCTTTTATTTAGTTTCATCTGTCCCGGTTTATCCGACGTTCTTATACGGTGAAGGAAAACATCGTGAGGAAACCTGCACACGCCTGCGGAGAAACTCGAAGGTTGTGTGTCGACCAACCCGCACTGGGCCCGCGTGGTCGACTAATGCCCGATCGCTCTAATGCAGGGTAGGCTCGAGCCCCTTGGTGGGAACATATATGAACTGATGTGATGATGATGACCTGTCCCGGTGTATGTAATAAAATCTTACAAGTTAAATTACGTGGATCACCACTTCCGGGTTTCCGAATGAGCTGAAATTTTGCATGCATATGTATATCGCGTGACAATGTAATATTAAAAGCTTGTACATAAAAGTTTTTGGGTTTTTAGTTATTTATGCCGGAAAAATGCATAGTTTTCGGGGCTTGTGGGACTAACTGAAGGCCACACTCGCGAGCCACTCAGCCATAAAAAACTATGCACGCGAGCGAAACCGTAAGCGAAAGCTAATTTATTTATGAAAATAATATCTGCATGCTACAGCATTTCCCGCTCTTTCAAAAACAGAGATCGAGCGAGCTTTCCCAAATACCACCAAAAAAATATTTTTTAACACATGATGAATTGAACAATACAATTTGTGCTGTTACGGTACGGACTGAGTATAAAATATTTTTTGAATCTAGCATCTGCTCCTCCGTAGAATGGGGTGGTGGGCAGCTGTCGCCGCACGCGCACGTTTTGACAATAGCCGCGATCAATGAACCCGCGACCCCCGCCCCCCGTCCCCCGCCCGTTGTCACCCTCCGCAGGGACGTCCGTCAGGTACTCAGATCTGTGCACAGAGGAAGCGCTTTCGGGGTGGGTGCTTTTGATAAGCATTTTAGCAAGCTGCGAGATGCTATCATCTTTAATACTTTTACCAAACAGCTGATGTTGAAAAAATTTCCGGATAAAAATAGGGTTCTGGCGTATTATACTGGAAATCTGGTTGTCTCAGGATACCCTTAATCTAATCTACATCCGGGTCCAATAGTTTAGAAAAACTAGGGACACTTTTCTTACGAACGGCACGTTTGCTCTATCTTAGGAACGGCACCTTTGACAAAAATGTGTTATGAGAAAGAACTACTTTATTTGAAAAAAAGTTTAAAAAAACTTAAAACCGACTTCAAAATAAAATTCACTCAAAAGTCGGTTTGAAGTTTTTTTATCCTTTTTTTTTTATTTTCTTTATTTTTAGTGGTAATGCTATCTATCTAGCAACGTTAAATCCAATCACCTATACTCACCAATAGGAATTATCAAATCATATTACATGTGTTTCATTAACAGATACAGAGTCCTGTGGCTTCCATCATCATCTCAGCAGCATGAAAGTAAAGGAGTTAAATCGTCCATAATCAGCTCATCTGAATAACCTGAAGGAATACAACTATCGGTCTATGCATACCTACGTATATATCTATTATCTATGTATAACATTAAAAAGAATTTTCCTTCAACTCCTAACCGTGAAGGAGTTGTACCTTCCTACATCAGCTTATGATGACTAACAGACGCAAGTATATTAATAGCTTTAGAAAACATATGAATCACGTAATTAGTGCCTTTAATTTCAAATTTATCATTATTTTTGAAGGGTTCCCTCGATTTCCCTAAACACGGGGTTTCGCATTGATACCCCACACGGACACGAGGTTTCACAATGATACCCCACACGAACACGAGGTTTCTCATTGATACCCCACACGAACACGAGGTTTCTCATTGATACCCCACACGGACACGAGGTTTCACAATGATACCCCACACGAACACGAGGTTTCTCATTGATACCCCACACGAACACGAGGTTTCTCATTGATACCCCACACGGACACGAGGTTTCACAATGATACCCCACACGAACATGAGGTTTCACATTGATAACCCACTCGAACACGAGGTTTCACATTGATACCCCACTCGAACACGAGGTTTCACAATGATACCCCACACCAACACGAGATTTCACAATGATACCCCACACGAATATAATACACAAAAATATGTCGCTTTTACTTGTTTTTTTTTTAAATAAAATATACAGTCGAACATACAACCTCCTCCGTTTTTGCAGTCGTTTAAAAAGTACAAATTTTTTGACTAAGAGTTATAATTTTAAAAGTTAACTACAAAATTTTATAATTGTAGATGGGTTACTCGCATAATGACACATTTAGGTAGCCAAACGCACAATGACGCATGGTGTCTACGCAGAATGCCATACGCAAATTGACACATATTCTCATACGCGAAACGTCATAAAATGAGGAGGGCAGTCAAAAACAACTTTCACTACTTGTATGGGAGGGAGATAAAATTTTATTTTTTCATCGCCAAACTAATTTTAGTTGCTCATTTTAGCAATTTCATTCATTCATTTAATCATTTGACCATAATTTCAAATGTGAAAGTTCTTAAAGTATAGTGGGTTCTATGCAATATATCACGTTATGTAGTGTTAACTTGAATTAAAAATAAACATATCACAATATCAATGAACTTGTTAGAAGTGCACAATTATTTAATTACCAAAAAGAAAAATTATTAATCGTTATTTAAAATACTCTCTGCGTGATCGAATCAGAAACGAGGAGATCCGCAGGAGAACTAAAGTAACCGACATAGCTCACAGAATCGCTAAACTGAAGTGGCAGTGGGCAGAGCACATAGCTCGTAGAACAGATGGCCGATGGGGCAGTAAAGTTCTCGAGTGGCGACCACGCACCGGAAAACGTAGCGTAGGCAGACCTCCCACGCGGTGGACCGATGACCTGGTGAAGATCGCGGGAAGCCGATGGATGCGGGCAGCGCAGGACCGGTCGTCGTGGAAATCCTTGAGGGAGGCCTTTGTCCAGCAGTGAACGATTTGTGGCTGATATGATGATTTAAAATACTAGCTTTTGCTCGCAGCTTTGCCCGCGTGGACATCGTTTTTATGACTGTCTTCGAGGGTGAGTGGTGCGTGGACATGAGTTTTATCAAGATCCCTCAGGAACTATATCGGGCTATTCTGATTAGCAGCCTTTGTCACTCCCCACCCTCTCAACCAATTCTATACAAAAATCACTTCAATCCGTCCCTCCGTTTTAAAGAAGCTGACGTGCGCGAGCGTGGAAATGAGTTTTCTCCAGATCCCTCGGGAATTATATAAGGTGACCTTAAATTAGTTCTTGATAGCAAAGGATATAAATGTACTCGTGATTACAAACAACTTTCCCAAAGAAACTATATGTCGAATCAGAAAAAAAATTTAGGTCCTCGATACATAACAAGTTATCAAATCGACAAAAATGTATGAAGGACCAAATTTTTTTTTTCATATTTGACATATACTTTCTTAGGGAAAGTTGTTTGTAATCACGAGTACATTCATATCCTTTGCTATCAAGAACTAATTAAAAGTCATCCTATATATGCTAATTAGTAAATTATGTCATATCCCACCCCCTCAACCATATCTGTGCAAAAAATCACAGCAAGCCATTGGTCCGTTGTGATGTTAGAGAAATTAACCAAAAAAGAGTATTTTTTCAGTTCCCTCAGGAACTGCATCGGACTATGCTATTTTTACGGGATAAACAAACGGACGGACGTATGGACGGACGACGTTCATAACGAAATGATAAGGGTTCAGTTTTTTGGCGTTTCAGCATTGGAACTCTGAACAAACAGCTGATCTTTGAGAGTAACGTCTTTATCTTCCAACAAATCAGTCGAGATTCTTCAAGTTATTGTGTCAAATCGAGAGAGACTGAAAGACAAGTAAAAAGTAGAAATTTAAGGAAACATAGTGTATATGTCACAGGCATATTAAACTGTAACTCGTCATTTTAAAAATGGTCCGGCAAATTGTAAAATTGCGAGGGCTCGCTCATTTACAACCTGCATACGGCATTTTACGATTTGCCTGGTTCGGTATTTTACTATCTGCGTACAGAATTTTACAATTTGCCTGTCCATTCATATACGGATGAATTATTACAATTTGCCTGGCTCTGCATTTAACACTCATTTGCCTGATCATTTGTAAAATGAGTAATCATATATACAGCACTTAACAATTTTCCTGACCGTTTATATATTGACGAATTATACAATTTTCCGGGCCATTTGTAAAATGACTAATCATACAATATGCCTGCCACATATAATTATTGTTAGAGAAAGAAACTGCACTTGAATTTATTTGTATGTTTCCGTACCTGCAGGTAACGGAACCCTACTACTAAACCTACGCTGTTCGTCTGTCCGTCCAACTTTTGAAAGGCTGTATCTCTTGTACCGTGATAGGTAAAGTTTGTTCGCTTATTTAACCGCATTTTTGACGGCTCCCGACAAACACTGTCAAAGGTCAAAGGCACGATTGAACTCAGACCGGCACATTTGACAGAGTGTTTGTCGGGAGCCTTCAGAGATGTGGTTAAGTAAGCGAACATGCTATAGCTGGCTAAAATTTGCCTCATATCAGCCAAAAAACGCCCACTGCTGGGCAAAGGCCTCCCCCAAGGATTTCCACGACGACCGGTCCTGCGTTGCCCACATCCAGCGGCTTTCCGCGACCTTCACCAGGCCATTGATCCACCGCGCGGGAGGCCTGCCTACGAACGTCTTCCGGTGCGCGGTTACCACTCGATAATTGTGCTGCTTTTTTTACCCAAAGGGTCGGTGAGTGGGGACGCTATATCATGAACCTGGTAGTTTAGCGTATCTGGTAGATGTACGAGAGGGCACACTGCCACTTAAGCGATTCTGTGAGCTGTGTCAGTTACCTTAGTTCTTCTACGGACTACGGATCTCCTCATCTCTGATTCGATCGCGTATATAGGGAAACTCCGAGCATAGCTCTCTCCATCGCTCTTTGGGTGACCTTGAGCATTCTTATGAGGCCCATAATACGTAAGCTACCATGTATCAGTTGTCTATGTCATCACCGGCAACACACTGGTCAAATAGCTTAGTCTTGAGACACTGCGATATTTGGGATGTGAAGATATTGCGAAGCTTCCCGAACGCTGCGCAGCCGACTAGGATTCGACGATTGATCTCTTTCTTGAAGTTGGTCCTAAGTAACTGGAGTGTTTGTCCCAAAAATAGGTACATATTCGTCAACAACTTCTAGTGTAGAGTCGCTAATCTTCAGAGAAGGGTGGGACATTTAACATTATTTTCGTGTTCTCCATATTCATTTTAAGACCCACTTGTTGAGAAACTCTACTGAGGCCATAGTCTCAGCGATGACCACGATATCGTCAGCGAATTGGAGGTGGGTGATGTATTCACCGTTGATATTGATGTCGAGTCCACCCCAGTCCAAAAGCTAGAAAACATCTTCTAGGGTGAACAGTTTCAGAGATATAACGTCTCCTTGTCTCACCCCTCGTTGCAGCCGGATAGGTTTCGAATTCTGGTCCTAAAGGCGAACCGATATAGTGGCGTTATCATACAAACACTTCAACACCTCAATGTATCGATAGTCAATTCGGCACCGCTGGAGAGACTGTAGCACAGCCCAGTTTCGACTGAATCAAAGGCTTACTCATAGTTCACAAACGCCAAGCATAGTGGCTGATTGTACTCTTCAGTTTTCTGTTTAATCTGCCGCAGCGAATCTATGTCGTCTATGGTACTAAAGCCTCTTCGGAAGCCGGCTTTTTTGGGAGGCTGGAACTCGTCAAACCTGCGTGAATTCTTTTTCAGACGGCCGGCTGAAATTTTAAAGAATATATTTTATGGTGAGGGATTTAATAAAAAAATAATCAATCATTGTTACACTTGTGTGGATAGATGTAGTGGTATGGAACCTTCGGTGTGCGAGTCCAACTCGCTCTTGGCCGGTTTTTATTTTACACGGCTTCAAAGGAAACTGAACAAAGAGGCAGAGAGTTGTATCGTAAATAGGGCAGGTATAACAACCTCTGGAAGGAAACGATTGGTTCCACACAATATTTCGCGCGAGAACAATGCGTTTCCCACAGCGTGCGCGCGCGCAGGCTTCCTGTCGCGTCGCCCGGTGCCCGGCGGCGCCCGGTGCCCGGTGCCCGGTCGTGCGATATCCGACACTGTTTAACTTGTTCCACATTTATTGAATTGAACTGGATTTCTTAATTCTGTTTCTAAGTAAAATCTATTACGATTTAGGTAACAAGTTAACTTCCCTAGATATTTCTTTTCTATGGAATTAGAAAAATTGTAGACTACTTATTTCTTATTTTTCTTTAGTTAATGATGTTTTGATTTTCTTTTTTGGCTTCCGTACACCCAACGGGTGACCAACGGGACCCTATTATTAAGCCTCCGCTGTCTGTCCGTCCGTCAGCGGGCTGTATTTCATGAAAACCTTATTAGGAAGACAGTTTGAAATTTTCACATAATGTGTATTTCTATTGCCGCTATAACAAAAAATACTAAAAATGAGAAAAAGTTAAAAATAAGGTAGGTCTCCATACAAAAAAAGTTTTATAGGTCTTAGAAGTTTTTTAATTTAGCTCTATCGTAAAAATATATACATACAATCGTGAGACTTGGTGTGATTTATAGTACTCATACTGAAGTAAAACAACAAGTAATAAAAATTGGCCAAGTGTGAGTCGTACTCGCGCTAAGGAGTCTGAAGTGAATTACAAAAATACAATATTGTTTATTGCATTACAACATAAAAAAGAAGAAAACGGCATAGAAGAAATAACATGCAATATTACATAATATTTCAATGGAATTAGAAAAATTGTAAAACACTTCTCTCTTTTTTTATTTTTTTAAACTCACAATTGGTAAGCCCTTGGCGTTATCTCACCTTATTGTTCCCAGATTTTTTCCAAGAAAATGATGTTTATGTTTCTGATCCGCTTCCGTTAGGATATTTAGGAAAAAAAGTAGGTAATCTTTCTTAAACATTTCAAGGAATTAGAAAGTGTAAACCACTTCTTTCTCAGGTTTTTCCAAGACAATGATGTTAATTATATCAGAAAATTTTCTAAAAGCCTGCCGATATCAATTCATTCATAATTTTCTGAAACAGTGGTTATCGCTAATGACCCGCGTTAGCGATAATTAAGTACCTATGTAGTTAGATGATGTAGGGTGTATGAGCGGGTGAAGGGTAGCAAGCAGCACAGTGCACACTGCACAGGGCAGGCAGCAGGCAGCAGGCAGCGGGCAGTGGGGCACGCTACGCATGTGGTCGGGCTGGGGCCTGTCGACGCATCTGGTGGCGTGCGGGGGGCGCGGCGGGGGCTAAAATTAGTGGCTGAGCGCCACGTGCGCCTCCTGCCTGCCGCCTGCGAGCATCAGTCAGTCCGCGCGTAACCACCACGACGCACGCCCGCTCGCCCGCACGCCTCACGCCACACCATACGCCGCGTCGCTCCACCAGTGATACTTACAACAAACGAACCGCGCGGCATCGGACTGAGAGCGCACCAGCGTGCAGCGCGAGCGTGCACAGTGACAGTGTTCAAGGAGTGCAGAGGTGGCCGGCGCGACGGAGGCGGTCCAAGGCATGCTGATGGCGGGCGGTCTGCCTGCCGAGCCCGAGGGGCTGCTGGCGCTGGGCGCGCTGCCCGGCCAGAAGGACACCACCTGGACGAAACTATTCGTCGGCGGACTGCCGTACCACACGACGGACAAGAGCTTGAGAGAACACTTCGCGGTGTACGGCGACATAGAGGAGGCGGTTGTCATCACAGACAGACAGACCAGCAAGAGCAGAGGATATGGCTTTGTAAGAATTATTTTCATTCCTTTTGCTTCCATTAGCTAGGCGTATCAACCCGTGGGAGGCTTCGTGCCGATCGCAAACAGAGTTACAAGTTCACAGGTTGATGTGATGACTATTGCTGAAATAAAAGAACAATGGTTCGAAGTGACACGTAAAATTGAACGATGCCGTGCGCTGGCGACGCGTCAGCTCACGGGCCGGCTGAAACGCTACCGTGTCGCACGGTGCGCGGTGCGCGGTGCGTTATCGCGGTGCCGCCGCCGCGCCGCTACCGATACCGATACCAATACGTACGGTGGAGGTAACGACGAGTGTATCGCAAAATTTACATCAAACACGGAAGTAGCGACCGCGATACAGGTGCACACGTTGATCCCGAAGTTATAGCGAAACAAATTTAAGCCAATACGGTATTTGACAGTAATCAAATAGTTATTTGTGTAACAAGGGGACAAACAAAGTAGATACATTTTTTGTTCCGAGAGTGTTAGTTTTAATTCTGAGCTAAGCAAGGGATTCTATAGTAGATTCTATATTAGTGTAGAATCCTGAGCTGAGCGAGTAAGTAAGTAAGTAAAACATTTATTTGCAGAATATTGGTAACAAAACTTGTCCGCCGTAGCGGCATGCAAATCTTTAGTACCAAGGTGATGAATTTAATAAATTTAAATGATTACATAAAAAGAAAAACACTAGTATAGTCCAAAAATTCAAAAGAGTTAAAACATTTCAAATTATTATTTAGAAAAAATCACTTCAATAATAAAATAATAAGTTCATTGATGAAAACAAATCATTAGGTAGGTGAATGTCAAATTTATAATAATGTAGGAAATGTCACATTTTAGTCATTAAGATATTCTTCAACAGAGTAATATGCCTTCTTCAGTAACTCACAAACTTTATTTTTAAAAACATCTTAACAGTCGACCTCTTTTATACTTATTGGCAACTAACTTATTGTACAGTTTCGGTGCCATTGCTAATATACTTTTACGTAGTGAGGTGGTTTTGCAGGGTATTAAATTTAATTTGAGTCTTCGTCTTCCGCTACTAACAGGAGCGAGGAATTCAATATAGGTACGTCGCCCGAGAATAAAATAGTTTGGCCTCGAATGACACACACAATTTTTCATCACAACCTATGAGAAAAAGAAATGAAAAGAAAGAAGAATGACCGTTCTTTTTTTTCAACGCGCATTGCCGCCAAAACCAAAGTGACTAGTAACTTCCTCATATATTATACGTTCGAACTCTTTGGTTAACTTCATATACTAACCAACAAAGAGTTAGTATTTTAATGATTTTAATACGAACTCCTTGCTAACCAATCACGAAAGAGAGTTTATCACCATAGAGAATTAAATGTGATATTTTTTCTTACATTCAACGGTTAAGAACGCGGACTAATCAAAAGAGAGAAACAAAACTCCCTGTAGGGAGCAAAGTAGAATTTTTTTCGCACTTATTGAGGAACCAATGTTAGTTTTTCAAATAGGTATATATTTTTATTTTTAACCAATTCCAATTTTGTTATTTCTTGAAATCGCAACAAGTTCGCACGCAACACACAATCGCGTCACATGCTCGTGCCTGTAACACGAACAATTTCAGAACAAAATGACGTTTGTGATAGCTGATAACAAGTACCAAACGCAAACGACTGCCTATATTCTAGTAGTAGAATACTTACCGTAGTGAGTCCAGTGATGTGATTGAGCCAAAACCGATAATGCGTTCCCTCAATAAGGTAAGGTGAGCGCAATACTACGAGTACCTCGGTAGTCGTATACTGTTCCCAACCTAGGTCGAGTCGCAATAACTTTAAGGGTTTCTACGCATGTTGTCCTAGAATTAGTTTAGTTTAGTTTACTTGTCTACAAATCCAACATGTCGAGCACGCTGTCGGCCGGTTCTATTCTACTAATCTCTTCATTGTGTTCAGATACATAGATAAATCGTTTATTTCACTGTAAGTCTGGCCTCCTCACACGGCCGTAATTCCTCTCTGAATTCACGTGGAAAAAGTTACAATACGAGTGAAGCTTAATGAAATTATACGCAAATCCGGGCTTTCTGAATTCAGAAAGGAGTTCCGGCCGAGTGAGTCCAGCTTAACAGACATCTTATTTTAAACTTGTTCTAATGGTCGTAAAGCTTGCCCGTTGATAATGTTCCAATTCTGATTGTTTGACGACAATCAACGTGTGAAGAATGCATTCCAGTCGCGGTCATTAGCTCGAAGAGTGTGTCTATCAGCCTATTTAGCTTTATCAAGGCTTTTATTGTGAAAAATAATAATTCCAAAAGCGAACAGATGTGTTGAATACTGCAGCGCCGATAAGGAAAGCGCGGTTTTCGCATCGCATGAAGTGCTTGTGACGCTAGGTAATAAAGATGAGGATTTTCATTTGACTCAAAATGGGGTTCGTTGGAAATGAATCACAACCCTATTTCAATAGTGGTGGGGTGCGCCGCGCGCCGCGCGCCGTGCGACTGCTCGGGGACTGGGGAGGACCTTCCTGCACCCTCTGTCACATCCAAACTGGTGCCGGGTGTAATGATCGCAATGCGCTCCTCGGTGTAGTTTACCGTGGCGATGGCAAACGCACTAGTTGTTTTGTTTTATTGATTGATCTGTGTTAGGTTCAGCACTTGCCCCATATTGTGAAATTTGCCATATTGAGTTCTTCCATTTTTCGCTTTATGTAATACACTTCATCCAAATACATAATAATCTTATGTGAAGACATTTTGTAGTGCCTTACGGAAGTAGAATTATGCATTATAGGAGGGTTGGCAGATGACCTTTATTTAAAGGGCGTCCTCTTATTTAGACCAGAAAATGGGTATCACTCATCCTCTAATTTAAAATCTGGATTTTATTATAATTCTTTAACTTCTTACCATGTCCGTTATTTAATCTTATCAAATCCTCTAAAACATAAAACAGGAGCCAGCAACCCTAATTATATAGGTGTCGACCAATATCTATCAATCGCTATCAACGAAGCATGTTCATAATTTCCAATCGGCACTTACTATCAGGTGAGATGATCTTATAGGCGTACCAATTTTGGTTAAAATAATCCTTACTAATATTATAAATGTGAAAATGTGTTTGTTTGTCACCTTTTCACGCTTCAACGCCTTGACCAATCTTTATGAAATTTGGCATGCAGGTAGCCTGTGTCACGGGGAAGGACATAGGCTACTTTTTATCCCGGGAGAATAGCATAATCTGATGCAGTTCCTGAGGGAACTAAAAAAATACTCGATTGTTGTGATTTTTTGCACAGAGATGGTTGAGTAGGTTGGAAATGACATAATTTACTAATCACCCTTAAAGACACTCATAAAAATGCTGTCCACGCGGGCGAAGCTGCGGGAAAAAGTTATTAATAAACGCGAAAGTTTGTAAGAATGTATGGATGTATGTTTGTTACTCTTTCACGCAAAAGCTATTTAACGGATCTGGATGAAATTTGGTAAGTAGACAGATTAGGACACCTGGATTAACACATAGGCTACATTTTTACCCGCTCGCAAGCCGCTTGCGGCTCACGCACGGCGCACTCTCGAAAAGTCATAGAAACGTGGTCCACGCGGGTAAAGCCGCGGGAAACAGTTAGTTAAAAATAAAATGTAAAAGCAGGCCAATTTTAATGTCACAATATTACAAAAACAAACTACCAGTCATGACTACTTAGTTATAAAAAACAGTCAAAAACATTGGTACGTCCACAGAGCAGAAATACTTCTAAATAAGTATGTTACCAGTTTCATTAAAAATTAAAAACCCGACTGTATAAAAACATTTATCTCCTTTTTTGGCTGTCGGGTGAAAATGTGTCCTATGTCAATCAGGGGATCAAGACTCTCCTAAATACATCAAGCCGTTCAGTTGGGCTACCAGCTTGGGGCTACGGATCAGCCGACACATCCGAACTACATCACCCTCCTTGGGCAGTCGGGAATTATGAGGTCATACCGAATCTTTAAACCTTCTCACTCGAAACGTTGAAATAAGAACTGCATCTATCGACAGTCTTTGCTAATCTAGAACCTTCTAATTGGTGGCCAGTAACAGTCATTGACTTGAGTCCTAGTTTGTACCTACAATGAAGTCCGAAGCTTGCCAAGCGTGCGGGGTGCGGCGTGCGGCGTGCTGTAGAGCCCGACCAGAACAAAGCCGACATTTGACACCGTGCGGGCTACACAAAGAGGGGCTCGTGTAAAGCCTTTCTCATCCTTTAAGGATAGGTTACACAGTGCGAGCAGCTGATGTGACAGTAGACAGCTACTGTGCCTATGTACTCGTATGACAGTAGCTCGACTCGCCTCGCACGGTCACACTGTGCAAGCTGCTGGCTTCTACTGGCATATTCGTCAATGGCAATTCGTCTGCAATGTTGTCGCAAAATACACGTTTAATCACAGTACATACCACAATAAAAGCGGTTACGAAAATACTTTGTGTTGAAATGCTTAGAATTGAAAGAGCTATACAAAAAAAGAAGAAGAAAAGAAGTATTTGGGTCAGGGATTGGTTGCAAAAAAAAGGGGCAACGCATACAATATTTAAAGAGCTATATGATGAAGATCCCCGAGAATATAAAGCGGTTATGAGAGTGACACCTGAACAAGTGGAAATACTTTTAAATTTAATTGCTCCAAAAATTCAACGTGATGATACACTGATGAGGGATGCGATACCTGCAAGGGTGAAGTTGGAAATAACTCTGGTATACCTTTCTTCTGGGATATCGTATAGACTATTGTCGGTATTTTTCAGAGTTTCAAAAGCATCCATAATTAAAATAATACCAGAAGTGTGTGCTGCTATCAATGAAAGTCTAAAAGGTTATATCAAAGTAAGTAATTTTTATTATTCTTAATCAAATTCACAACGGATTTGTTAAAGTTTTTGCACATATTAAACGTGAACTTAACATAGTAATACTTAATAACTACAGTACTACATAGCTTATTTCGTTATTTTAGAGATTGATATTGCTGCAGAAAGTATATCATTACGGAGTATAGATTGTGAAGATTGATCCAGCAGTGGCGTAGAGTGTGCAGATATTGTAGGTTCAACAGGTTGATAATTTACAGACATTGTTTGTGAAGGATTTACTGGAGCTGCGAACACTACAGGCTGTGATGACAGCGTACATTCATTATGGAGTATAGATTGTGAAGATTGTTCCAGTTGTGTAGAGTGTGCAGATATTGTAGGTCCAACAAGTTGATAATTTACTGCAGGCTGTGGTGATGGCGTACATTCAGAACTGTAATCAGAAGGTGTATACACAATTCTAGCACAGAGGGCGCTTTTACGGTATCTAGAGAGTATTGCCTGTATTTCATCTGTCGCATCAATTCTATCAATCGGAGGTAACTGTTTGAGCTGCAGTGCTACATGTCTTCCAATAACATCACATTCATCTTCTAATTCTCTTGGAATCGGGGCAGACACGTTTACTAAACTGTTATTTAGTTCTTTGAGCTCATTCACAGCTGCTTGAATTTCAGACCGTTCTGATGATACTTTCGTCTTTAATTTTGAAGTTTTTGGTGGCCTCATCACTTTTGTAGGAACGGCGTTGTTGCTATTGTCACTAGCATCAAGGTCCTCGTTATTCATGGCCTCGTTTCCTGACATTGATCCAACGTTGCTTCCTGACGTTGACGCATGATTTGGTTCCTGAAATTAATGTTACTCTTTTATTTTTCAGATACCCAATGTGGAAGAATGGCAAGATATAGAAGTAGGATTCGCTTCGAGGTGGAATTTCCCGAATTGCTGTGGAGCTATTGATGGGAAACACATAACAATTCAAGCACCACCGAATTGTGGCAGTGAATATTATAACTACAAAGGAACAAACAGTATAGTGCTCATGGCCGTCGTAGATCACGATTATACTTTCAGATATGTAGATATAGGCTCATACGGTCGTAATGCAGATGGTGGGGTATTTCAAAACTGCTCTTTGTATCCGTATCTAGAAAACAATTTATTGTTGCCTGAAAATGGTATTCTAGTTGGAGATGATGCCTTCCCTTTGAAGCCGTATTTACTAAAGCCCTACAAAAATATATTGACTACCGCAGAAAAGATATATAATTATAGATTGAGCAGAGCAAGAAGGATTGTGGAGAATGGGTTTGGCATTCTAGCATCTCGTTTTCGTGTTTTGGGAAAGCCAATTCAAGTTAAAGAGGAAACTACGATAAAGATCGTCTTATGTGCATGTACATTACACAATTGGTTACGTACCACTGCATCAAACACTTATACACCACCAGGAACTACAGATTATGAAGACATCATAAACTTTCAAATCATTCTGGGGCAGTGGAGGTCCGAAATTAATGAATTACCGAGTATTCGTCGCTCGAGAATCAATAATAGATCGAAAGCAATAGCAGAGAAAATGCGTGATAAATATAAAAATTATTTCAATGGCGAGGGAGCAGTTACGTGGCAAAATGATATGATTGTGTAATTAGAAATAAAATACTTACCAGATTACTTAGTGTTTCTTTTTCTTTTAGATTTATTATTTTCATAATATAATCCATAGAATCGAACCACTTGATAGATGGTTTATAGATCTCATCAGTGCCAGATCCACTTTTTTTGCTTTTTTCAATTTTCAATAACTCCTGGATATACGTAGAACGTAAATTTTTGATTTTTTTTTAACTTCATTCGTGTTTTGTAAATTAAATTCCATGCGGATGTGTTCTAACGACGCTTTACGCAAATCTCTGTTCTTATAATTAGGATCCAAACAATTCCATAAGTTCGTTTGATCTTTGTATAGCTCCACAAACTTTATATTTTGATCGGATGTCCATCTTTCCGCCATTTTGACGCCGAAACAAGAAACACTGAGCGTGGGCCCGAGCGTACGAGCTACTGTCATTTCGCAAAATCGTGCGAGTTGACGACCGAGCGGCGTGCGAGTGGCGTGGTGGGGGAAGGCAAGTAGCGAGTAAAAACAAAAAATGTTGAAGTAACTCGGACGCGAGCTACTGTCCCACTCGCACATTACAGTAACTCGTATGATGCGGTCACACGGTGCAAGTAACTGCACCTCAGTAACTGACTCGGTCAGCTCGCATGCCAGCTCGCACTGTGTAACCTAGGCATTACTTTACTCGTTTACTTGGTGGCCTAGCAAGGCATCCCATGCGTTCTTGCAATGATATAAGCTGTTCTATAGCCGCTGAAGACTTACAAATTACAATGTAATCTTACATAACGTAAACATCCCTGTAAATCCTGTTCCATTACTTTCACAAGAATCATGTTGAGGCGATAACGATAAGGCATTATGGCAACAACCTTTTAAGGTGGAACGTCTTTCATTTGACATTTTAGGGAGTAACCAGGCTTGTCAGGTGTTCGGTTTTTCACCGAACTGTTCGGTATTTCAGCCCCGTGTTCGGTGTGCGGTATAAAGAAAATACCGAAGTGTGGGTGGTACGGTATTAGCGCAAGTCCTATTCGTTAATGTTTACTAAGTATTCTATTGTGTTCTCTTCGTCGGGCAATTTTCTCAGTTTGATCTGGCCAAAACAAAGGATTTGATTGATTGATTTTCGACACATTGTACCAGAAAAATCATGAAGGGTAAAGATGTTCTGTTTTTTTATCTGGACCACTGAACCGTGGGAGTAATTCCCGCGCCACAGCCCGCGCTGAAATCCACTTTACGATATTATAGTACATAGTAAAAAAACCAAACCCTAACATCACTCTGTGGTCCATCTTTCTGTCATCATCTGTTCTCTGTTCTTTCTATCTGTCCGTCTTTCTGTCATCGTCTGTTGTTGTCTGTTCTTTCTATCTTTACTTCTTTCTGTCATCGTCTGTTGTCTGTTCTCTCTATCTGTCCGTCTTTATTACATCGTCTGTTGTTGTCTGTTCTTTATAGCTGTCCGTCTTTTTGTCATCGTCTGTTGTTCTCTGTTCTTTCTATCTGTCCGTCTTTCTGTCATCGTCTGTTGTTGTCTGATCTTTCTATCTGTCCGTCTTTCTGTCATCGTCTGTTTTTGTATGTTCTCTCTATCTGTCCGTCTGTCTAGAGTCAAGACTCTCAACACCCTTTTTCTTGGGCTTAATATCAAACACTAAGGTACAGATGATTTGAATAGTACCTAATACGTATACTAAGATCCCATGGAGATCAGAAAAATTAAGCTTATAGAAGATTAACTTAGTTACGCTATCAAAGTGTATAAGGTAATTGTATGTCACGTGTTTGATATCACAAACTGACTCATCAAAACCTATTCCTGCCTAGGCTACTTCCCGTTGAGCTAATCATGAGATTTGACAAGAAGCAAGGTCTCATAGCTCAAGTAATGGAAAAATTTGAACGCCGTTTATTTGGTTATTCATATTACATACAGTATTTATTATTACATATTATTATTTATTTTTATTATTCGAAAAAAATTGAATACAAAGGTAAACATTGGACCCGCAAAACTGAATGATCAGTTTGTCTGTGTGATCGACAGTCTCAGTAGCAGTAGAGTATCTAAAAAAAAATATTCAAGAAATGTATCAATATGATCGATTAACGGTTATACCTAATATCTTCTTGTTGGCCCTTTCCGTTGCGTCGACAAGGTCTTGCTCGCCACAGGAGCAGCGACAGGCTGGGCATGTGCGGAGGTGCGCAGTGGTCTTTGGTTACCCTCGCAGCGACCCACTTGTGTTCCGAGACAGTCGAGTGACCTTCACGTTGGCCATGGGGTCTTATGTCATGTCCTGCAGGCAGCTCTTCTGATGGTTGCAAGTAGACTTTGGTAGGGGAACGTTTTTGTCGCCTAATAAAAAAACCTACCTATTTTCGAAAAACCTAAAAACTTTTAGGTAGTTAGTTAGTTACCTAGTAGCTTTAATTTAAAAATAAAGCCCTTTCATTCGATACCCATACCATGGGTACGCTAGTACTCTTTATTGTACTGTGCCATGGGGGTGCTCGGTGGGGTCCGCCATATAGACTTAGAATGATGTCACTTAGCTAACCATGCATTGTTCTCCAAACTTAACGTGTATGCAAAATTTCAGCTTAATCGGAAACCGAGAAGTGCTTCTAATTTAGCTTCCAAGATTTATCCCAAACTAACATCAGGCAGACTAAAGTCGACGTCATAATTCGAGAGACAAGTTTGACAAGTAAGTGACAGATAAAGGGTTACCAGGGTTAGACGAAATTAAATAGTGATGTGGCCGATATCGATAGACAGTATCGACTCGACTATATGGTTTGTTAAGTCAGAATTTTCGATCAAATTCGGGAATATTGTTGTTGCAATTGGCGTTTTTCGTAGCAAAACGCCATCCTCAGTATAAATTACTCAAACACAAACTTGCTCCACAAAATCAATTAGTTTCGCCAACCGGTTTCGCTTAGAGACTGTGATTGAGATCTATACTCGGGAATATAATGAGGGGGTTTAAAATTTGATATTTCTAAAAAAAGCATAAACATGTCAAGATCATATTATGACCTATGCCGCGTTCCAAAACACGAGAATTTCGTTCAAAATAAGTTCAAAATGATTATTTCGGGACGCGGCATAGATTGCATAATATTGAATTAATAGTTATTTATGTCTATTTCTAGCTCAAAGTTTATGGTTTCACCTGACTTCAAAAAAGGTTGTTTTTTTATTTTAATTTGTATGTTTATTGTGTACCGAGTGACGTGGAATGTGCCTGGCTTTGTAATATTGACAGTATAAAAATTCGTTGCCGTGCCGTCCGGACGGTGGAGATCGTACTTTCAAAGATACTACTAATGCTGCTGGCTACCTGCATTCTGCATACTTCACGCCGTCGACAGACTAGCTGATTAATTCTGCCTTAAGAGTTGTATGAAACATTTCCCGGCATCATTTAATAATAAATTTTCTCAGTATCTCAATCTACTCCGTACTGCCATTCCAATCTCAATCAGTACTATTGTTGTACACAACACAAGTGTCAACCCTATCAAGAGTTCACGCACACCTATAAACATTTACGGACAGGTTTAAACCGTTAAAATTAAAGGTATAATCCGATATTTTAACCTTATTTATTTATTATTACGAAATCTATCGCACTACGGTTGACATTGACAAGTACACACCGCGTTTTGTTTATCTTCAGCTACCTGTATACTGCATACTTTGTCCCCATCGTCGTCGCGCCGCCGCCGACCGACTAGATAGATAAATTCTGGCTCAAGAATTGTATGAAATATTTCCCGGCATCATTAAATAATAAATTTTCTTAGTATCTCAATCTACTCCGTACTCCTATTTCCATCTCAATCAGTAATATTACACAAGTGTCAACCCTATCAAGGTTAGAAAGAGATGCAATTTGTAATTGCAGATTCTTGTCACTTTGTATGGAGTGTCGTAGTGCTACCTTGGTTATCGCACTTGATGCCGGCCATAGTGTCATTCGCTCAAATATACGTATAGCGGTGAGGCCAATCAAAACAAACGTCTTTAATAATCGTCGTTGGTTAGTATTTGCACTTTCTATGTTTATATCTTACATTGTAATGTAAAATATTAAATTAATTTGATTATTTCACCGTAACTAATGGATAAACAGCACTGGTATCCAAGGCCGTATTTTTTTAAATATCGATACGAACAGCACTACCCTAACTATGGCAACACTTGTGCAAAACGAATTGTCAAAGTTGTCTCTCGAATTATGGCGTCGACTTTAACTAACACGGCAAGCTTTATATTATTTTATTATATTATTGCACTAGGTAAGATGTTAATTAAGTGAGAGGCGTGGCGGGCGCGCGCGGGCGGGGGGACAATCCTTTTGATACAAAGAGCGAATCTATTGGTCGTCCGGATACTCGCACCGAACAATCCGACACGCCTCTCAGCGATACGAGTGCGAGTGTCCACGGGTAGTCGGGTAGTCGGGTAGGCAAGGACTGCGGAGGAGAGTCGCCCGGGCGGGCCGCACTTTGAAGAGGAACTATCTCATATGTTTTGATTAATAAGTAATCGAATCAATTTAACTAATCATTAAAAAACCGACTGTATGAGACTTCCCAAAAAGAGGGGTTTTTGGGAAGTCGGGTAAATAGTTGAAGAATCCTTAAACCTTGTAATGTGTAACTATATTTTTTACAGACACACGGGGTGACCTTTTATTCTGAAAACCGCCAAATGGTAGATGATACTTATTTCTGGAACTGAACAACTTGCCCCAAGATACCTATCGGAGCAAAATCGTTTTTTTTTGAAATTCGGAATGTTCACATTGCACCTGGTCCATATTCAGAATGTTCACATTGCACCTAGTCAATATTCAGAATGTTCACATAGCACCTGGTAAATATTCAGAATGTTAACATTGCACCTGGTCCATATGCTGAATGTTCACATTGCAACTGGTCCATATACTGAATGTTCACATTGCAACTGGTCCATATTCAGAATGTTCACTTGCAACTGGTCCATATTCAGAATGTTCACATTGCACCTGGTCTATAAGTCGATCACCTAATAAGCTAACTTAAATTAAGAAAATATTGAAAAAACAAGTTGTAGTATAGTTGAATAAGCAGATCACCATTCAAGAGGTTAAAACAATCTGAATTGAACTACACTGAAAAACATGAGATTTTATTTAAATTCTTGACTTCTGGCACTCCGGTGTCATGTTAAAGATCCTGCGCAACCGAGCGGTGCTTGGAGTCTCCTAGGTATGTCAACAATTTTTTTTTTTTATGTGTAAACGGATTTTCTTAGAAATGACCTACCTGTCTAGATAGACATGAAATGGAAAACATCACCGACATACAAAATTTCATCCAAATCATAAGAGCAGTTTCCGAGAAACCAATTAATCCAATTATGTATCTATAATGCCTTATCGTATCTACGTGGCCAATGGTGTCTCGGCTAGATTTCAGTCGCGTAACGGCGGATAAGCGATTTATTGGCTCATCCACCACCGGTATCGGTAGACGACAATCTGGGACTCTGAGGCAGCAGGCCGCTCATTGCCCCAGAGTCCAGAGAACCGTCGGTTGTCGGGTGCCGCCACATGCCGCCACGGTGCAGATGGTCAACTTGTAAATAATGAACGGCTCAACTTCGATCACTTCCTTCTTTGCGCTGATATCAATACTCTTGCAGAAGAACTTCTGGCCGGTAGTCGGTGCGCCGCTGGAAGGGCCTGTCTCTTAGTTATCTAACAACAATATCTTTGCTCATCATATCAGCCCAAGGACGTCCACTGCTGGACATAGGCCTCCCCCAAGGATCTCCACGACGACCGGTTCTGTGCTGCCCGCATCCAGCGGCTTCCCGCGACCTTCACCAGGTCATCGGTCCACCGAGTGGGAGGCCTGCCTACATTACGCTTTCCGGTGCGTGGTCGCCACTCGAGAAATTTACTGCCCCAACGGCCATCTGTTCTACGAGCAATGTGGCCCGCCCACTGCCACTTCAGTTTAGCAACTCTGAGAGCAATGTCGGTTACTTTGGTTCTCCTACGGATCTTCTCGTTTCTCAATCTTTGCTCAATCAATATTAAAAGCATTTGAAGAAATATTTACATAAGAAGGAAAAAGTTTGATGATATTCAGGTTTTTTTAAATTAAATAAATATTTTGTTATTACATCCAATGTACAAACGATTTAATGAATTCAATAAATGAGTAACTTTTGAACCTTAAAAATAGCCCAGGGAACAGTTAACTCCGGCCGTCCCTGCCGGTCTCCATGTCTGTGTTGCCCGACTCGTAATAATAATTTAGGAATCTTCAAGGCCAGCCAGAGTGAATAGGCACTATTTGAACTTCCATGTTCCATCTTTGGCTGCATCGACACTGACTTTCAGGCAAGTGAGATGAAGCCAAACGCACACATCGACACTGACTTTCAGGCGAGTGAGGTGCAGCCAAACGTCACATCGACACTAACTCTCAGGCGAGTGAGGTGCAGCCAAACGTACACATCGACACTGACTCTCAGGCGAGTAAAGTGCAGCCAAACGTACACATCGACACTGACTCTCAGGCGAGTAAGGTGCAACCAATCGTACACATCGACACTGACTCTCAGGCGAGTGAGGTGCAGCCAAACGTACACATCGACACTGACTCTCAGGCGAGTGAGGTGGTGCCCAACGCACGCAAAATAATACAATACAATACAGTCGGAGCCAAAAAATGGTTCAAGTACAAAGTTGGCTAATCTGTAGGCGAGAAGTCCAACTCCTTGTTTGATCTGTTTATAGTATTGTTTATAGTTTTACTAGCTCTCTATTTCCCAAAATCCTTTCTTAGCGGATGCCTACGTCATACATAATTGCTATCTGTATGCCAAATTTCAGCCCGGTCCGTCCAGTGGTTTGAGTTGCACGTCGATAGATCAGTCAGTCAGTCATTCACGGTTTCTTTTTATATTTAAGTACAGATGAATGGGAAAAGTTATTCAGTTTCATGAATGGGTCCCGAGTGTTATAGTTTGGCCAATGATTTTCGCAATGGGGATCTGGCTATCTTATTATCAAGCCGGAAAACATCAATGGTGTTAACACTGATGTCTGGCGGCAAGACTTAAATAAGATGGTGGTAGCTAGCCAGGCGGGCTTAGAACCTTCGTATGTTTGTATTCGCACGGAGACTCCGGCCGGGGTGCTCCGTTGCAGGGGCCGGGGCGCCGCCGCTGGCCCTAGCCTGCCCTACTTTACTAGCGAAGCAAGGGGCCCCAACAAAAGCCCTGCACTGTGACAATTCCAGTGGAACAAAATAAATAGGAGCAACAAACCAGTAGTTAGTCGCACGAATATCGATAGGCGGCGTTATCGCTCGCCACTCGCCGTGCCTAACTTCGATTTTGTACGCTTTAATAACAGCATTTCATTCGGGTCGCGATATAAAACTACATTTCCAACCGAGCTCTATGTGTAGGTAGGTACTTTGGGTACTTCACTCGGTTATGTTTGTATTTTTACCCGACCGCCCCAAATAGGAAGGTAATGTTTTTTGAGTGGATGTTTGTATGTCTGTTTGTTTCGCTAGGCCTGTCGCCTGCAGCCTGCAGCCTGAACGAATCGATGGATTTAGGAGTGCATGGTATTGTTAGATTCGCTGACTTACATTAGAATACATAGGTACAAAACAGTCGGGTTTTTTTTTTTTTTAATGGGTTAGTTAGTTTATAAGCATGAGATTGGTTATTATTATGGCCGCACTACCAGCAGAGCTCATCGGAACCGCTGAACACGTCAAAAATCAACTTCCATCGCAAAAACTTAGTAGGTACAATTTTGCATTATTATTTTCTGAAAAAGAACTTCACAGATTTTAATAAAATTAATAGGGGACCAATGTGGTGGCACAAAAAAGAATCATGAAAATCGGTTCACAATCTGCGAAGATATCGCGTAACAAACGTACAAAAAACGAACCTCCTCCTTTATTTGGAAGTGGTTTATAAAGGTAAACATTGGTTATTATTCGTAACTTATAGCACCGAAAACATATTATGCTAATAATTCATGCTTCCCCCACCCCCTCCCTTGTGTAACCGGAAAAACACTCGATAGCAAATTATAAGCTAAATATCGCAGTATCGCTCGGTATCTTAAGATAGACGGCGATGAAATATATATTATCTGCCCCATGTGTGTACTTTCATTGATTTCTATGAGGAGCGATATTGTAAGATAGCTGTTACGTTAAATATATCTTATATTATAGCGGCCGTGTGTGACAACCTTAATGCTTTATTAAAATTCATGTAAATCAACAGTAATAAAATGGAGCATTTCTTATAATTTCCGATCGCCTTATCGCAACACCTCGCACAGAGCGTCGTCGCGCGCGAGTCGCGAGTCGCGAGGTCGTCGTTTCACCTCACTTTGTCGATTTAGCTGGCTTCCTTTACGCGGCTTACTTTTAAACCGGCGGAGCATAATTTTTTTTATTTAAAAGCTTTTATTAATTTTAATGTTCGTATGTTATGTATGTATGTTTGCTTAGGTCAAATCTTGCAATCGTTTTAAGATCGACTTCCAGTGGTCCGATTGAGTTGAAATTTGGTAGTGTATAAACCGTATTCCCTGCGACAATAGAGCCTTTAGGTATTTTAAAGTTGATCTGATAATGTACTTTAGACATGGGATCAAGTCCCAGGATCGTCTTTTATTTTCAATAGTTTTATTTGAATTTAGAAACATGCCGTCAGCATTTGGCTTTCGAGCATAAAAACTCTTTTCAAATAAAATCTTGTGAGTACGTAAATGATTGTAGGATTTTCTTCAACATATTTGTGTGAGTTTATTAGTTTGAATTGATTGTCACGCTGACAGTGCAGTGGTGTGCGAGTACTGACTCGGTGGCTCAGTGGTTCTGCTCTTGACTACTGATCCGAGGGTTGTGGGTTCGATCCCCACCCACGGCAAATATTTGTGTGATGAGCAGATTCGTTTGCTCCGTGTCTGGGTGTTAAATAATAAATATCTATTTAAGTATGTATTGAAATGTATAATATAAGTATGTACTATATCAGTCTCTGGTTCCCACAACACAGGCAATCCTACTTTGGGTCCAGATGACCATGTGTGATTTGTCCAAGAATATTTATTTATTTAGTATGCGGCCGGCTGCGCGCGCGCGGGCGGGGGGATCGCGGAGGTGGCGACCCGGGACCTGCGAATGCATTACAATAGTAATGTGTACCCGACGACGCGACGTCACGGCCGGCCGCCCGGCAGCGACCAATGTCGTACATACATACATACTTATTTGGGGTATAAAACAAAATTAACATTTTAGAAATGATTTATCTGAATTATATGCTTAGTTTATAAATAAATTCTAAAAAAACCTTAAGATAATAGATTAACTGAGTGAGGGCTGACCTACGGCGAAAATCGATTGGTCTCATAATTTTCTTGTAAGAAAAAACATCGCGAAGTACGTATACCGAGTATTAGTAATTCAATGTCGCGAAGTAATAAGTTTTGGTGTGCAATAAATTATATAAGGTGTAAAAAAAATAGCTGGTGCTTCTATCCATGATACTGAACAACTTTCCCCATGGAACCCATAGTCAAATCTCAAAAAAAAATTGGCTGTTCCATACTAACTCGATCAGCTGATCAGCCACCTTGGTATAGGAAGTTCATTTTTTTTTGAGATTTGACTATGGGTTTCATGGAGAAAGTTGTTCAGTTTCACGAGGAGGAGCACCAGTTAAAATAGTGTCAGCTAATTTTGTTAGACCTTATGCGAAGTTTGTATGGCAGGCAATTTTTTTGGGATTTCAGTGTACTCGTAGGTTCTTAGAGGAAAGTTGTTCAGTTTCATAAGCTGAACACGGCTTCAACTGTTTTCAGGTATTTCAAAACGACCCTATATACCGGGTGGCGCATAAGTCGCAAAAGGGCAGCAACTGGTTATATTTTTTTAGTTTTTCATCAATTCATCATATGAAGGGTAAGGGGGAAGAAGAGTCATAGTCAATGGGAGATAGTTTAGAGAAAAACCCAAAAAACTTCCTATTTTTGAATTACTTTATTATTTGAATGAAATTAATTTACAATAGCAAGAGAAATCATATTGTCTTACAATCTACTTAACTATTTAAAAACAATTTTAATAATTTTAGCTTTTACCCCAAATATAAACATATATTGTTTAAAAAAACTTGAAAAATAGGTCAAAGTCTATGGACTATGATTTTTTTTATAGGTTTATTTTTTTATTAATTTATAAGTACTCCAGCAGTAAATAACAAAAATAGGAATACAATTTATTATATTGCTAAAATAATATGTTAGAAACACGTTAGTTATAAAAATGGCCAAAAGCTAAACTTAAAACTAAAAACGCAAAGAAAGGTCATAGTCATAGACAATGATCTTTTTTCTAAGAATGTTGTTGACTATGATCTTTTCTTTTAAGTACCATGGTTTTTTCATTTCAAATTTCTGAGGACAGTGATCTTTCTTTTATGTTTCTGTTTTCACTATGTCATAGAACACCAGGCAGTCCTCTAGATGGCGTTGTTACCTCTAATTATGAAAAACACTGACTTTGATCTTTCTTTCCCCTTACCCTTCATATGTTATTGCGATGAAGGATGACTGCATCAAAAATAAATTATGAACTATTGATTGCAAAATCACCCTCCTACTGAAATTTTAGAAAATGCAACTCGTCAAAAATAAAAGGTAGATTTAGTGTTAGCGCTTTGTAAACGGGGTATAAAAAACTCTGCTCCAATCACGACGGAGCAGACTTTTGCTTTACAGTCAGTCACGCGTTGGCAGACTTACCGCCAATACGCGGAAATGTGCTGTGACATGTAACGAATGTACCTGTCTCAATTACAGTGAAGGATAGGACCTATCACGTGTCGAAACAGTATTCGAGGTCCCCACTTAAGGTAAAGATGCATACGTAAATAACAGAACAAGCTTTACCCCACTTTTTGTTATTACGATTTTTGTATGAAACTCAATATCTATATTATTTTTAATCTGAGTTTTAATTGATCAAAATCCCAAAACGTATACATAAAGGACGCTGAAAAACTATGACGTCACATGTTATCTTTCAAACATTTTTGTCGTTTTTGACGAATGATATAAAGTATCTTAAGTGACTATATAATATGTAGCTGTCAGCATCCCTGACAACAGAACAAGATATGTATGTCGAAGGGGGGTGGTGGTTAGGTTATGGATGGCCTTGTGGTTCACGTCCTTAACTATTTCGGTCGTGGGCGTTGAAATAACAATGCAGCTCATTGGATCAGCTCATTACATCACAGGGGTCCTCCTTCAATAGTCTAGATCATTCGGCAATCGAAATTGTAAAGGATGCCTTGGATTACAATGTATGCAAACACGGTGATCCCAGCGATAGCGTGACACGCCCGTTTTACTCACAAATCACCACTACTTGTGTTCTGCTCGACGCTCCGTCAAAAAGTGTCTGCTCCGAGACTGACGTCCAGCTAATATGGCTTCTCAACTCAGTTAGTACTAATATATATACTGTGACTCAGTGTTGCTACCTTAAACACACACAGTCATCTTTGCCACCACAAACGATCGGCTCACGAGTACAAGCGATTGTCATGCCACCACCGGTTTCACCCAGGTACTAATACCTGACGTTTGACCCAAATAAAAAGTAAAGATCTATGTAAACGTATCTCGAGCTGGTATTGGTTGCGTTTTCAATGACGCTCCGACATGTATTTTTGAGTTAGATTTTGAATATTACGTCACGTAAATGACCGCCATTCCCAGCCTCACGAACACGTCTCACTCTCGCTCTCGCACTTCTCATTACCTTTTTCAGAACATGAGCACAGTTATCAACTCTATTTCAGGTCCGATATTTGCCCTTAGCTGCTCGAAGTCCTGGGTTTGCTAGTAAATACCTTCTCTTTAAAATAACCCCAGAAAAAATAATCTGGTTCTGTTAAATCTGGGAAACGAGCGGGCCAGTTAAGAGAACTGTGAACCCACGGCGAAAATTTTACTTTTCGTACAACGCGGCTAAAGCAATTTTCGTCTTTTAAAAGTTAATCAATTTTGATTCAAGTTTTGAGACGTCAGTCAGAACAAAAGCCGGGTTTATTAGGTTTCGTTTTTTAAATTTTTGATTATAAACCTACAAATAAAGGTCGAAATTCGTTTTGTATAAAAAACACGTAAACACCGAATGCTCAAACACCGATTAATATTGGACTTTTTAACTTTATACCTAGCTTTTGTTTTGACAAAATCTGTTAACATTTAAGAGGTGAAAATCGCTAACGCAGTTTGTATGAAAAGTCGCAGATTGTGACAATCCTCTTAAATTCTGAAAAACCTTGAGATTAAACGCTCAATAAAATTCTATCATTTTGGTACATTGGGCAACGACGGTGAAATTGTCCGTGCTGAATCTCCATAATGTATTATTTTAGAATTTTTCAAAATATGAGTAATAGTAGTAAATGCCACTGGAAATGTGTTTATTTTTTGAACACTTTAATGCTGCATAGCCCGCTGATCTCTTTTATTGGTACTACTACAAAGAAGGAAATGCAAGATAGGGAGACCGATCTTCACCTGGATGGAATCCCTCCCCCACGATATCCGAAAAAATGGCGGAGGCGAGCCATAAGACACCCGACACAGATACCTACGGAAAACGGATCGGATAAGGAGACCAAACCGAAAGCAACAGTATCTAAATAATTACAAGCAGTCATAAACTTCCTTCCCCGTAAATATCTACACACCAACTCAATATAGAATTTATCCTCCCAATACTGGCTACGATGTTCTGAATTCGGGCTGGTTCAAACTCCCATCGCTCCCCATCCTGACTGCGCCGACCTACACTCCTGTCCTATCTACGCCCCCCTCTGGTTTCTTGGGTCCCCGCGCCCTTGCTGCAGTAATGCTGGCTGGAGTGGGGCTTGAACTGAACTGAACTGAACTCCTGGAAATAGAGCAGGTTTCCGGATTTAAGGATCATGGTGTCCTTTCTCTCTCTTCGGACTTCACATAAACCCACGATATCTCACCATAACATGCCCAATCCTTCTTCGAGTTCTGTAAGCTTCTCGTCAGTCCGCAGTGTATGCGTGTTGTAAGTCGCTAGGAAGAAAGGTAGTTGGGTTTCTTAGCCTGGCATCTAACGAGGATTCTTTGAACCTCCCTTCCCACCGTTTTTATGACTGCTACTGGGAGCCAGGAATAGCAGGGTTGCCGGGGACTAGGAGCCGTTTTCTGGGTGTGGTATTCATAGAGGGGTTTTGCCATATTCGCCACGCTTGGCAGGCGGGTTGGCCATCGCAGTGTGGTTGCAGGTGTGTTGTAATGCACGGAAAGGACGCTGCTGCCCATCCGTCTGTTTTAAGTATTTTAGTCGACTCTTACGACCCCCATTAGAACAAATGGGATGGTCCTATTCTAAGCCGGGAGCCATACGGCCCTAAGCCATTTTTTATTGCATTGACTTAAAAAAGTCTTATTTTCTTACAACTTCAAGGGTATTAATTTTAACTTCCTTACTGTTTCGACTAGAGTGCAGTACGCGTTCTTAAGAAAAAGGGACTGACAGACAGACAGACATACGGACAATGATGTGGTCATATGAAGCTTTCTTTTTCCTTTTGAAATACGAAACTCTAATAGACTAGTTAATTTCAAAGATTAGCACTGCTTTCCCAATCGTTTATATGATCTTCCCAAAGGCAAACAGTTTAATCTCAAATGTTATTCTCAGGTGATAATGGGTGACAGAGCAGCGGCAGAGAGAGCCTGCAAGGACCCCAACCCCATCATCGATGGAAGAAAAGCCAACGTCAACCTCGCCATTCTAGGAGCCAAGCCCAGAGGGAACCTCACGCCTGGTAAGTTCATGAACCACTTTTTGATTCAGCAAGAGAAAAATTCAATGAAATCAAGATAATAGTAACGGAAGTTGCCTAGCTTTAAAAAAAACCGACGTGATTTTCAAATAGTTGTAGGTACTATATCACCGGGCACCTGGGTACCCTGGAATAAGCATCTATTCATCATGAATGCCACCGCTCTGCAGGGGTTGTCTTGAGTCAGTAGAAAGACGTCTACTGCTGGACAAAGACCTCCCCCAAGGATTTCCACGACGACCAGTTCTGCGTTGCCCGCATGCAACAGCTTGCCGCGATCCTCACTAGGTCGTCGGTCCATCGCGTGGGAGGCCTGCTTACGCGGTGCGCGGTCGCCAATCGATAACTTTACTGCCCCAACGGCCGTCTTTTCTACGAGCTATGTAGACTGCCCAGTGCCACTTCAGTTAAGCGATTCTGTCAGCTATGTCGGTTACTTTGGTTCTCCTGCGGATCTCCTCATTTCTAAATCTATATATTGCGAAGCTTCCCGAACGCTGCCCAGCCGAGTTGGATTTGTCGATTGATCTCTTTCTTGAAGTTGGACCTAACTGGACTTTTTCTCCTAGCTATACATTTTCGTCAACCACTTCGAGTATAGTTCGAGTTCTCCAACCTTTAGAGGGGTGGGTGGGACACGGACATTTAACTTTATTTTCATCTTTTCAATGTTTATTTTAAGACCCACTTGTTAAGAGACTTTACTAAAGCCATCGAGCATTGTGCTTAGGTCTTCCACAGTCTCAGCCATGACCACGACATCGTCAGTGAATCGAGGGTGGGTTATGTACTCGTCGTTAATGTTGATGCCGAGTCTCCCGCCCCAGTCCAGAACCTTGAAAACATCTTCCAGGGCGGCGGTGAACAGTTCCGGAGATGTAACGTCTCCCTGTCTCCCCTCTCGCTGCAGCTGGATAGGTTTCGAGTTCTGGTCCTGGAGGCGAACCGTCAGGGTGGCGTTTTCATACAAACATTTCAACACCTTGATGTTTCGATAGTCAATTCGGCACCGCTGGAGAGACTGTAGCACAGCCCAGTTTTCGACTGAATCAAAGGCTTTCTCATAGTCTACAAACGCCAAACATATTGGCTAATTGTACTCTTCAGTCTTCTTTATAATTTGCTGTATCGTATTTATGTGGTCTATGTTACTAAAGCCACTTTGGAAGCCGGCTTGTTCGGGAGGCTGGAAGTCGTCAAACCTGCGTGCGAGACGATTTGTAATGACTCTTGAAAACAGCTTGTAAACATAGCTCAGAAATGAGATGTGTCTGTAGTTCTTTAGCAAGGTGTCGCCCTTTTTGAAGAAAAGCACGACCACACTTCTGTACCATGCCTTAGGCGTTTGTCTCTCGAGTATAAGGGAATTAAATAACTTCTGAAGAGCTTTAAGTACCGGTGTTTTACCTGCTTTCAGAAGTTCAGCCGTAATTCCATCATCACCAGGTGCCTTCTTGTTCTTGAGCTGTTTGACAGCCATTCTAATTTTGTACAGGCTGACGTCCGGGATATCTTCGGGTAAGTCTGGCTCTTGGGTCTTTAGCCAGATGGCTGACAGGCAGGTATGTAGTCGTTTACAATTGTCCGTAGAACTTCTCAAGTTCCTCCAGCAACTCAGTCTTAGACGATATGATCCTGCCATCCTCAGTCCTTAGCTTGGCGAGTTCGCTTTGTCCAACAAACAGATCTCTCGCGAACACTTTTGAGCCTTTGTTGTTCTCAATCGCCTCTTTAATATAATTTGTATTATGCTGGCGCAAATCGCGCGTCAGGTACTTAGAGATCTGACTGGTTAGTTGCCGATACTGAGTAGCGTCTTCAGAGGACTGCAAAACCAATCTGCGTCTTTCTTCCATGAGGTTGCTGGTGAAGTCCGAGATTTTTTTGGTTCTGTTTGAACGGCAAGTTTTAAAAATCTTAGACTTTAGTCATATGATCCTGGAATGTCTGACTGAACACCGGAAAAAATCCTCAATGACATGGGATCGCTCCTAGAAGCCTGTGAACATCCCAGGAGTTCTGTGCTTATGAAAGGAGCTGGGTTGGCTGGATAACCCAACCATACCTGTATGTATAGAGAACCGAAAAAAAATCTAAATATAAAAACAGTAGCCCAGAAATACTAAGGTAACGGTACAATATATCGTATGTAGTTAGTATTCTTTGAACGTCGGTAAATATTAGAATAAGTCATAATTTTCCCAGCCTTTCTTGTTATTCGCTTTCGATTTTACGATAGTTTTATCAGACTCGTTTTAATTTTTGCTTCGAGATTGTGACGAGTTGACGACTAGCTGCCCCTCATCCTACTAGTCATCTAGTTTTATTTACATTTGTAGATGTGGCCGCGGAAACAGCGGCTTAACTATACATAGATCTGCATTCGTCACACCGCAATGATTCTGACGACCTGACGCGTCCATGGCCGACGTTTTTATGTGATTTCCATAAATTACCCATCGTTGTGTTATCATTATCAAGCTGCAAAAATTCGCAACGAAACGATGCGATATACATATGCACGTGTGCCGTGAAAGTAATAATTTTAAAAATACCTACAACCTCCCTACCTGCAACAACCAAGTAGGTACCTACCTATGTACAAAATATGTAGGTACTTAACTACAATTATTTTGCTACTTTTTTTCTAAACAAGTACTTAACTGATTTTGATAAAATTCATATGGGACCACGGTGAAGGTGTAACCTATCAATTAAAAAAAGAATCATAAAAATCGGTTTGCAATTGGCGATGACATGCCGTCAAATTGGGAACCTCCTGCTTTTTTGAAGTCAGTTATTAACGTCATAGATTCAAAACCTGCAGATTTATGGAGCTTACTCGTCGTAAATAACTTAATTACCGGATAAAGAGTTTTAAATCACTGACTCATCCATCACGCATTACTGTATTTACGAGTACTGTACGAAGGGCTACCCGAGCACCCGGCTACGCTCACCAAAGACTGGGTTCTTGCCTGTCAAGGCTCAGCTGTTTGTAAGGAGCGTTTTTTGCTCGGGAACACCGCACACCACACATTATTCGTTTTTAGACGTGTTCGTTGACGGATGACAAAAAATTGGAGATCGCTCCCAGGAAGGCTGCATGTGATGTAATAAAATGAGTGAGAACGTAAACTCAGTGGGGGTCAGTGAAACTTTTAAGAGTCGTATAGTATTCCTTCCTTGAAGAACCGTGAAGTTAGTACATACGCTAGCTGATAAGATTCTCTGGGTTATACAAGTATCGTTGTGAAGAAAGGAGAATAAAATAAATGAATGAAGCGCATAGGTTACACCAAAGAAAAGGTCATTTTTCCAAAGAGGTTTTAATGCTTATATTAACCCAAGCCTTATTGTAGTCTATTTATGATTATATAAAAAAAACTTACGCATGCGTACGTATGCTAGCAAGCAATTATGGCATTATTTTCGTAAAACTGATTTAGAATGTTTAGTTGTGAAAACGAATAAAATTATGAATCCCTACTATCCCTACTAATATTATAAATGCGAAAGTAACTCTGTCTGTCTGTTACGCTTTCCCGCAAAAACTACTGAACGGATTTGGCTGAAATTTGGTAGGTAGACAGATTAGGACCTGGATTAAGACATAGGCTACTTTTTACCACGCTCGCGAGCCGCTTGCGGCTCGCGCACTGCGCACCCTCGAAAAGTCATAGAAACGTGGTCCACGCGGGTGAAGCCGCGGGAAACAGCTAGTAGTTAATATATGTGTAATAAAAAATATACTTATGTGTATGTAAAAGAAAAAACAAAGTGAGATTACTCCCCGGACATTTAAAATGAGCCACAAGTCGCTTAAAATGAACTTTGGTTGCCGAAACCTTGATAGGTATGTATGTAGTATGTACCCATGTATTTTGTTTATTCATCACAGTCGTTTATTATTTTACCTGTTTTCTCACAACTGTATGGAAAAACGTTTTATGATACGTGGGTGTAAAAGAAAATAATAAACTCGTGACGATGGTAAACCCTCGTCTACGGCTCGGGCTCACGAATGTCACTCGCAGTGTTCGAAAAAATCAAGTTAATTACGCTTCTTGATAATTATCGGATAATTATCACCTGTGTAAGAAATTCATTCGTTATATTGTTTCATAACAAATGCATTATAGTTGGGGCTATTCTAACAAAAAAATTAAATAAATAGTTTATACATTCTATTTATTATTCCTTGCATCTCTTGCATTTCTTTGCAACATTTTTTGCACCGAGCCCATAGCCCAGTATTTTTTGTCTTCATGCAAATAAAGTATGACCATATTAGATCTTTCTCACGGGGCATTTTTCAAATTCAACTCAATAAACAATATTTAACTTAAAAAACCAATGACACTCAAGTTCACATAAGTTTGCATAATCCTGTAATCCGAACTGTTTTTTTTTTGTAAGGGGGATCCCTACGGCGCGGCACGTTTACACTTTGTTGCATTCGGATAGACACAAGTTCGGAAATACACGTTCGAATACAGTTCACTTTCACGAACGCAATCTTTTGTTATTATCAGTCGATAATTATCCATTTGTTATTATCGCGATAATTATCATTAATAATTTATAATATATAATATATCATGATATATATTATGAATATATAATATATCATAGATAATTATCCTTTCAAACCCTCACGAGTGACTCACTCGTTTGTTATTCACCTTTTTACCACCCTTGTTCATAAATAACTAATATCATATCACACAGTACTCACTGCCTTCTTACCTAGGTAACTGGCCAGTTATGCACGTACTGAGGCAGACGGAGCGATCATTATTGTAGGAAAAATCTGAGTTAGGTACAAGTAGGTATCTCCCATAAAAACACAAATTATTTGTAAATTTTTCATAAAGTCTGATATATCTAGCTTTATTCTTTGTTATTAGTAGCAAAGAATAAAGTTAGATATATCAGACTTACTTAGGTAAGTGAATTGTTTTTTGTTGTTTTGTTCATGCCTGACACGTTGAAGGCTTCGCGAGAAAGTATGCACGGGTGGCTGCACAATTTTTTCATCACTTTTTTAATTTAATTTAATGTGGATTTGGAAGCGTTTGATAATCGATTTATCTTGATTAAGAAAAACATGAATGTCCAATGTGTGTTTTTCATTTCATTTCATATTTATTGCAATATCATAATTAATCATGTACATTCATACGAGTAGGTAAAATAGATCTTAACTTATTAATTATGACGCCCCGCAAGCGCATTGCAATTTGCAGAGGGTTTATTTTTGCATGCATTATAATTTATGTAGATTACTTAAATAATTCATTACAATTTTTATCTTATTTACTTATCCATCATCATCATATCAGCCACAAATCGTCCACTGCTGGACAAAGGCCTCCCCCAAGGATTTCCACGACAACCGGTCCTGCGCTGCCCGCATCCATCGGCTTCCCGCGATCTTCACCAGGTCATCGGTCCACCGCGTGGGAGGCCTGCCTACGCTACGTTTTCCGGTGCGCGGTCGCCACTCTAGAACTTTACTGCCCAATCGGCCATCTGTTCTACGAGCTATGTGCCCTGCCCACTGCCACTTCAGTTTGCGGATCTCCTCGTTTCTGATTCGATCACGCAGAGAAACTCCGAGCATAGCACGCTTCATTGCCCTTTGGGTGACCTTGGGCCTTCTTATGAGGCCCATAGCAAGCGACCATGTCTCAGTTCCGTAAGTCATCACTGGCAACACACACTGGTCAAAGACCTTAGTCTTGAGACACTGCGGTATTTGGGACGTGAAGATATTGCGAAGCTTCCCGAACGATGCCCAGCCGAGTTGGATTCGTCGATTGATCTCTTTCTTGAAGTTGGAACTACCTAGCTGGACTGTTTGTCCCAGGTATACATATTCGTCAAAAACTTCCAGTGTAGAGTTTCCAACCTTTGGAGGAGTGGGTGCGACACGGACATTTAACATTATTTTCGTCTTGTCCATGTTCATTTTAAGACCCACTTGTTGAGCGACTATACTGAGGCCATCGAGCATTGTGCTTAGGTCTTCCATAGTCTCTGCCATGACCACGATATCGTCAGCGAATCGGAGGTGGGATATGTACTCGCCGTTGATATTGATGCCGAGTCCACCCCAGTCCAGAAGCTTAAAAACATCTTCCAGGGCGGCGGTGAACAGTTTCGAAGATATAACGTCTCCCTGTCTCACCCCTCGCTGCAACTGGATAGGTTTCGAGTTCTGGTCCTGGAGGCGAACCAACATGGTGGCGTTTTTATACAGACACTTATTTACTTATTAAATTTATTTAATATATGTAATTCTCAATTTCATTGTAGTTTGCTTAATGTATTTTTTTTCTCCATGGATGGATAAAATATTTTCTACAAGGTACTTGATGCAATTATAAACCCTTATTCGTAATACAGTGCCTGCACTAATCGCAAAGTTAATTCGAGAGAGTTAATATTACTGAAGTGGGGCGCCGCCGCCGTCGCCAATCATTTGATTGGCTTCGATAAAAGTTGTCGATAAATTTAATTTCATTGTTATCTGAAAAAGTGTGATAGAATTGTGATATTGAGATATGTACGGTATCGGTACCGGTAGTGAGTGAATGAATTCCCAAATGTAAAACTTTATCTATGAAGCTGAAGTTAGTCGGGTAGGTTAGGTTATTCGGCTAAGAACGGATTTTGCGACAGGGTCGAATTAATTGGGTCTAAGAGATATCGTTACTTTATGACAAATCCTTTTGTTTTCGCTGCTATAGACATAAAGATGAGATAATAATGATAATCTGGTTCGACCAGTGTGTGTTGCCAGTGATGACTTACGGAACTGAGACATGGTCGCTTACTATGGGCCTCATAAGAAGGCTCAAGGTCACCCGAAGGGCAATGGAGCGTGCTATGCTCGGAGTTTCTCTTCGTGATCGAATTAGAAACGAGGAGATCCACAGGAGAACCAAAGGAATTGCTAAACTTAAGTGGCAGTGGGCGTGGCACATTGCTCGTAGGACAGATAGCCGTTGGGGTGGTAAAGTTCTCGAGTGGCAACCACGCACCGGAAAACGTAGTGTAGCCAGGCCTCCCACGCGGTGGACCAATGACCTGGTGAAGGTCGCTGGTAGCCGCTGGATGCGGGCAGCGCAGAACCGGTCTTCGTGGAAATCCTTGGGGGAGGCCTATGTCCAGCAGTGGATGTCCTTCGGCTGATATGATGATGATCATGGATCTAGTTTAAAATGTAAAATTAATATATATACAAATTCGTTTTTTTTTCATAGGTCAAAATAAGTAACTACCTACTCGTAATTATTTTTTTAAATTTCCACGAGATAGGGAATAAAATGGGAATGAAGTCGCGGGCAAAAGCAATGTCCACGCGGGCGAAGCTGCAGGAAAAGCTAATATTTTATAGAATTTTTACATCCAAAACAATTAAGTGGCGCATTTTAATTATCTTTAGGAAATGAACCAGTAGTAGTATTCTATTTGTATTGAAAAATGTGTCTGTGTCATACGTACTCTTAACTCATTCGTTAATTAAACAAATCTTGAATAACATTTAAAGATTTATTCACAAGAGCAAGAAGTTAAAACTATAATGCAAGTAGTTAAAAAAAACAATATTCGCTAATTTTCCTTTGATATTCCTTTGAAATGTTTCGTTTCAACACATGGCAAGTTACACCACTAGTAGCACAGTTACACCACTAGTAGCACAGTTACACCACTTAGAGCACAGTTACACCACTAGTAGCACAGTTACACCACTAGTAGCACAGTTACACCACTAGTAGCACAGTTACACCACTTAGAGCACAGTTACAACACTAGTAGCACAGTTACAACACTAGTAGCACAGTTACACCACTAGTAGCACAGTTACACCACTTAGAGCACAGTTACACCACTAGTAGCACAGTTACAACACTAGTAGCACAGTTACACCACTAGTAGCACAGTTACACCACTAATAGCACAGAACACAATTTTATTGACCTTACGGTGACACTGCTTATGGTTTTTTATTAGTAACTAGTGGATGCCCGGAGCTTCGCCCGCGTAGATCCCGTTTTTAGCCATTCCCGCGGGAATTTCACAAAATCCTTTATTGCCCACGTCCTAATTGCTATCTGTATTCCAAATTTCAGTAAAATCCGTTCAGTGGTTTCGGCTGTGCGTTGATATACCAGTCAGTCACCTTTTTCTTTTATATACGGAAGAAGAAAACTAGTGGCATGTCTTTCATGTCCTAATTCCCTGTCTGAGCTACGAACAAAGGCGTTTTCTTACTGGTCAGGTGGGGCAATTTTTAGACTAGTTAATTTTCTTAAATTTTCCTGAAAGTGACGAAATCTTATGAGGGGTATTTCCAAATATGACATTAGTAATTATGAAACTGCTGAGATAACTCTAGAGTTTTAAAATAAAAAATCTGTGTGTTCTTCATGGGTTTAAAGCCACCATGCGCTCAAAAGATCTATACAGTAGGCACACATATAGTCTAATGCTATTTTGAACATTAATGTTGTTTTAATAACCGTTTTTCTTAATATTAATTTTTTTCTTTAAACTTTTTTACCTAATCGCCATTTTTGTACTATAATTAGGGTTAATACGAGTATTTCAATTTGAAGTGCCTTAAACCAGTATATTATAGAACTTGGTATCTACCCATTTAGATCTCTGTAGTTATTTTTATCGAACTTGGCTCCCTTTTACATTTATATTTTGTTGGGATATGTTTGTTATTAAACCTCCAATTAAACATTTAGTTTGATTGTAAGAGCCGGCTCGGCAATCGGCTTAACAATACGACATTTTTCTCCTGATCGAATCAGATTGTTTTGTCATATTTCTAAAATAATTCGTGTCACACAAACACGAGTAGGAATGAGACGTCACAAATATGTTAAGATTCTACAAACTATATTTTGTTTAGATAAAATATAAAATTAATGACAGAGTATGCAATACAAGTATATTTTTTTCAGATACTTTAGAAGGTATGCTATTTGCTATAAAACATTTTATAATTTTGTTTTTGATACAGGACAATGCCCCATTGAGTTGGACAACCATAGTCCATACCGTGCGATATCCTCAGGTGGTGATTATGGTTAGTGTTTATGATTCCGGCCCGGGAAAGGTCCCGCCCGGCGCCCTCGCCGGAAGTACTGATAGGCCACCGGAAATTCTCGGTGTACAACACACTAATTGATTGCGCCGTACGCCCCGGCAGCCACACGCACGCCGCACAGGGCACAGGGCTCGCGCGCGGCACAACTAGTCTCAGGGGGTTGGACAGCCAGAGATTGTTTCACTAGCTGAAACAATCGGATCAGTCCGTATACATCGGTAGCCCCGTTCGTTTACAACAAACTACCGAATATTATTAGAGATGAAGCATCCACAGCACAACTGATCATCCACAGATGAAGCTCAGGAAATGGCTATCTTGTAACCAATTTTATAGCCTTAATGATTTTTTAAATTTAAAGATCTAATGTATTTTTTTATTATTATTATTAACATTGACATTCGCTATTGCGACATTATTAAATTGATTATATTTAGATATATTTTTGTGAACTAGATTTCGCAACCTGACCTCCAACACGAAAGTTGTCAATAAAATTATTGTATTGTATTGTATTGATTGTTTTTGGCAGTGAACCGCAGTTAGAAAGTGTGAATATACTTGGCCAAATTGTACTATTAGGGTAAAACTTGTGAAGAGGGTGGTTCACTTTAAAACGAAGCTTCGTAGCCGCAAAGTGCTGCAAAGGCTGCAAATTCGTGCATGTAACTATACAAGACGCTGTAGCTGTGTGGTGTGTGGTGTGTGGTGTGAGGGATTGGGGTTGAGGCTGCTACTATTTACTCTTTCTTCAATTGTGTTTTGAGAGACAACCATTTTCCCTGACCTGCCGGACAAGATGAAAGTCAGGGTTTTCGTTCTAGAATTGTGCTCACAGGAGTACTGACTACGTGATGGCTACGACCAGACCGATATTTCATTATTTCGTAACATTTTGAAGATTTGTTGTAGTCAAACAACATCGAAAAACCAAAAAAAAAAAGTTCAGTGTGACAAATGTGAATATTAAAGCACGTTTCCGAATTCAAAAAAGGGGAGCACAGGAAGAAATTATCACTATTCTATAAAAAACAATAAACAATCCTTGGACCTTGATACCGTTCCGCCTCCAAGTTAATCATTAGATTAAATTCAAAATACCAAAAGGATTATTGTCACTGGGAGTACGGCTTCATACCAAATTCCAGCTCAATCGGACCATTCGACACCACTCTAATACAGAAAAAGAAACATATAAATGAACTCGTTGTGAAGTTGATAAAAGCTTGTAATTACTTGATTACAATAACAAAAACACCTTACTCGCTCAACAAAATTAGTTTGACCATCAAAAACTTACATACTCGTAGTTGGCCAACGCCAGTAAACGTGTAGTTAGTGTAGGTAAGGCTGGAATGACATACGAGTGGAATGAATGACATGGCACGAAACCTTCCGCACACGTCAATTACTGATGTACAAACCTACTGGTGGCAACAATGACTGGATAACAGAGCCGCGTCTAATTCTATGGCGATACCTGCACAGTGCAGATCGTGATCAACGGATTTTGATTCAATGCCTCTCAGTGAGAATCATGCCCGGTGACGCGTTGGTTGGTGAGAATAAAACTTACCGTTTTATCAACAAACGACCAATGTATCAATATAGACTGTTGTTATATGGGTTATTTGCAGAAGGAGCTGAGGTTGAATTTGATTTGTCTCCCGCGAGTCTGGCCGTTATAATTATTTGTGAGAGCAGCTTGTACCAGCTCGTATTTATTGTGGATTGTGTAGTTCGTACGTTGTCACCGTCACCGTGCTAGCTGATAGTGCGCACATTGAAAACAGTTGCGCGGAGAGACGAGGGGAGGGGGCTGGCGGGTGCGCGGGGCGGTAGCTGGCACACAATAGGTGCGCGCGCGCATGACGAGCACCTGGCCGAGGTGTACCGGCTGGGCCATATGCCTCCTGCGCGTACCGCACCAATTTCGAGGATTGCCCACGCATCCGTGGCACCCCATGTACGTTGTAGATAGCTCCGACGTGGTTCCAATCACCGCGCATGCACGCTAGTTCATTAAACATCGAAAACATTTGTGACGGAGGCATAGTACGCGTATAGTAATTATTATTGATCTACGTGAAGCCTTCATTGCAGTACCTACGTTTAAGCTTAAGTAGCTGGTGCCTGGTGCCCTGCGCCGTAGCTCAGGTCCAGGCCGTACCCAGTTGAAGAATGGAGACCCTTATAAAGCTACTACTCTGCAAATTACTGTTTTTAAATAAATTATTCGTATTTTTTACCGGCTTAAAAAAGGAGGTGGTTCTATGTTCCACCTTTTGTATTTCTTTAATGTACACCGATTTATCTCTGTCAATTGTGGACCGATTTTTTTTTTTTGATGTGAAACATCTATAGCCGCACGTAAAACCGATAATATATATATACGCACATTTAGGGTGGAAAAGCCTCAAGTTAAATCTGAATTTGCTCGCAAATAACCTACGTTTATGCAACCTTTCTTGTACAACAGAATAATAAGGCACTGTGATATTAAGAAAAAAACGGTTAGGGGAGCTAAGAGACTTATCAGAGACTGGTTGCAGAAACTCTCTTACGCGGATACAGAAAACCTTCTCAAGCCTATTATACAGGGTCTTCGGCAGACGGTTGAAAATACGAAAATGGGTGATAGGTGGGGTCGCCTCCCACCTATTTTGAGAATTAAAAAAAATCTAGGACTTGTAATTTTTTTTACAGGATTTTTTTTCCTTTTTTTAGAAATTTTGCCATTTTTATACCTTTGAACACATGTAACTTTTTGTTTTTTAAAGCTAGCTCCAAAATCTTTTTTTTAATAGACTTTTATAAGATTGTCGGCTCTAAAAAAATTATGTTTGTTTCAAGTTATTGCTAAAAACAAAAATGTGGGCCCCCGAACTTAAAAAAAAGTTGAACAAAAATTTAAAACTCAACTTTGCGATGCATTTAAAAAAAAAATAATGGGGCTGGAAGGCTTCTGATTTTTTTAAAACATCTCTAAAGCTTAGGCTTTTGAATGGTATGTAATTTGTTTCGGTATCTTTTTTGTAACTGGAGTTGTTAATTTTTTTTACTCAATTGGACCATGTTGACGAAATTCCACTAGTTACATTATTTGTGAAATGTATCAAATGCAAAGTTGAAAATAATGTAAATACTTACTGTTGGGACGGTTACAAAGAGCAGGTATGTTTTTCTACATTCTTGCACACACATAATGGCTATCTTTTGTCATTTATTGGCATATTGGAGTTAGCACTTCCATATGCCAATAAAATGTCCGCATATTCCGCATTGGTAAATTGAGCCATTTTAAACCACAACAAAGTCTTAACAAAACGTCTGATAATAACAAAAAGTGACAAACAACAAAAAAACTTAACAAAATCACAAACACAGCAAAGTGAAATTAACGAAAACAAAAAAAAACGTTAACGTTATTAACGTTTGTGATTTTGTTAAGTTTTTTTGTTGTTTGTCACTTTTTGTTATTATCAGACGTTTTGTTAAGACTTTGTTGTGGTTTAAAATGGCTCAATTTACCAATGCGGAATATGCGGACATTTTATTGGCATATGGAAGTGCTAACTCCAATATGCCAATAAATGACAAAAGATAGCCATTATGTGTGTGCAAGAATGTAAAAAAACGTACCTGCTCTTTGTAACCGTCCCAACAGTAAGTATTTACATTATTTTCAACTTTGCATTTGATACATTTCACAAAACATGTAACAAGTGGAATTTCGTCAACATGGTCCAATTGAGTAAAAAAAATTAACAACTCCGGTTACAAAAAAGATACCGAAACAAATTACATACCATTCAAAAGCCTAAGCTTTAGAGATGTTTTAAAAAAATCAGAAGCCTTCCAGCCCCATTATTTTTTTTTAAATGCATCGCAAAGTTGAGTTTTAAATTTTTGATCAACTTTTTTTTTAAGTTCGGGGGCCCATATTTTTGTTTTTAGCAATAACTTGAAACAAACATATTTTTTTAGAGCCGACAATCTTATAAAAGTCTATTAAAAAAAAGATTTTGGAGCTAGCTTTAAAAAACAAAAAGTTACATGTGTTCAAAGGTATAAAAATGGCAAAATTTCTAAAAAAAGGAAAAAAAATCCTGTAAAAAAAATTACAAGTCCTAGATTTTTTTTAATTCTCAAAATAGGTGGGAGGCGACCCCACCTATCCCCCATTTTCGTATTTACAACCATCTGCCGAAGACCCTGTATAACACGAATCCTCCTAAACCTCTCCCACATACAAACACACACTCACTCAACACAAAATGACACATAAATACACTCACACACACACACACACACACACCCACACACACATACACACACACACAACCTATGCTATACGCTACTTATTTTTTGTTGCATTAATGAATTATTTTAGTACATATTAACATGTTAAGTAGTAGTACAGTGTGAACAGAACAGTTTCTTCAGTGATTAATAATTATATAGTATTCAAAAATTAAATATGTAGTTAGTTCAACGAGCAGTATCTACGTTGTCTAAACTATTGTTGGTGCCCAAGATACAGGCTGTGCCTAGTTTGGGACCGATATGTGCACATATTTTGTAAATAACTGTTTGTTTGTTTGTTTGTAAACTCTTTATTGTACAAAATAAAGAATAAATAAACTGTTTAATACTGTTTTAAATAAATTATTTGTATTTGTATTTGAATATGTAGTAGTGTGTGTTTCACACCTGCCAGGCGTCCCGTGACGGCTCATTTTTTATATTTGAAATAGTATACTCCTGAGGTTGTCCCATTGTCAATTTGTCACCAAGTCAGTATCTGATGATGGGATCCCATGGAAATCGAGGGCAACCCTAATCTAAAATTTTATACTCGTATTACCTGTCTCATATATTTTCTAAAGCTATTCAAGTATTTGCGTCTGGTAGTCAACATCTCATGCCGATGAGCTGGTGATGGAAGGTATAACTCCTTAACGGTAAGGAGTTGGAGAATAATTCTTTTAATATTATTACTACACGTATAGATCGATACATGTACTCCCTTAAGTTATTCAGATGAACTGATGATGGAAGGTTTGACTCCTTAACTTTCATGCTGCTGAGATGATGATGGAAGCCACAGGACTCTGTATCGGTTAATGAAACACTTTAATTATGGTTTGATGATATCCTATTGGCGAGTGGGTGATCGATTAGTTTTGATGTTAAAGAAAGCATTATCTATCACCAAAAATTTCATCATCATCATATCAGCCACAAATCGTCCACTGCTGGACAAAGGCCTCCCCCAAGGATTTCCACGACGACCGGTCCTGCGCTGCCCGCATCCATCGGCTCCCCGCGATCTTCACCAGGTCATCGGTCCACCGCGTGGGAGGCCTGCCTACGCTACGTTTTCCGGTGCGCGGTCGCCACTCGAGAACTTTACTGCCCCATCGGCCATCTGTTCTACGAGCTATGTGCCCTGCCCACTGCCACTTCAGTTTAGCGATTCTGTGACCTATGTCGGTTACTTTAGTTCTCCTGCGGATCTCCTCGTTTCTGATTCGATCGCGCAGAGAAACTCCGAGTATAGCACGCTCCATTGCCCTTTGGGTGACCTTGAGCCTTCTTATGAGGCCCATAGTAAGCGACCATGTCTCAGTTCCGTAAGTCATCACTGGCAACACACACTGTTCAAAGACCTTAGTCTTGAGACACTGCGGTATTTGGGACGTGAAGATATTGCGAAGCTTCCCGAACGCTGCCCAGCCGAGTGGGATTCGTCGATTGATCTCTTTCTTGAATTTGGAACTACCTAGCTGGACTGTTGGTCCCAGGTATACATATTGGTCAACAACTTCCAGTGTAGTCTCCAACCTTTGGAGGAGTGGGTGCGACACGGACATTTAACATTATTTTCGTCTTGTCCATGTTCATTTTAAGACCCACTTGTTGAGAGACTTTACTGAGGCCATCGAGCATTGTGCTTAGGTCTTCCATAGTCTCAGCCATGACCACGATATCGTCAGCGAATCGGAGGTGGGATATGTACTCGTCGTTGATATTGATGCCGAGTCCACCCCAGTCCAGAAGCTTAAAAACATCTTCCAGGGCGGCGGTGAACAGTTTCGGAGATATAACGTCTCCCTGTCTCACCCCTCGCTGCAACTGGATAGGTTTCGAGTTCTGGTTCTGGAGGCGAACCGACATGGTGGCGTTTTCATATAGACACTTCAACACCTCGATGTATCGATAGTCAATTTGGCACCGCTGGAGAGACTGTAGCACAGCCCAGGTTTCGACTGAATCAAAGGCCTTCACATAGTCCACAAACGCCAAGCATAGTGGCTGATTGTACTCTTCGGTCTTCTGTATAATCTGCCACAGCGTATGTATGTGGTCTATGGTACTAAAGCCTTTTCGGAAACCGGCTTGTTCGGGAGGCTGGAAGTCGTCAAACCTGCGTGCGAGACGATTCGTAATGACTCTCAAAAACAGCTTGTAGATATGGCTCAGAAGTGAGATGGGTCTGTAGTTCTTCAGTAGGGTGTTGTCACCCTTTTTGAAGAAAAGCACGACCACACTTCTGTGCCAGCCATGCCTTCGGCGTTTGTCCCTTTAGTATAACGGAATTAAATAACTTCTGAAGAGCTTTTAGTACCGGTGATCCACCTGCTTTCAGAAATTCAGCCGTAATTCCATCATCACCCGGTGCCTTGTTGTTCTTGAGCTGTTTAAGAGCCATTCTAATCTCGTACAGGCTGACGTCCGGGATATCTTCGGTATAGTGTCGGGTTAGTCTGGCTCTTGGGTCTTCAGCCAGATAGCTGACAGGCAAACGTGTGGTATTGTACAATTGTTCATAGAACTTCTCAACTTCTTCCAGCAACTCAGTCTTAGACGATATGGTCCTACCATCCTCAGTCTTCAGCTTGGTCAGTTGGCTTTGTCCAACAGACAGATCTCTCGCGAACACCTTTGAGCCTTTGTTGTGCTCAATCGCCTCTTTAATACAATTTGTATTATATTGGCGTAAATCGCGAGTTAGGGACTTAGAGATCTGCCTGTTTAGTTGCCGATACTGAGAAGTGTCTTCAGAGGACTGCAAAACCAGTCTGCGTCTTTCTTCCATGAGGTTGCTGGTGAAGTCGGAGATTTTTTTGGTTCTGTTTGAACGGCGAGTTTTAATAATCCTAGACTCGACCGTTTGAACAATTTCCACGAACCTGTCATTATAATCGTCCACATTCTCGCGGTCTCCTAGGCATTCGAAACGATTGTGCAACTCGAGCTGAAAGCTATCGGGGTTTTGGAGCTGGATGGGCGCCGGTCGGAGCGTTGACTTCATCAGTCGACATCATTCTAGCTTGGTCTTTAGATTCAATGTGCCTCTGACCATCCGGTGATCGCTTCCTGTTTTGACTGAATTGATCACGGAGACATCATTGAATATTTGCCTCCTTGTCGACAAGATGAAGTCTATCTCGTTTTTTGTTACGCCATTGGGATGCAACCATGTCCACTTCCGCTGTTTTGACTTTTTGAAGAAGGTATCAAAGATTTATGATTTATAATAACATTAAAATATAAATATCAATATTGATATATGTATATCAAGCATAATTTTTTTTTTATTTTTTTTTTATTAAAAATTTGAGTGCGTTTGACTGCAACTCACCTGATGGTAAGTGATGATGCAGTCGAGGATGGTACACGCAAACTCAAATAATGCCTATTCACTCTTGCCTTGAAGATCCTCAAATTATAGGAATCGGGAAACACTGACGCAGGCAAGGAGTTCCACTCCTGCGCTGTACGCATAATAAATGAAAAATATCAATTGATATATATCATGATAAATATCCGATATAAAACAATTGATATACATATATACCATGCGAATCCTGGTGTGTTTTACTCGTATTACATACTCCAGAACAACTATGCAGGTAGGTGCCTACCTAACTTATACAGATTAAAAATACCCATACAAAATAAACAATTTGCTCATATTCCTTGACATGAATTTCAGGAGAATTTTATGAATGTTGCATTGTAATGGTTTTTACTTTCGAGTGACAACGGAGCGAAGAAGGTATTGTGATGGCAAAAAAAAACGAAGTTGCCATTTTGATGGGGATCGATTGTTTTACACTAATAGAGTCTAAAATACAAAACAAAATTGGTGTGTGTGTAAAATTTTTCCTACCTTGATTTTTTACGGTTGCTACCAGTAAAAAATCAATTTGGTTTTTACTGAAAAATGGCTTCAAAGATTTTGATTAAACTCGATGCGCGTTACTTTAACTTTACATGGCCTACGGCACGCGGTAGTTAGTTATTACCAGCAAAATCTGAATAAGATACATTCCATACACATAAAGGTTGTTTGTTACTATTTCTCAAAAATAGCACTAACGATTTTAATGAAACTTAATACGACGGACGGTTTTTGAGAAATGAAGGTAGTCCATATTACGGAACCAGTCCATAATTGGCGCACTTACTCTATAACTTAATAAGGTGTACTTCACTGGGAAGTTAATTATTCCAGGAAAATCCGAGTAAGGAACCTAACATACAAACCCAAAAGATTTGTAAATTTTTCAAGACTGATATTGATATACTTACCCAACTATATTATTTGCTACCAAAAATAAGAGTTTATAGTTATATATGTGTGTGTGTATGTATGTGTGTGTGTGTGTGTGTGTGTGCCGGACTACGACAGACGGTGCAGGCATCGCGAGAGAGTATGCACAGCGTGGCTGTACCATTTATTGATCATAAAGTGGCTAATTATTGCTGGATAAACGCATAAACTGGTTTACTACCCAGAACTACAGTTCAGTTCATTTATTAAGACACAATGTAACATTGTGTTTGAAATTATGAAATTACAATATCTATAAGATAAAAATAAAATGCGAAGTAAAGAAAACCTAAACACAATTACAATCTTTTAGCATGATATACAATAAAACAATTATTATAGTCCAAAATCCATACCTAATTATGATAAAATTTGGTAAAGCAAGGCATGTCAGCAATCTGAATTCATCTTATGTCATTATTAGTAATGTAAAATAATAAAATTAGGAAAAAAGCTAATAAAATTAATCAAAGTCAAAATTTGTCAAAGTACTTATCAATCAAAGTCCAAGAAAAAAATATATATTAATAACCTCAAAATTAATCATCCACAAATTCGTCTATAGATACTACTCGTATAGTAACACATTTCCAATAGGGTAATTGACAGATAAATTAATAAATATTATTCACTAAATAGCATTTCTCCTACAAAAGCATAAAAACTTAATCATTTAACGTTTTATTCTAATTTCAATTTTATATTTATCAAAATCACTAAATTAATTCGTCAAAGAAAATGACGTCACAAGTTTGTAACACGAACAATTTCAGAACAAAATGTCGTTTTTGACAGTTGATAAAAAGTAACTCAAATGACTAGCAGTCAAATACCGGATAGAACGTTTTTCAACTTGTTTTAAAAGTAGAATTGTTCCTTATTGTTTTCAACTCTAGAGGTACTCGTAATGTAGTCTTATACCTTTAAAAGAAGCACTGTGTTTTACCACCTCCAACCATCCAACGCGTTTAATCTGGAAAGCGTGGAGAGACACGTCTTGTAGGATTCAGGTTGGTTTGCGCTACTCACTAGTGGTTGGTACCTACGTACTTGTACCCATACATTGTTTCTTGGCAATACGCTTCACAAATATTAAATCAGCGGAAATAAAATTGTTTATACTTTCAGTCCGTCTGCTTAAAGTTGTTGTGAATGTCAGTGGGTATCCTTTAAGCTCAACGGCACGGAGGAGCTGAACCAGAATATAAATACAAAGTTCCTAACTCGTTAGAGGGTAGGTACGTCCGTTGGAAATGGCCCGGTTATGTTCTCTATTGTAAATGCAACCGCTTCGATCGTTACCGTTATGTTGCCGAGGCCGAGGGGTTGCTGGTTGCTGTGAGGTATGAAAGAGACGCATGCGCACTGCGCAGCCGGCCGCACCCCAACCTATCTCCTCTCTATACCTGCCCTAATATTCTTATCCATGTCTCTAACGTACATTTTTTACCAAACTCTTTTGAATTGCAAATTACTGTTTAAACAGATACAAGGCAAATGTCTGATACTAATAAAATCATTTACCTACCTAACATTATCCCTAAAATGCGTTCTGAGTTTTTTTTTTATGGAAACAGAGAAACACCGCATACGTAATTAGATTACATTACTGAACTTCTAATGTTGGAGAATGTATTCACTATATGGATGGAAGCGTTTGCGTGTCTGTCTTCGGCGCTTGCGCATAGGTACGGCTCGCGCCAAAGTAAATAAGCTTTAATCTGGCTCCAGTGCTCCAGTGAGTGCTCACGATGATTTCGGGACGTTCAAGGAAGTGGAAATTTAACTTTAGGCTGGCGAAGATAACTGAAAAATGAAAAAGATACAACCGTGCGCGAGTGTTCAATGATCAAGAAACATATGAAAATTAATTTATGTAACGTCCCCTACACGTCTGCGAATAACTATTTGTCGCATTTTATGTTGATTTAGGTGTTCCGTTGTGTGTGGTTGTGTCTTATTAGTACCAATGTCTCATTATCTCAACAATGGATCTACATACATAGATACATTGGTGATAAAATTTCGTTGATGTACATACATAATATTTTAAACTATCATTGAATGCAACCACGCAGTGCTCCGTCTTTGGTTAACCCTCAAACATGCACCAAATGTTGATCTCGAACTGTGCATAAACTTTGGATCTATATTGAACAATTTCCAGGTCTGTTTTCTTTGTTTACTTGTCTAGCTTACTTTAACTGTTGCGTGTGGTACGAATTATGTGTAGGCCAGCGTCTAAAATCGTCCCCGCGGTTAGCCCGTGGGTAGTGGGTAGTACACGAGTTGGTGTTAGAATCGTCTGCGCCGTGGGTACCCTATGTAATGTTAGTAGCGAGCAATTTCAGCAGCCGTTCGGCGTTTCATTCGTCGCGGTGCGGCGCCTTAAGAAAACATTGTTAAAGTTTCATTATATGGGAGTGTTGATGAAGGACGCCGGGGCACTTGTCCAAACACACACACGTTGAATTATTGAGTGACGGCACCGCGTACCGTCGTCGCGTGGCCGCTTGTAATCGATTCACACCTGACTAAAGCCCGAAATGCGACACACGAATTATTGGCGAAGACGAGCTTGGACCGCCTTCTGACAGTAATTGTAACGAACTATAAGTGTTAGTTGACTGTTGTTCTGCCGTGGGACAAATGAAGAGAGGTGACGAAAGTCTACGTGGCGGAGGACTGCGCTGCGGTCTCTTCCGTCTTCTGTGCGCTGGCGATAGACAAGCTGAACGGAGATGGTCGCTGTCGCCGGCGATCGAGAGCAGGGAAACGCTGTTGTTGATGCCGTATGCTATGCTATTTGAGGAGTCAGATTAGTCGGATATTCCAAGAAGAAGAGATACTTACTTATGCTTATGACCTTTGTTAGATTTGTTTTCTTATAATCGTAAAGGTAACAATTTGCAGCTAACTTAATAACAAAGACCGAAAACACAGTAAAGAGATGTACATATTTGTCCAAAAAACTCCTCAGTCATTCTCTACAGCAGGTTCATTAAATGAAACGAATAACAAATATCAGATCTCAATAACAACGTAGAGCACACGAATAATGTAATTCGCAGTAGGCAAGTAGGTACTCAAACTACAAACCCACTGAAGCGTTTAGCGAAAGCGTCAAGCATGCTTATCATTAATTTATCGAATAGAACAGTGTAGCCCTCTGTACTGCAGCCCCTCCGGCCTCGGTGGAGCACACCCTGGACTAAAGCAAAGTATATACTAACATGCAGTATGGACACTCCCTGCCGCTGTCTAGATTGCGTCCTCACCCCCTCGTCACCCAGATTGATACAGATTGGCTACAGTTTGGTTGTCGAACGTATAGGATTTTGCCGCCATTTTGTTTGCTTCCGTCATTCTTTTTTTGAAATGTAATTTCTGGCCCGTTGTATGAAGTGTCCGGGGTGTGACTAAAGTACAGGGCAGTACGCAGTACGCAGTACCGACTAGCGGGTGCCGGGTGTCCCCGCAGGCGGCAGGATCGCGTGCGCCGCGCTCGCTCGAGTCGCTCGCCCTGCGCCTGTGCATTACTTATGCATGTGTACTGCCGCGGCCGCGCCAGCGCCCTGGCCCTGCATGTCTCCAGCACCCCCGCGCCCCGCGCCCCGCGCCCCCCCGTCGCAGCCCCGCTATTTTTATTTCGGGATTTAGGCGATGTGTGTGCACGGGTGCACCACGGCCATGGCTCGCACGCGTCGCGTCGTCGGACGTGCGATCGATATCGAGCGCAATTTTTGCTAGTTTCAAAGGGGTTCAAAAGTTTTTTTTTGTTATTGAACGGCTTGGCGTCATCGGTAGGTCAGAAGCATTCGATTTTAGAGGAAACGATGCGGAAATTTGTACAGATTCATTTTGTTATGTATTGATTCATTCATATTGTCATCCATCACATCACTGAACATGTTGTAGGTAGGTACTTGAAAAGACAGGAGGATTGACTTGGAAAAGTATTCTTCATGATGAGATGACTTAACTGCTTATTTCAATATGCTAGCCAAAGGTGGTTCCTATGCAATAGCCTACATACTCGTAACGGTACAAAGCGAAGCCAGTGGTAAGCCTGGGCCATCCTATTCCTGACCGGACCATGCCGAAGAGAAGATCGCTCACTATTGGCTTCATAAGAAGGCTCAGGTCACCCAAAAGGCGATGGATGGAGCAAGCTATTCGGAGTTTCCCTACGTGATCGATCCGAAATAAGGAACTCCGTTGGAGAACCAAGGTAACCGATATAGCTCACAGAATCGCTAAACTCAAGTGGCAGTGGGCGGGCACATTGCTCGTAGAACAGAATGGCCGTTGAGGCAGTAAGGTTCTTGAGTTGTGACCGCGCACCGGAAGACGTAGCGTAGTCAGGACTCGCACTCGGTGGACTGACGACCAGGTGAAAGTGGCGGGAAGCTGCTGGATGCGGGCATTGCAGGACCGGTCGTCGCGGAAATCCTTGGGGGAGGCCTTTGTCCAGCAGTAGACTTCTTACAGCTGATATTATGATGATGAATAATGTAGTATCGTACTTAAGCTAGGTATGTATGTACATGAGAGCGTCGGTGGCGGGTGTGACGGCTGGGGCCGCTACCTCCTGTCCGGAAGGTTTTGGTTCGTATTCTGCCACGTATCAATGTGTTTCCGAATTTCGATTTCATATGTTAGGGTGAAGGAAAAAATCGTGAAGAAGAAATTCAAAGGTTGTGTGTGAAGTCAACCAACCCGCACTAGGCCCGAGTGGTCCACTAAGGCCCGATCGCTCTAATTCAGTGTAGGCTCGAGCTGTCAAGTGTCATATTTGTTCTAAAAATGTTTGTAATATCTCGGCGTGACGTTATAGGTTTGTTAAATTATATTATATTTAGAATTATTATAAAAATGAACAAGGAAGGTCGACCCCAAGTAAATGGGAAAAGGTCTAGACAAAAGAAGAGAAGAAGATGAATTAAATATTAATTTAATATTTTTTGTAATTTAAGTAGGAGGACAATTTAGTGATTGTTCATATTTTATTTTTGATGCAGCCGTCATCCCAATTATAAACTATTTATAGGAGCGCCTTCAGCCTGTAGTCACTGCAGTGCAGCGTATGAACGTGCCCATCCTCTTGTCCCCAAGGTACCTGTACCTGGAGCAAGAAACGATTGACTTCCCACATTACTGTCAGTAACATAAAACCTAAATACCTAAGAACTTTTAGGCGCAAGCTTTTGTTTGATAATTGAAAACGCTAAACACGTTAAAAAACCGACTTCCATCGCAACAACTTACTACATTTTTGCATTATTATTTTTGGCTTTTGTTAATTTTCTAATAAATTACTACACCGATTTCGATAAAATTTACAAGGGACCGCACGGAAAGCACTAGCTTTCAAATAAAAAAAGAATCATAAGAATCGATTCACCCAGTCAAAAGTTCTGTGGTAACACACATAAAAAAACATACAGTCGCATTGAGAACCTCCTCCTTTTTGGAAGTCGGTTAAAAATAGTGTTTATGCTCAATGATGCAAAACGCTTAGTTTGCCAAATGTGAATGTAAATAACGTTTTCAAATCAAAAAGGCGAGCGCGAGCGCCATGACCCGGCGAGCGCAGTATGTCCTATGAATTCAGTATTCTATTGAAAACAAACGAAGATCTTGGATTACCTAATCTGTGGTCCTGGGTCCTTCATGCCACCTCCAAAGTTCATCATCAAATCACCTTCAAAATACCAAACGGCCCTATTGTCACCGGGATTATACGGCTAAATACCAAATTCCATCTCAATCGGACTTCTGGACCTCGTCGCTCTAAAATCGTTGGCAAGATTTCACCTAAACAAACAAACTTACAAATACTCAAGCTTGTAAAATTGGTCAGTCAATTCACTAACATCAGTATTGTATTGTGTGTGTCTTTTTCTACAAATACAAAAAACAAAATGCCCTAATGCCTCTGTTCAACGAATCACCTGAATGTATACCTATAGATACTATCTTTATTTTATTGTTCGGTGCGGAAACGTGTAATTAACTGCCGAGTGCCGACACCGTCACCGTCACCGTGTCGCATGGTGTTGTGATGTCGCCCGCAGCCCGCCCCGCCCCGCCGCGCCGGTGATTGCGAGCGTGAAACCGTTTCGGGGTTTTGTTGCCAATTGTAATGTTGAAAATTATATGACGACGTACCAACACCAAATAATTAGGCAATCAATTTTTAATCCACAATTAGTGTTAAAAATTAAATGCAGGTCGTTGGTAAGCGCATCACTGAACGGCTGGACTGATTTGGCTAATTTTTAACATTCGAAGCATCCTAATATAAGCTTTTTAAGGAAAGAAAAATTTGAAAGTTGCCCGGAAAATTCGAGAAATATTGAAACAACTTTTTTTCTATGGGATTTTTGTATGAACGAACTCAAGATCATAACCCACGATTCGAACGATGCACCGTTGATTGTAGTCCCCCCCTCTCACGCCCTATGTGATGTCAATAAAAATATGTCGGAGCGTCATTGAAAACGCGACCAATACCAGCTCGAGATACGTTTACATAGATCGTTAAACTGTCAGGTATTAGTACCTGGGTGAAACCGGTGGTGGCGTGACAATCGCTTGTACTCGTGAGACGATCGTTTGTGGTGGCAAATATGACGTTTTAACCGTTAACGGAAGGCTGTTTGTGATTAAAGTGGCAGCACTGAGTTGAGAATTTATTAGATCTGTGGAGAAGCCATATTAGCTGGATGTCAGTCTCGAGGCAGACACTTTTTGACGGAGCGTCGAGCAGAACACAAGTAGTGGTGATCTGTGAGCGAAACGGACGCGTCACGCTATCGCTGGGATCACCGCGTTTGCATCCATTGTAATCCAAGGCATCCTGTACAATTTCGATTGCCGAATGATCAAGACTATTGAAGGAGGACCTCTGAGATATACCCGCATTGTTATTTCGACGCCCACGACCGAAATAGTTAAGGACTGAACCACAAGGCCATCCATAACCTAAGCGCCTCCTTCGACAAATATATAATAGTAACCATGGTACAATAATATACTCCGCCGGACCATGATAGTAATCCAAAGAGCTGTAATCCTTACTTCCTTACCAATATTATAAATGTGAAAATGTGTTTGTTTGTTTGTTACCTTTCACGCTTCAATGCCTTGACCAATCCTAATGAAATTTGGCATGCAGGTAGCCTGTGTCACGAGGAAAGACATAGGCTACTTAATTTCCCGTGAAAATAGCATAGCTCGATGCAGTTCCTGAGGGAACTGAAAATATTCTCTTTTTTTGGTTTTTTTTTAATCGCAACGAAACAATGGATTGTGTGATTTTTGCACAGATATAGTTGAGGGGGAGGGAAATGACCAGATTTACTAATAAGCATATCCTGACATACTTCCCGAGGGATCTGGAGAAAATTCATACCCACGCTCGCGAGCCGCTTGCGGCTCGCGCACCGCGCAACCTCTAATACAGTCATAAAAACGATGTCCACGCAGGCGAAGCCGCGGGCAAAAGCTAGTCTGTAAATAAAGAAATAATGTAGGTAACAAAACTTTTGTAGACAGTAATACTTACGTAGTAACTAATTAGTAATCTGTGGTAATACGCTTATTATAATGAGTTTTCACAGGAAAAGTACCTAGACATACCAAAATCTAAATAAATTACTTACTTACTTCGCTGGCTCAGCGACCCAAATAGGATCTTGGTTTTGGCCTCCAACACCAAATCATGCCACTTTCTACTTTTCTGCACCACTTCGTGCCAATCGGCTCTTTGAAGGGCCATCAAAAGGGTCTTTCAGGACCATTCCAGCTATCTTGGGTGGCGTCCAACAGGCAGTTTGCCGGTTGGCTTTCCCTTGTACACTTTGAAGGGTCTTCAGGTCCTCGAGCAGTTCACCATTCCAGCGATACCTGGGGGGCGTCCAACAGGGCGATTTCTGGTTGGTTGTCCCTTGTACACTTTGAAGGGTCTTCAGGTCCTCGTGAAGTTCACCATTCCAGCGATACCTGGGGGGCGTCCAACAGGGCGATTCCTGGTTGGTAGTCCCTTGTACACTTTTTTGCACCACAATCATCTTCTATCATCTCTAGGTGACCAAGCCAGAGAAGACGAGCTGACTTTGCTTCGCCCATGGTACCGGACACCAGGTCTTCAATTTCATTATTCTTCCGAAGCCTCTCGTCTGGTTGGTTCACAGTTTTTCTACAAATGTTTCTCCCCGCCGCCGCCGCCGCTAAGAGTTTGTTCTCCTCTTTTAATGTTAATGTCCAAGACTCGCGTCCGTACTCAAGAACAGGGCCTAATGAGTGACAGTTTTGTACGCTCGGATCTTGGGTTACTGCCTACTAACTTACACATTCTAGGGCGTTCTCGATTTAATATTTATAACGTATATAAATAAACATTTAAGTCTGCAAAGCCCGAGTGTGAAGCAAATAAACTAATAATCTGTTTATATATGCATATAAAAGCAAACAGTGACTGACTGATCTATCAACGCACAGCTCAAACCACTGTACGGATCTGGGTAAAATTTGGCATTATACATAGCAATTAAGATGTAGGTATCCGCTAAGGATTTTGAGAAATTCCCACGGGAACGGCAAGAAATGGAATCTGCACGGGCACAGCCGTGGGCCACAGCTAGTTTAATTATTTTTTTTCAGTATATTATTTACTAACATATTTTATTTGTTTATTTTCATAGATTTTAGTTTTTCAATGGTACCATCTAATTTATGCTTATTTATATAAATATACTTTTATTTTTTAATATTTAACTTCTCCTTTCTTCTAAAATTATTTTGTCCAAACTAGGTGCATGATTCTACTCTTATTCTTAGAAAACTGACACTAATTCGGTCAGATCGAGTCAAATACTCCCACTCATCCTGGATGTCTTCTCCTCACGTGGAAGATGTGTCCTAGCCCAGTTATAATGATTTACACTGTCTGTACTCAGTTTTAGATTCATAACATACTACATAAAGCTGTTAAAGGCGGGACATAAATTTTCAGGAAAGTGTCAAAACACATTCCAAACACCCTTTTCATTAGAAGCAATAGACAGTCGTATTAATAACCTGGAAGTTTTTGAACACGGTCCAAGTAAATAGCAGTACCTTCCCTATTGCAGGGCGTCTGGCCCAAATTCTACGCTGAATTAATAACGCAGCGATTAAGCATTCCTGTGGCATCTTCACCACGTTACATTCACGTTTCCAATTTAGAAATTGGATCCTAGGATAGGGCAGTGACCGCCGCGACGCGGGCAGGAGGCAGGAACCCTCCAGTGTAGTAGTTCCGTTCCTTTGTCGCACTCCGCAGGTAACCCGAGCTCAAGCCGCGACTTCCGCGAGAAGCCCCGCTATCCTGCAATAATCTCTCCGCGTCATCGTCACAGGTCACACGTCATCGACCTACTCGTAGCTACTGGCAAAGAACGTCGAATTAATTAAGTATAGCTGTCTACTTAAGTATTTCCATGCGGGTGAGTTACCGATGTACCCACCTTTCCAGCTACCGTCGTACCTACTCATAATTTAACCTGATTATGTTGGATCCTCGAAAGCTGGACATGTTGAGCTTTCTACGTGTCTTAATTATTATTTATGTGGAACAGCTGGCGCGCAGAAGCCGGCGGCGCGACTAGCGCGAGGCTGGCACCGTCGTCGGTCGAACGACGCGGTTATTTATAAAACAGAGTTGCGTCTCGTTTTGTCTTCGGCGCGCTCTTTATTTTGTCTAAATATACGCAGTTTTGGGAACGTCGCCGCCGCCTGTGCCGCGACACACGCTGGCAGCGCGCCAACATCCTCGACCAGCTTCTTTGTCGGGCCGGACTATGCACGGCGTTGGGATTCGTCGCTCCATCGCCCATCGCCCATCGCCTCCACATCCGATGAAAGTTTACACGTTGACCTAAAAGAGATCTTCGGTTGATAAAGTGATGATTGAAAGCTGAAAGAAAAGTGATGATTATATTTCTGGAGTTGAGATTCAATGGAAAATATCATCCTCATATCAGCCGAAAGTCGTCCACTGCTGAACATGGGTCTCCCCCAATGATTTCCACAGCGACTTCCCGCAACCTTCACTAGGTCGTAGGTCTACCGCGTGGGAGGCCTTCCTACGTTTATTTATTTTATTAATTTAGGAAACGTTATTTCTCCTTTCGCTGCGCGGTTGACATTCGAAATCTCTACTGCCTCTACGGGCCGTCGTTTCTACGAGCCATGAGCTACGTGTCCCTCTCATTGCCACTTTACTACAATGATTCGGTCAGCTATGTCGGTTACTTTGGTTCTCCTACGGAAAATTTATCCGGATGTTTATTAACTAGGACTTCGGAGACAGACGAGTATTAGGATAGCGACACGACATTGGTATGTATGTATGTATACATGCTTTATTGCATACAAGGAATAATTACAACATGGTTTTGTGGCTGCAACTGCAGTAACCCGCCACTGAACATTACCACAAGCGACGAAAGAACAAAAGAAATACAACATCTAGAACGCGCTATTAGAATTTCTTCAGCGCTTAGTATATATACAGATACCGATCATCAACGATTGGTCCACGGCCGGACCCTAGGCATAACACATCGCCTGGCGGAGATATCTCCCTTTGCTCTCGTCGAGTAGGAACGCACCGTTCCTAAAGTTTTATTGGAATTAAGTGTACAAAGAGAACTTATCTTCAAGCTGAGCATCTAAGGAGTTTTTGGCTAAGTATATAGTTTCGTTGTCAATCATTGTAGATCTAGATCACAGATGGCAGATGGACGCGCGCGAGGTGACACCGGCAAGATCAAAGGGCAGGTTGGAGAGCCGCCGCGCCGTGGCCGTGAGACCACGTCACCACGTCGCGTCGGGTTGGACAGAGGAAACTGGGCCATCACCGGCGGTTCACGTCTATTCTCGTCCTGTGGAACGAACACGACACGTCCATTTTACATTGTGCTCACAAAGCAAAATCTTGTTTTCATTATAATTTACACGATTGCATCGCATTTACTACAAAATTTGGCTCCGCCTGGTTCGTTTGCGCAGATTCAGAAGTCATAAACGAAATTAACGATCACAACCGGCTCGAGATGACGCGTTAACTTTTTCAATGTTGAATTTACCACATGAGATAGTCAGTTAAAATTCACAATTGGTAAGTCCTTGGCTGGCATCATCTCACCTGATGGTAAGTGACAATGATGCCGAAAGTGTAAGCGGGCTTACCAACATTCCCCAACGCAATGGAAAACTGACTACTTATATTCTAGCTGGAACACATTAATGTTGTAAACATTGATGTTTGGAGGCAAGACTTAGATAAGATGGTGGTAGCTAGCTAGGCGGGCTTAGAGAATGCCCTTCCACTAACCAAACAAAGTCTATAAGGTTAGACTCCGCCGGGAATCGAACCCGCGACCTCCTGATGTGAAGCTAATGTGATTGAACCATTACTCCATGGAGGCGGTTAGTATATAAAAAACCGGCCAAGTGGGAGTCGTACTCGCTCACCCCCCCGGTGAGCGAGTACGACTCCCACTTTCCCATTTCCGTACCACCACATCTCTGGATCATTATTTTTAGGTTCCTTACCTTTAAAATAATGAATCGAAAACTATACATCGTAATAATAACTAATAATCTGATTAAGCTTGTGCCAATGAAGCCCTTTCATACTCGTACACGGTCAACTCAATTCAAAATTGGACCGCCGTTTTCTGCAAAATTGATTACATACTTAACATAGGTAAAGACTAATTTAACTAAATCACAAAATATATAATAATTAATAATTGTTTTTTTTTTACTAATCATGTAGCAATTATTAATTAGTAACAAAATAATCAGTAGGTATTAAAAAAAATACCTTAAATAAAACACCTAAAATACGTCAAGATTCAAGATTCAATCTCATCATTACAGCTCATATACGTCCCCACCGAGGGGCTCGAGCCTACTCTGAACCAGGGCGATTCGGTCTTAGTCGACCACGCGGGCCCAGTGCGGGTTGGTCGTTGGGTTGGAAGATTCAATCTATTTATTCAAAATAGGTGCAAATTACACTCTTTCTGATAGTCATAAAATAATAATAAAATATTTCATTTCTGAAAAATCAAGAAATAAACAATCATTAATTAATAACGTCAAAATTCAATCCTTGAAACATTATGACACGAAAAGTTATGCATGAAAATCATTGAATATCATATCATTGATACCTTTGACAAGAGTAGGCCAGTTCACACGGGCAGCACCCGGTCACGAGTATAACGCGAGAGTCAGCCATCGCTCACCTAAAATGGAACACCTAAAATTTAATTACAAATGTATAGTTTCAGATTTTTCCTTATACTTGTATTATATGCACAGATGAGATACTAGTTACTTCGTAAGTATAAGACGGTATTACTTGCCAAATTTCATAGTTCTAGGTCAACGGAAAATACCCTATCCCTTGAGAGTGTCGAAATATTATACTTTTTTGCGGCATAAACGGCCGTATCTTTTTTTACGTTAACCTAGAAGTTTGATGTTTTTTACAGCTTCAAGGTACTACAGACCGGAGTATATGGTTTTCATTTCAACTTGATACCTCCAAGCGTTCCCGAGATAAAGGGTCGTGACAGACAGACGGACGGACAATAAACCCAAGTAGCACTAACGCTGTGTATGATTTATCTTATATAGCATAGAGTCATTAAAAGTTTGTGTAGCCGCAATTTATACAAGACGCAGTCGGATAGAGGCATAATATACGGTTAATTATCTTTTTTCATCGTAAGCTTCAATAAATTGCTGTGTATACGTCTAAGTAGCGTTTTAAAATTGCTGTAATTTAACAGAGTTTAAAATAAGCTATGTAAATTGTAAAAAAGCTTCTTATAATAATCGCGTCAAGTGTGCATGTGCTTATTGTTATAAAATATCTTTTTAAAATGGATACAGTGGAAAAACAGTGTCTAAAACAGTTTTGGTGTCTGTTTACTTATATTACAGCGAATAGCAATGTAGTGGCTTCTTTTCTTGCTTATAGCAACATAACAGCCACTATCGTTGCTAAGAGTAATATAAGTGCTCAAATTAAGCATCCTTCATTGCAATAAACAGTTTAAAACACATTTTTGTAATGTAAACAGCAACGCCATGTTTTTTTGACATTTCTATTGTAGAATGAACAAACAATGAACCAATATTAAAATGTATTTAATACGCGGTATAATATCAAGTTACTAGCACCCCGCCTGGCTCGGTGCGCCACAGCGTCTAAAATCGTATTTCCGTGGAATCCTTGCAAGCGGCGCTACGCTAAGCACTGAGTGTCGGCGTGGCCCGTGGTGCCGTCGTGGTGCCGCGGTTCAGCGACCCGATGTCGCCACTTCAGGCTGAAACGTCACGCAAAATCAAAACAACACATCTCCTCCGCACCTACCTATGACTGCATTTCAAAATCAGATAAACAGTTTCAGAGAACTTTTGTAAATAATTTTGTAGCAGGTATGAGTCATTTAATTTTTAGTCGGAAAAATACACAGTGTCATGCTTGACTCCAGTTTTGCATTCGAATTGAATATTTGTGTGTATTTAAGACCATTGTGGCGACCGACAATCGATTACGGCTAAAACTTATCTGGGTCACATACGGTATGACTACAAAAGACTGCCGCATTCGGGCGGCGCGACAATGGGTATTATAGGGTAAAGTTGAAAAAAATATGATATATCAAGATAAGGCTCACGGTGGACAGTGGATCGACCTCGGCCATCAAATGGCCGGAGTGGCATCGATCGACTGCGGCATCAGCGGCCGGTGCACGCGACCGTCCTTGTCGATACTGCGGTTCGTCCATTACCCGTCACCAGCTCCAAACCACATTTGTCTATCTGATTAATGAACTTCGTGAAGCTATAACTAACTGTAGTAACTAATAAGGATTGGACTACCTCTTATTGCATATTCAAAGACACTTTTTGCTATCACCTAAAATTTGCCAAAGCTAAATACATCAGGCAGGTAGCAGCGTTGATTAAAAGCAGTGTTAATTATCTTCATAATGAAGTAAAACACTTGTGCTGCCAGAATGTGGTTGGCAGAATACCGAGGGTCACATCGTCGCTAGTATTGGCAACGTCGATGATTCCGGCTGAAGGCCAGGCGACATTATCGCAGCAGCCCAACCGCGACACCTTCCGCTCCGGAAGCCGGTACAGACTACAGTAATCACCAGAGACATTTCACCATACACAATAGCCACCATCACTGGACCGGTAGAGGTCACGCTCTTATGATCGTTAACTACTAATCAACGATTTATGATTTCTATATACAGACGGACACTATTATGATTGCGCATGTCCTAAATGCGACACCGTATTTGATTTGCGAAATGATAATATCGCTGCCATCAGCCAACTGTGACGTCGACTGGAAGCGTCTAATTTGGGAGCACAATACGATGGGTATCGGCATGCTAGTCTTTGGCATTTAAAAGGCAATCGAATCAAAGTCGAGGAAGATGAGCCACTTAGGGAATTCGATGTCGGGAGTCCGTGCCAATGACTGTAAGCCATTTATAACTTAGATTTGTCGTCTTCTTGTCAAGTCCGGAGTGGATGGCGAGCCCGGGCAGCGGGTGACTGAAATAGACCAGCTCGCGCCACTAACAATGTAATAAAAAGAAATCAACGTCGACGATGATGCCTGCACTAAGTTGAGTTGACTCGTGTGTCGTTTGGATGGTGTCCAATCTCTTGGCGGTGATATTTTAGTTTGGGCTCTTCTTTTGACGCTTCCGTTAAGTGAGACCGAAATAACGATTCAAAATATAGATGACGAAAGCCTAGGCAATGTTGTTTTTTCGTGGAATTCAGTGTCCTCGTTTCTTTGTCACCTCGTTTTGTAAACTTTCTCGTGATATAAATAATTTTGTTATTTTTTTACAGGCTTCGGGCTAGCGGCGGCTGCGGCGGCAGGTGCCGTTCGCGCAGGATACCAGACCGTGTTACCGGCCCACTACGGGTGAGTATAGCTTGGCATTGCATTCACGCATCTGTATCAATGTTAAATGGTTCAACACTTCGATATTTGCCAGCACTAGCGGAGCCGCACACCGCTCAGATTTACATCTCACGAGACAAAAATCAGATCAAGATAAAGCCGGATCTAGAGCTTGAAACCAACTTAGATATAACCCTTCATGAGGTTATGGGGATAATCGGCACTACATTGGTGCATAAATGCTCGTAGGATAAATGATGAATAAGTAAAGATTAGAAAGAAAAGTCTACATTACGTAACGTAAACGTTATCAAGTATAGGTTTAAGGAGTTATAGCTGTGAGTGAGGACCTTGTGAATGCTATGACTGAAAACCTAAAAGACCATGAAACTAATGCAGGTTTTTGATGTTAGGTTTATATCGTAGAGGTAGACGCTGAGCTGACTTTTGTCTCGGTAGATGAGGCGTGCGGCGAGACCCCGGGGAGCGGCCAGCGCGGGCGCGCGCGCGGGCGGACCACACCCTAACTAAAATATCAAACATTTTCACATACATAGGTATCTATGGCAAGCGTGAGCGTGAGAGTGGAGTTTTTTTCGTTTTGGGTGTGAATTTAGTCGATTGGGTTTTTTTAATGTTTACGTTTTAAAGCTATACCGGAGCGTGGGCGGCGCCGGCGCGACACAGGGCGGGCGCCGCCCACCGCCGCCGTCACACTTTACGCATCGTTCTCGACACTCAATGTTTTTTACTTTTTATGTTTTATGCCGTGTTCGTGTAAGATTTTGTTGATTTGAATTGAGTTTTGTTGGTGGTGGATTTCGTTTAATACACTTATTACTCGCATCGTTGGGCCACGGGTTCGATGTGTCGCCGCGCGGGCACGACGAGCGCGTCGGGCGCGCGCTGTGTGTGCGTAGGTGTGCGCGCGCGCTCGACGTCTCCGCCGCCGCCGCCGCCGCCGCCGTGCCGCCTACAGCCTGTACATACCCTTAACTGCCTCTATTGTAATCTCTGCTACCCTGCTGATAGTCTGCTGGCTCGGGTGCTGTCACGCCACGCTTGTCCAGGCTCGGCCGCAAGCTTCGTGTCGCGTGATTACCGCGCCGTGGATCGATGTGCCCCGACACAGCACCAAGGCCACCAGCCCCGCCTCCCCGGCAACCACAAACGATATATTATTCAATAGTTACTCCTGTAATGGAAAATGGCTGAAGGCTGCGCTCTACGGCGATGTTTTTATTTTCTGTTTGGGTCATTACATTAGGTGACTGATGTCAATTTTAATGTTTTGGTCGGAAAGTAATAGAAATTAATGAAATTACTATTTCAGTATCTGACCCAATCAGGCTGAAGGAATAATGATTTAGGTACCTTCCGAAATAGGTACGTACCTTCTGTAGATTGTATAGTTCATTTTCTTTTTACCTAATTACTTACATTTTAATCTCGGTTTATTAATTTTGAATTGTAAGTATATGCTCTGGCTGATGAGGACTTTACAGCTGACGTTTCTTTTATTATATGTAGAAATATAGATTGTAGAAGTCGTGATGTTTAACATTAACTTTTTAACCATTAAAATTATTATTACGATGGTTCTCGCCAAGTAGATAACAGGTCTCATACGAAATCAATGACAGAAATTGTCCATTAAAAAATAATTTGACAATGAATATTTTTTTTTATAGAACGAGTTCATTTAAATGCCGACGCTTTTTAAAAGCTGACCCTGTTTCTACTTGGTGTATATAAATTCTTTTTTTAACCCTTATTTTCCTACAGAAAAATATAGTTTAACTTCATACCCGTACCGCTCTGTAATAAGATAAATCTACCAGCTTTCAGTGTGCTGTCCGGCTAGTGCTACTGTCGTGTTTTAGTGTTATGCGTGTTTTACTATTATCGCTGCCGTCACTGACTATCACTATTTTAATTATTCGCTTCGTCTACGTTTTGGATCCACGACAATAACGTGTACATTTAAGTTCCTTAACCTTTTAAGCACGGTTCTAAGAACAGTAGGTATACTCGTATATAGAAATTATAAGAAAAAGATTAGGCATTGGTATTGTGTAGGCACTACAGGTGGGCGTGTAGGGCGGGCGGGGCGTCCGGTAGGCGTATTCGACGCATGCGCTCTGCCGCTGCGTCCACAGCCTGCACGAGTCGACATCCGACTAGAACCTATTACTCTATCCTTATCGACACTTCCAATTATGAGAAAGACAGCAATAATTACTGAAGGGCCAAGCAGTCCCCGCCGGCTGGAATCGAGAGCCCTCAAAAAATGCTGATGCATAAAAGTCACTTGAATTAACTTGTTCGTCTCCGTTCCGAGATCGAGTCGGTTCAGCATTTTCCTTTTCCACTAATTAAGTTCTTATGAATTCAGACGCTTTGGTAAAATATTATCTATATAAACAAAAATTAAATGTTGCTCGTTGGTATACTAAGCGTATCACTTGAGAATGGCTAGACCGCGTATCACTTGAGAATGGCTAGATCAGCGTATCACTTGAGAATTGCTAGACCGCGTATCACTTGAGAATGGCTAGATCAGCGTATCACTTGAGAATGACTAGACCGCGTATCACTTGAGAATGGCTAGATCAGCGTATCACTTGAGAATGGCTAGACCGCGTATCACTTGAGAATGGCTAGACCGTGTATCACTTGAGAATGACTAGACCAGCGTATCACTTGAGAATAGCTATACCAGCGTATCACTTATAAAATTATGTCAAACGTCCGTGTCGCACCTACTCCTCTGAAGGTTGGAGGCTCTACACTCGAAGTGTGTGCCTAATATATGTAGCTGGGCAAAAAGAGTCCAGTTAGGTAGATCCAACTTTGAGAAAGAGATCAATCGTCGAATCCAATTCGGCTGCGCAGCGTTCGGGAAGCTTCGCATCAATATCTTCACGTCCCAAATACCGCAGTGTCTCAAGATCAAGGTCTTCGACCAGTGCAATGTATGTTGCCAGTGATAACATACGGAACAGAGACATGGTCGCTTACTATGGGCCTCATTAGAACGCTCAAGGTCACCCAAAGGGCAATGGAGCGTGCTATGCCTGGAGTTTCTCTGCGTGATCGAATCAGAAACGAGGAGATTCATATTAGGAGAACCAAAGTAACCGATAATTATGGCTCTCAGAATTGCTAAACTAAAGTGACAGTGGACGGGGCACATAGCTCGTAGAACAGATAACCGTTAGGACAGTAAAGTTCTAGAGTGGTGACCGCTCACCGGAAAACGTAGCGTAGACAGGCCTCCCACTCGGTGAACCGATGACCTGGTGAGGGTCGCTGACGGAAGCCGCTGGATGCGGGCAGGCAGAACCGGTCGTCGTGGAAATCTATGGAGGCCTATGTCCAGTAGTGGACGTCTTCCAGCTGATATGATGATGATGATGATGACGCGCTTCAATCATACTACCTACGCGACCTCCAAAGACATAACATCACCTCAAGTGTAGGTTTAGTATATACGAGTTTGTTACGGTCAATGTAATCAATTAGTAATTATTAATAATGATTGGTTATTATTCATACTAACCAACATAGGCGGTTGAAGTGATAAATTAAAAGTGTAGTAGTTGTGAAAAGTATATTGTCTAATTTTATTTAAAATATGTTTTGTATCACTAGTATAAACCAAAAAAAAAAACTTGGTTGTTACAAACATCCGTCCTTCCGTCCGTACGTCGGTCCGTTTTTGATAATTTGTCAATGTAGGCATTCTGAGCCGCTTCAGGCTGGGTTGTCTGCCATTAAAAGATAGCTGCCATACAACAGCAAATATCTCAAATTTGGCTTTAACGAAGTTGATGAAACTTTGCAAGTATTAACTATTATAGATGTTCTATCAAGTGGCGTATTGGATATTCCTGCAAAATTATTTAGAGGCAACAACCTAAGTGTAATGTTGTTATTGTTTTCCTATGAGAACGTAATGTTGATTGTCGTGCAGTGTGTGCTACGCGAGCCAGTGAAGGCTACGCGAGGAATAATGCACAGCGGCGTAGCGTAGCAAAACAATTTTTAAAGTGAAACTTTTATTACATCATCTCAAAATTTTTCGTCTGTATGTTGCATCTCGCGTGACGGTCGCTTTTGTCTGACTGTATGATCGTTTCGTCCTCTGTACCGTAGCGAGAGCAGCCATGATCGTTTCGTCCTCTGTAAAGTTTCACTTTTACCGTGGTTTCATAAAACCACACATGTACTTTTTTTCTCTTTCTGGCGTTGAAACACGGCGGCGGCGGCACCTCGCGGCGACATGTCCAAGCTACGATAAGGCGCATACATATTTTATTACTTACAATATTAGTGTAACTGTTATCGATGTCTACTAACCTAACAAGGCTACTCGTAGAGTGCTCGTGCCTGTCGTGCCTGGCGTGCCCGGCGAGGCTGCAGATGGGGCTAGGTACTTACGTATATAGAGTGTGAATTAAATTTTTTTGACGAGTATTTTCAATTAATTCGATAAGCTTTCACAATGATCATCCTATCACTGTTCAGTTGCTAAGAGTTTGATGATATTGTGAGAGTTAATCACGGGTGTTAACCGAAAGTTCAGAAATAAGCGTTAACAGAAGCAAATTCCTGAGCTCGCGGCGTTTGTACTGCTTTAAAAAGTAAAAATGTATTTGTAATTGTTTACGGCATCTGTCCGTAGGTTGTCTCCGGGCTACGTGTACGGGACTCCGAGCTACATGGGCGCGGTGAGCGGGGTGGGCGCGGGGGTGGGCGCCGGCGCCGGGGGGCTAGTGCAGCTGCCGCAGCTGCAGCACGCGGCCGCCATGGCCGCCGCCAACCACCTATACGAGTACCAGGCGGCGGCCGCGCAGGGCGCCGCGGCCTACCAGCAGCAGTACGCGGCGGCGGGCTTCGATCCCTACGCCACGGCAGCCGGTAAGCGTGTTTGTCGCATTTGCTCCTTACTCCTTGTTTGGTCTCATCGTCATCGTCATCACAATCATCATCATATCAACCGATACTGGACAAAGGTTTCCCCCAAGGATTTTTACAAAGATCGGTCCTACGCTGCCCGCATCCAGTGACTTCCCGCGACGTTCACCAGGTCATCATCATCTTAATATCCCTGCGCTGGGCCCAATTATTATTTGGGGTTGGCGCAAAATGTTTTTCTTTTCCATTTTTCCCTATTTGCAGTCATTTCTACATTTCTACATCACTTATCATATTACCTACCTTTATAACGCGGTGGACCGACGACCCGGTGCAGATCGCGGGAAGCCCATGGATGCGGGCAGCGCAGAACCGGTTGTCGTGGAAATCTTTGGGGGAGGCCTTTGTCCAGCAGTGGACGTTTTTCGGCTGATATGATGATGACGATGATGATTACCTTTATACAGTCAGTTTATCTTTTCCGAGTTTTCATCCCTCCTCATTGCATGTCCAGACCATGACAAACGATTTGCTCTCAATTTCTCAATCACTGGCTGGTGCTCTATTCCCTTCCTAACTCCCTCATGAGTACCTACATACTTATTTCTGATCTTATTTATTATTGTTACTCCTCACATCCAACTTACTCGTAAAATTCTTGTTTCCTCTGCATGTTAGTGGTAGTCTTATAACTGTCCCTTTACTGGCCAAACACTCAGATCTACACATATATTGCCATCGCACTGTATGAATTAATGAAGGTCGTAATGTCATCTGCTCACCGATTTACGGGTAGAGTTGTAGACTTCAAGGGACACTTTTTAACTAAGATGATTCTTAGCCATATTAGATAGAAATATCTTAAGCCGTTCGTGGAGACTGTAACGGCGCATGGAATTAAAAATGGCCGCCGAAAGTATTTTTTTCCTATATATTTGGCTACAATTTTATGAGGGGTTTTTAATTTTACTGGTAATTAGTAGCAGCCCGTAATTTACATTTAAGAGAGTTTAAAAGATGACCTATTCTGCCTGTATTTAATAAAGATTAACTTGAGTAAAATATGCATGGTGTTGGTCTACAGCAGCAGCGGCGGCGGCCAGCGGGGCGGGCTACATGTCTCCGTACTACGCACTGCCCAGCGGCGGGGTGCAGGCCCCTCTGCTGCCGCCACTCTCCTACCCGCCGCAGCTGCAGGAAGCCCGCATGCAATAGCTACGCAACTGCGCAGGCGACTCGTAACAAATGATCTTCTGAAAACCATAAGATTATGGTAATGACTACACTACTAGATAAATATAACAAAGGCCTTACAAAGGGTTTCTATAAAATCTTCAGAGCGAGATTCTACGTCACGTAAGGGGCCCCACGTTTGTTCTCATGGGTTGCTGTAGTGAGAGCGAGACAAGTATAGTGTGATTTTCATACAATTTATTTTTCTCAGCTACGTCTTTAATACTCTTACTTGGCTCCACTTGTCCGTCAATCTGTGAAAAGACATTTCGTCTCTACAGATAGGAACTCTGTACATTATGAATGAAAGATTGAATGCGGTTATATAGCGAGAATTATTAGTGTCGATGTATTACGGATTGCAACTAAAATTAATGTCAAAACACCAAATAAAAATGTAATAACTACTGATAAGTTAAGATCATAAGTTGACACTGTAGTATAATAGCCATGATGGGGGTTTTCATAGTAGTCTCTTAAAAGTGATATAGAGGGAATGTGTATGTAAAATAAATGTGTATTAAGAGTCCCCAGGAGGCTCGTGTTTCCATACAAACGTAGTTCCGCTTTAAAACAAAAACTACAAGCAGGATTGAATCCAAACTTTATAAATATATTGAGTAGACACATATCGATGTTTGTAATTAGTTTTCATCGTAGTAAATTTTAAAGTAACTAAATGAAGGCTTAAATTAGTTTTGTACTGAAAGTTTGAAACTGCTCTTATTTTTTTCTATTTTATATTAGTACATCGAAAACTAATTACAAACATCGATATGTGTCTCCTCAATATATTTGCAAAGTTTGAATTTAATCTGACATGTAGTTTTTGTATTAAAGCGAACTTACGTTTGTATGGAAACTCGAGCCTCCTGGCGGCCCTTAAACAGAGATCTTGTTGCAGGGCCGTTAGGGGGGGGGAGGGGGTATCTTTGGTAGGTACTTATACAAGTACGTGAGGAAGGCAACTACATCTTTAGCGAGAGTAGATAGTAAATAACGTTCTTTTAGTTGTTACCGCGGAGAAGCCAAATATTGAATAGGTTTAAATAGTTCACAGTCTTGAGTTAAATCTAGAAGTTAAGGTTCCCTTAGTAAATCGTCTTTCATACAAACTAGTAATTTTAATTTCTCGAAAGTGAATTGGCCAGTTGCAATTAAGCTTTGTATTTACATAAGTAAAACACGAAATTGCACTAAGTGTACCATTTTTAATTTTGAAACACTTAATTCAAAAGAAGTAAGGCGCTTTTGAATCTTTTAATCCAAAAGCAGTATGGCGCTTTTTAAAATTACTATGAAAAACTTGAAATCTCAATAATTATGTGAAAATATTTTTTTTCTAAAAAAAAATCGTACATGTAATTTCGTTTTTTTGCTCAAATGTGTAAAGATACATAAAAATAGGTTTTATTAGTTTTGAAAAATTACAATTATTACAGTTGGTGTTGAAGACGATTTCTGATACAACCAAAAATATAAAGTGAAATATAACAGAGAAAAATGACCAAAGGCTATGAGCTTTCAGTGAGGTGTGGTAATATTTAAAGTTTACTGAACTTAATTTAATCAACTTCTGTAAGGGAAAACTTACGTACTTAACTTGATATTTGATATCACGTATGTACGTGACCGTGTACGAGTATCTAATGAAGGGTAATTAATGTAAGTACTTCTGATCGTTTCGTAGCAAGTTATGCAAGGTGTAACAAAGTTAGTGCGACCTTCATTATTCATATAACTCAGCAGCTTTACCAAGAGACCCATAGATTTCCAAAGAAATTGAAATCTTCATACAAATCGATCAGCTGATTGATCCATTTAGTATAGAGTCAATGTTTTTTAGTATTGCCTTATAAAAACATCATTCTTGCCTCGTCATACTTCCTAACGTTATACATATTTCACTATTTTTATACTTTATTATTACCTATATTAGCTCGATGGTGAACTCCATCTTATCTTATACAACTTTTCATTAATAATTTTAATATACAACATTGCGAGTCATGTTAAATTTTTTACCGTCAAATAGCTGTTTTTGACAATAATGAATAACTAATCAATTCGCTTCTGTAAGTCGCATAATTATAATCAAACTGTACGTAAGGGTGTGGCCCCACCGCCACCGGCGCGGCGCCCGCCGTGCCGTAACACGATGCGACTGCGCGCCGTGAAAACTTACGGTTTCGCGCCATGCCGTGATCCGATGTACTTTCATTTAATAATTAATTATAGAAAAATATTGATTCAGCCAGTACTTTCTTTTATGCTGCGTTTTCTTCGTGCATCTTCTGAACAAAATATCAGGAGAATCGTCCCGTGCGGTCCATGTCTAGAACTGACGACGTCTAGTACACGATCGCACCGTATTACGGCGCGCCGCCGCGCCCGCCGTGCGTTGTCACGGTGCGCACCGGATTATGGGTGATGTACGTGGCCACAACCTTAACCAGTTAAAAAAAATATATTTTTCTCTTATTGTAAGTACTTCCTTTTAGAATTATAGGTCAATGCATCTCCATTTTATGTAGATAGAAAAGAAAGAAATAATATTTCATAGATCTTCTATCGGAAGGACTTTATTTAGATATGTTAGAATTTTTATATATTTCATTCAATTCTGAGGCTTAACTACACAAAAAAAGAGTTAAGGGATTACTTGTCTTTTACATAGATTTGTAGATAGGCACTAAGGTTGACCACAAGCGATGCAGAAAATTTGAATTAGCACAAATTTCTGAAAATTCCTCAAAAAGTTTTCTTAACTTCACTGATAAGTAAACAGAAGGCGTACACTTGCCGGCCGGTGATGCTAAGCGCAACACCAGGCAGCCGCCTGGAAATCATTAGAAAAATCACTTTGAATATTACTTGTAACTTAAAACAGCGCAACAGGATGACAATAAAGTAAATTAATCAGAATGAGAGGCAGCATAGTTTGTGGTTGGTCTTCGCAATTACACGATCTATCTTGCGCTGTGTAATGCTAGACTTTCCCAAGTCTGTATTATGACGCGTCACATTGCTCAATGTCCTTCAGGGACGCAGTTAAGCTTACTTAGTTCGTTGGAGAGCTATTGAGGGCTAAACGATATATAATTATAATAATCTAAGGTACATAATGTTTAAGCGTATTATACAAACTTTATTATGTACTTGTAAAACAAATTATTAATTGTAATAAATATAGGCCCTTAACACGTAAAACTTGTTCTCCAAAGCGGTATAGGGTACTTACTAGTTAGTATAATTCAATTACTAGTCCATGTAATGTTAATTTAATTGAATTTAGATGTTCGTCGGCCAGACCTACTTACTTACTCACCTACACATCTTTACAATAGAACAAAGAGGGCATCATTATTACCTAAGTTCAAATTAAAACTAATCATTTGGCTGTAGCTATTGTAAATTCTGCTACATATCTATATATAAACAGTATGATTTTACGATATTCTTATTCTTTACCTAAAATGATGGCTGAACGTTGTGGCTAAACTCCTATTTGTATAAATGTAAGCTGGCCGGCCGGCGACACAGTATGCTGAGGTACAGTGAGGAGCACTAGACCGGATAGATTACTGAAACATAGCTCGTAAGTCTAATGATATAAGTATTGTAATTATGCTGTTATTCGTAATTTATTTTGTTGATATTTGTAAATCTACATGTTGATAACTATTTATTATGGGGAAGAGTAATAAAATTTGTTGAATATTGAACGATCGGACTCAATCTCTTGCGATGCGAAGGCACTCGACATTAAGCCGTGGTCCGGTCGAATATATCGAATTATACAAAATATTTTTATCTGTACTAACTTAAAACGTAAAATAAAAGCATTACCAAATGTAACATTAACAGTGGAACGCGTTAGCCATATTTGTGGCCATCTTGCCTTTAAAATAAAAATACATTAGTAAGGACTATCTGATGATATTATAAATATTTATAAATAAAAACTGTGAGTAACATTGAGTAACATTAATAAGCTCATTTCGATAAACCTAAAAACTTTTAGGTACCTACAAGCTTTTATTTAAAGACTAATTATTTTATTATCTCATGGGGATGCTTAAAAAATAATTGGTCCGCCATCGTTGGGAGTCGCCATATTGTATTTAGAATGACGTCATTTTGGTAATCATGCATTGTCATCAAAACCAAACGTGTATGCAAAATGTCAGTTCACTCTGAAACGTGGAAGTGGGTCTAATTTAATTTTAAAGCGGACAACTTACCTAAATACGAATATTGCAATTTAAATAAAAGCTTGTAATAATTATGTACACATATCATGTCAGTTCGTTGCGGGAACAGGGAGCAGGCCGTAATACATATGTTAGTCAAAATATGTGCATTTCATTGACAGTAATTTAAGCACAATTACCTATATATGTACATAGTATAAAATGAGGATTCATAATAATAAATATGTACTTACCTAAATATTATTGTTATATTTAATCTTATACTACTTTTAATGTACTTAGTTTAGGATATTCTAAAAGGAAAATAAAATTTTAAAAGGTACATTTCAGATTTTTCATCCATACCTATCCACCTTTAGTTCATTGATGTCATCATCGACATCATGTCCGCCGAAAGACGTCCACTCTTGGACACAGCTAGGGTTACCAACTGTCCCCCTGTACGTACGTCTCGCTCAAGGCACTCAATAGTAGGTATGAACCCAGGGAGGTGTGAGCTACAAGTCATAGGTAACTCTTGAGATGCTATCCTTGAAAACAAACTCCCAGGCAGACTTTTAGAAATGAACCCTACGGCACCACGCATTCACGGATACTACAAACTACACAAAGGAGGTATCCCCATAAGACCAGTAGTATCTTACTAGTATCTAGTGTCGGAGCGCCAGCTCACAAATTAGCAAAAGAGGTGAACGAACAATACAAAACCCTCCTCAATTTTACTCCGAATCACATTATTAAAAACAGTACTGATTTCGTAAATAAAATCGAAAATATAGAAGCTCTAGATAACGCTAAACTAGTATCTTTTGACGTAAAGAATATCTTCCCAAGCATTCCTGATATAGAATTTCTTAAAATCGTAGACGAAAAAGTTTGCACCTTTAATTTAGAGGCACAACAAATTATTGACTTATCAGCAATGATAAAGACATGCCTATCACAAAAATATTTTAAATATTGGGGAAATTTCTATGAACAAACAGATGGGTTAGCAATGGGAAGCCCACTTTCACCATTGTGCGCAGAAATCTTCATGGATAACATCATAGAAACAAAAATACTCAAAAGCAAGACCACACGTTTGCCTGTCAGCGATCTGGCTGAAGACTCAAGAGCCAGACTAACCCGATACTATACTGAAGATATCCCGGACGTTAGCCTGTACGAGATTAGAATGGCTCTCAAACAGCTCAAGAACAACAAGGCACCGGGTGATGACGGAATTACGGCTGAGCTTCTGAAAGCTTACCGGTACTAAAAGCTCTTCAGAAGTTATTTAATTCCGTTATACTCAAGGGACAAACGCCTAAGGCATGGCACAGAAGTGTGGTTGCGCTTTTCTTCAAAAAGGGTGAAAACACCCTGCTGTAATACTACAGACCCATCTCACTTCTGAGCCACGTCTACAAGCTGTTTTCGAGAGTCATTACGAATCGTCTCGCACGCAGGTTTCACGACTTTCAGCCTCTCGAACAAGCCGGTTTCCGAAAAGGCTTTAGTACCATAGACCACATACATACGCTGCGACAGATTACACAGAAGACCTAAGAGTACAATCAGCCACTATGCTTGGCGATTGTGAACTATGAGAAAGTCTTTGATTCAATCGAAACTTGGGCTGTGCTACAGTCTCTCCAGCGGTGCCAAATTGACCATCGATACATCGAGGTGTTGAAGTGTCTGTATAAAACGCCACCATTTCGGTTCGCTCTAGGATCAGAACTCGAAACCTATCCAGTTGCAGCGAGGGGTGGGACAGGGAGACGTTATATCTCCGAAACTGTTCACCTCCGCCCTGGAAGATGTTTTTAAGCTCCTGGACTGGGGTGGACTCGGCATTAATATCAACGGCGAGTACATAACCCACCTCCGATTCACCTATTAGGTACAAAAGCCCTTTTGTTTTTTGATTTGCAATGATAGTGCCGGTACATTACAAATCTTCTGTGGAGTTCTTGAAAGTATTTGTAGTAGCCTCATTCTGAAGTAGAACACCCGGTTGCAGTAGGGCGTTTATAAAACTGCTCCCAGTGCAAATAAGGTTTTCTGGTCCTCCTTCATTTAATTTTTTTTGTCCTTGACATTGCTCACGTGCACTAGACGATTTTCTCCAAAACGCGCCACTTTTTAAAACACTGGAGATTATTTATAGGGGAGACTGGGGAGGGTTGATCCCCCTTTTCATTTTGGTCCATATTTTTCTTATTAATCACTACATTGAAAACCTTTTTAGGCTGTAAGGTTCAAAATTTATCTATTTACTAATAAAGCAAGGTATAGTTACATTTGTGATCATCATCATATCAGCCGAAAATCGTCCACTGCTGGACGAAGGCCATTGTGATCATAATTTAATTAAATGTCGTGTCGTGTACTACTACCATGTATCCCCTATATGTGGGAGACTTGTTTCCCACTGATTGGAAGACTTGATTCCAGGGGATCAAGTCTTACATCCATAGGAGATACATGATTGAAATTTGTTTACCATGTATACCCTATACCTGGGAGACGTGATTCACGTCGCTAAGGTGACTTCATCTGCAAGAACCGAGTCTCCTAGGCATAGGAGTACTCATGACAAACAGTTATTTGAGCCTCTACTCTACTATCCAACAGAAGAAACTAGGATGAACTAATTTATTCCAAAAATGTTAAGAAATAAAGTGTCTGTAGGTTCCAAAAAAATGATCAGTTTCTTTTATAAATTAATGTTTAGAAGGTATGTAGGTTATGCAAAGGAAAAATTCTGAAACTTACCTAATAAATATAAAGTAGTCTTAATCAAATACACCAAACTTAAAATTTTGGTATAATTTTTATAAACTCAAAAGTTCTTCTAAGAAGTATAGCTTGGTCTATAGGATTTGCAGTAACAAAAACTTAAAAACAAAACAAAAACAATTTATACAGTCATATTATAAACTAAGTTTTTTATTTTAAAGTTAGTCTAGGTATAAATCAGTAGCATTATTTTAATCAGTCGCAAGATAAGTAGTGCATAGTTATTAGTTTTTAGTTATTTGAAGTACTTAAATATAAATATTTCTATTAAGTATTATAATATCTAAATATGTGTGCTATTGACAATTTTATTATTAACATTATTTTGAAACAATTTATAAAATGACCTGTAAAAGATTTTTTACCAATAAATTATTATGATTATGATTATTATGATCACAGTATTTTGCAAAGTTAACAATCCGATAACTTACCTGATTAATAACAAATATACCAAACTTGAAATTTGGTCTTGACATTTATGAACTTACAGGTTTTTATAACAAGTAAAATTTTGTCTATGGGAACTGTAATCACAAAAAACCTGAACAATCTAGAATCAAACTTCAAAAACAATTATTAAATCATATTATTAACTGTTTTACTAATCAGTTGCATTACTTTAATCAGTCGCTAGTAATATATAACTGTTTATAGTAAAAAATAAAACCGGCCAAGTGCGAGTTGAACTCGCGTGGAGAGGGTTCCGTAGAATACAATGCCAAAGTCAAATACAAAATATCACATTTGAAATCCTCACAGTAAGATGCGGGTTATTTTTTTAATTAGTCCTGCACTGCCCGCATCCATCGGCTTCCCGCGATCTTCACCAGGTCGTCGGTCCACCGCGTGGGAGGCCTGCCTGTGTATTTACTTTGCACACCTGTGTTTGAGTCATAGGATTACACTATCCTACCTAATTTCACCTGATTTAGTCCAGTAGATTCGGAGCAAATGGGCTTGGACAGACGGACGGACTGACAGACGCACGAGTGATCCTATAAGGTTCCGTTTTTTTTTTGTACGGAACTTAAAAAAAGGATTATGATAAGACTGTATCAAAAACAATTTCTTCTTTAACAAGACTTTTTAAGAATTAAATCTTCCATCATCAGCTCATCTGAATAACCTGAAAGAATACAACTGTCAGCCTACGTAAAACGTTTGAAGAATTATCTCCTAACCGTTAAAGAGTTTTACCTTCCTTGATCAGATCATCAACAGAGATGATGACTACCAAACGCAAATACTTTCATTATTTTAGAAAATACATGAAACACGTAAAACGTGCCTATAAAATTTGAGGGTTGCCTTCGATTTCCCTGGGATTCCATCATCAGATCCTAACTTGGTGACAATTGGTTCCTCTCGGGAGTATACCTACTCTTTCGAATAAAAAATATTTTTGAAAGTCGGTTTAAAATCGGCGGAGATATCGCGTAACAAACATACAAAAAAAAACATACAGTCGAATTGAGAACCTCCTCCTTTTTGAAGTCGGTTGAAAACATGTTCCATTCAGAACTATTTATCAGTTCTTTAACGAAAATTTACGGTAATCTAGAGCGTAATATACGTTTCAAAAGATTAGGCAAATCGCCTTGAACCAATGCAATCACATTCAAAAAAAAACCTGCCAAAACTTACTAAAAGGTGTAATACTGCGATTTTTTTTTATCGTCTACTATTTGTGAACCTCTGACATTTGTTCAACCAAACCACGACAGAAAGTTATCATAGCCAAAAATGAATCAGTGTTGCTACTGCTAGTGATAATAATGGGACGCATTTGGTAGATTAGCAAATCGAGTCAAGTATCATCCCCTAGGGATCAAGTGTACCCCCTCCCCACCCTAAGTCCAAAGGGCCCCATAGACGGTACAATTCGTCTATACGATCGATCTAATGAAAATCGTGACTATTGATGGCATCGAAAATGACGCCCATACATGAAACGATTGGTCGTAACGATCGATCGTTTACTTGTTCGTGTTCAAATAATTCAATGTGCCCCATAAAATGGAAAATTAACTTTCATTGTTTTCTGCTGGGATTTTGTTCAAAAAGTGGTGCATTTTGGAGAAAATCGTCTAGTGCACGTGAGCGATGTGGAGAACATGAAAATAAAACGAAGGAGGACGTGAGAACCCAACTTGCTCTGGGTGCAGTTTTATAGACGCCCAACAGCAACTGGGTGTTCTACCTCAGAATGTAGCTGCTGCAAATGCTGTCAAGAACTTCAGAGATGATTTGTAATGCACCGGCACTAGCATTACAAATCAAAAAACGAATATAGATTAATTAAATCGGGATTGTCTCGGAAGGGCTTTTGTACCCGTGAGACGTTAAGAGACTAAAAAAAAATAATTCAAAATGACATTATTTTGTAGTCGGACTTTTTGGCGGGAATTATTAGCGTTCAGTTTGTCATTTTTCTTTTATTATCCGAAAAATTACATATAGTGGTTTTTTGATGTATAATATTGATAGTGTATTTATCAGCGAAGTATCATTTGTATCATTTATGTGTTTCTTGTGTAGGATAATGAAATAAAAGTGTGTATACTGTGTTGTGAGTTCCCACAAGAAGTCCGAGCAAGCTTTAGCAAAAGTGCTATCATTTTGCTAGAGTATGTATGTTAGGTTAGTTTATAGACAATAATATGATGTGAACGTGAAGAAACAGTGATCTTGAAGACTGAAAAGTTACTGAACACTTAGAAAGATTGACAGGAGAAAAATGTGAGGAAACAATGATATTGAAAACAAAAAAAAGTGTGTGTGTCAGGTCCGACGCACGACTGGAGTTTACTACTTAAGTACGATTGTTTAATAAACAGGCACAAAACAGGGCTTGACTTTAGTTTTAAGTTTACTCTGCACAGTTTTTGACGTGATAACGTCTTATAATTCGATGGAGCCGGCTGCACGCACGAAAAAATGCGTCGTTACCTCGCTCTGAGGCGTTCCGTGTAAGTCTTGAAGTGCAAGCGAGAGCGCGAACGAGCGACAAAGAAGCACAATCGGCCTTTACGTTCGGCAGCGTTCGACATCCGTCTCTCTCCTACTTGAGCGATGTGTCTGTGTGAACAGCTGCTATACTATAGTACATCTACATGTTTTGATCGAGTATCAAGTGCAGTGAAAAGTGAATGTGGTGTCAATTGTTTATAGCAACGATAATTGCGGCGATAAAGGTAATGATTCTTTCGATATTATGAAACCATTCCATCAGTATTTTCTTATAACGTTGTCACGTTCAACTATCGTCAGTAAACCGACTTTACAGACAACCGATTTTTTTATAACTAATGATTCCAATTTCCGGCCTCTTTTCATAGCTGATGTGTCAGGTGTTTTAGCTCCCATGGTCGCAGCTACTAATGATCCATTTGGTGTTTGGCAGCGACTAACCTCGTATGCTTCAGATGCGGTTATACGAGCATATCTTAGGTCATACTATAAAGGGCTCTAACATTGGTTTTGTGTTGACTCTTCAATTAAATCAAGAGCATTTTTGTTAAGTTTCTCTTGTAATGTTTCTAGTAATTTGTTGACATCTTTCTTTATATCATCACTCACTTGAATAAGGAAATGAAAACTGTCGAACATCACTGTGTTTAAAGTCGTTCTGATACTTTAAAAGTTCACAATTCATAATTTTCTTCTTTTTTGCTTCTTGAAGAAACCCGTGGAAAAGGTCTGTGTTGGTTTCATAATGTGGAGCTGTTTTTTTTTCAAATTTGATATACAGTGACGTATTTCATAGTAGTCCCTACTCTCGAGAGGACGGGTTTTTTCCAGTAACATTCATGCAAGGAAGGTTCTTCACTGCGACGATGGGTCCACATCAAAAATGCCACTGCATGCTTACAACCACCAGCTAAAGCTGCACAGTCCAAGCACTGGCAACTGACGATGTCACCTTTAGTCTCGTCTATCACCATAGTGAATTCGTATGAACTAGCCCTTACTTTGTGCTCGGGGCAGATCTTGCAATTGAGTGTGCAAAGTCCTGATCCACGACGTAGTTGCACGTACCCAATAGCATCGTCACCATAAGATTCTCGTGCAGCCCTGAAAATGCAAACTAATTACTTACTGTAAACAAAATTTATTCTTTATAACCTAAAAAACTACTACTGAAAGAAAGACTATTATTTCGCCTTAGCAGAATTAAGGTTACTTACGTAGGTAGTGTTATATTATTTTATAGTACTTACATTGCTGTTTTTACATTTCTCAGCTCTGCAGAATAAAAATCGGGGTTATTTTTAAAGAACATGATTGCGTCCACTTTGGGCAAGTTTCTGCTATCTGCTTTCACAAAATTGACATCCATGATGGAGTGGAATACCAAATTATATAAAAATCACAAATTTTAAAATCTTATCAGATCAAAACTTGTAAGACTGCAACAATAACAGAGTTACTGTGTTGTGACTTCATTTTAGATTTCGTAGTGACTTATATTCTTTTTGTCAGATTCAACCAATCCTGACTGTTTTGTGTCACGTGACAGAGGTGCGCACAATAGGTTGCGCGTAAAAAACGTAACGCGCAAAGAGAATATAACAAACTACGTTTTCGATCACTAGATTTTACTCCTCATATTTTTTTCATACCGGGCGCCTTTTATGCAAATCGATTCTTAAGGAGTAAACTCCAAAAAAAAAATGGACTGGACATCTGGATTTGACCAATATAATGAGCTTTTGACTACGTAATCTGAAAAATATACTGAAAATTACTGAAGACGTGAATTCTACAAGTTAATACTACTGAAAAACATACACTGAAGACTAGGCGGTATGGCCAATGAGCCTTAGCCTGCCCTAAAAGGGCAAAGGAAAAAAAATATTTTTTGTAGTCTTGTGTTTGGGTTATTTTATTTCTGGATTTTCTCCAAAATAATCAACATTTTGTGGACTGTCTTTATTAAAAACAGTTCAATACAATTAATTTTATCACTTAGCAGTTTTGCGGTGAATACGTTGAAGTAGGTACTTATCCAAATTAATTTTTAGTGGCCGGCAACCAAACTTTATTGTTTTTGCCTCGTGAACCACGAGGAAATGGCAGGACAAGGGCATCAGTTCCCCGGGAACTTCCAGGGCAATGCTGGCGCCATGAGGACCGGCTTCGGCGGCGGGCCCATGGGCGCGCAGATGCAGGGCATGCCCAACCAGTTGGCAGGTTTGTACCTACTGTAGTAGCATACTTACCTATCAATATAGCAACAGAAAAAAAGCTTTAGCCATTTCTGTAACTGTTAAAACGGCTCAACTGTACAATAGGGTCCATCGCTTTGGCAGTCCGTGATTTTTTTGGTAAGAGATATGCTTTAGCTGAACATCCATACCAAATTTCAAGGTTAGGAAACCAGCGGTTTTTGAGTTATGAATTTTTGAAAATTGTAATTTTAGGTACTCTTTGGTCCTTTGGAAATCGGTAATCGGTATTTTTACATACTCTTTATTATTATTATTATTATTTGATTAATACACTAGCAGCTCTAAGAGCTGATGCGTGTATATCACTGCACTTGTGTTTTAAAATGTTTATCAAGTCTGTTTTTAAAACTGTTGACTGTTGGAGCACTTATGACTGTTTCTGGGAGAGAGTTCCATAGCTTCATCACTCGAAATGGCAAAAAGTGTGTTCTGGGGTTGCTAGCACATGGAGGTTTTGTTAGTTTCAAGGAGTGCCCTCTTAAACCTTTATTCTGGTTCATCATGAACAGGTCCTTTAAATATCTCACATTATAATGTTCATTAAGTATCTTGTATGTTTCTATAAGGTCTCCTCTTTTCCGTCTCTGTTCCAGTGTAGTCAGGTTGAGTTCTTGGAGGCGTTCTTCGTATGACTTCTTTTTCAGAGATGTTACCATTTTTGTTGCTCTCCTCTGAACTTTCTCCAACATTTCTATGTCTTTTTTGAAATAGGGACTCCAAATTTGGAAACCGTATTCCAGCAGTGGACGAATGTATGTTTTATAAATTTTTATAAATAGTTCCTTTGTAATATTATAAAATGTTTTTCTGACCATGTATAGCATGGAATTGGCTCTTTTTGTTAAGTTAACAATGTGCACATCCCACTTAAGGTTATGTGTTACTGTAACACCAAGATCCTTTTGTGTACGAACCGCTTGGAGAGGCACATTATCTATGTTGTATTGTAGTTCAGGATTAGTATTTCCTATGTGCAAAACTGAACACTTTGTGGCGTTCAGTGTGATAAGCCAGTCCTTTGTCCACTGAACGATGCGGTCCAGGTCTTGCTGTATTATGTTGTGAGTGATGAGTGGATTCCCTATTATTTTAGTGTCATCTGCGAATATTGACAGATCAGACTGAATGACACTTTTCAAGTCGGTGATAAAGATCCCAAACAGAATTGGTCCAAGAACAGATCCTTGCGGCACGCCACTGTGAACGTCAAAAGAATCTGAAAGAGTGTCTCCTACTCTCACTTTAAATTTTCTACCAGTTAGAAAGTCTTCGATCCATTTGAGAAGCTGTCCACGGATCCCGAAATGGTCTAGTTTGTTTATCAGCCTTTTTATAGGGACTCGGTCAAATGCCTTCTCATAGTCTAGGTATATGACATCTGTCGGTTGGCGCTTATCCCAGTTACATGTCCATTTATCGAGGCATATCAAAAGATTTGTGATTGTTGATCTCTTTGGTACAAAGCCATGTTGCTCGTCAATGACTATGTTTTCCGTGCTAATAAAATTTCTTAGTTCGACAGCGATTATTTTCTCCATCGTTTTGCACACTATGCTGGTAAGACTGATGGGTCGATAATTAGCAGCAGCATACTTGTCGCCTTTCTTATATATTGGAGTGACATGAGCCTCTTTCCATTCTTGTGGTAATTTTCCGTTGATAAGGGATAGGTTCATGATATGTGCTAACTGATGACTCAGAATCTCGCTGCACTGTTTTAGCAATACTGATGGCAGAGCATCTGGTCCCATTGAAGTAGAATCATTGAAAGTTTTCAAGGCTTTTGACACTTTATTTGGACTAAATACAAGTGACTCGATTGCATTGTCTACTTTCGGCATATTAATTTCGGGGATGGTCATATTTTTTGGTTCCTCTACAAATGATTTTTCGAATTGTTTTGCGAAAAGGTTTGCAACATCTTTTTGGTCACTTGTTATATTCCCACTATCGTCTTTTAATGATGGTGGCACCGATACTGCTGAAGATAACTGTTGGCGAACATAGGAGTAGAAGGATTTTGGTCCGTTCTTAACAATTCCTCTCTCAAATTCCATTCTAAGGTTCCTTACTATGGTTACCAGTTGATTGTTTACCTTCCTGTACTCCTTATATGTATCCTCAGAGCCAGTTAGTGTGTACTGTTTCCACAGAGTCCCTTTAAGTTCCACCTTATCCAAAACTTGTCGACTTATCCAGGGTTTATTGATGTTTGCCTTTTTTCGTGGTGTTTTAAGGGGTATATGTTTTTCAATGGCATTGTGTGTTGTCTGTGTAAAATGTAACCAAGCTTCATCAACATCAGTAAAATCTGTGTTCATAATTGTCTCCTTGTTTAATGTTTGGGTCATCATTTCATCATAATCCACATTAAAAAAGTTCCTTCGTGGTGGTTGGATATGACTTTTACTGGTTGGTTTGCACCTAAACTGTGTTGTAGCTACCAATACTTGATGATCACTTTTTCCAATATTCGGGAAGTGTTCAATGCTGGTACAAATGTTTTCTTCATTACAAAGAACAAAATCGAGCAGTGATTCTTCGTTATTTCTCTTTCTAGTAGGTTTAGTTACGAGTTGAGTCAAGTTGGTACTTAGGTACATATTTACAAATCTTTCATGTAGTGTGTTGTACTTGTCGGTATCGACATCTTGTAATGGCCATTTTAACTCAGGGAGATTAAAATCGCCCATAATTAGTATGGGGTCATTCCCATCAGCAGCTTGTCTAATAGTTTCAAAAAGTACTCGGTCAGTTTCTTCAAAAGTGTAATGGGTTGGACGGTAGACACCAGCGAGTATCATTCTGAAATTTTCATATCTTAGGTTTAACCACAGAGCTTCCACTTCTTTGTTACCATTGTAAATAGGGTGTGGTGTCGCCTGAATGGGCCTGCCATGAAACTTATTTGATACATAGATAGCAACTCCTCCCCACCCTGTACCTTTGATTCTATCATGTCGAAATAGTACATATCCCTTGATGTCAACTAGACTATTCTTTATGGAAGGTTTCAGATGTGTCTCAGTTAAAATAATAAAAGTTGGTCTTAGTCTATTAACCTCTACAAAAAACAAATCTCGTTTAGCCATAATCGATGCCAGGTTCGTATAGAAAAAGGTCATTTCTACAATACCATCATCCGCAATCATAACTTTTTTTCTTTGATCGGAAATTCGCTACCGCTTATTACAAAAAGGTGTTAGTCAATTGAAACCCCGACATTCATAATATGGGTTCGCGGACCCCTAACGGGGGCGTAGCCCCCGCCACCCATTTAAAACACCCAACAAACCTTCGGGATCCGAGGGGATGTGGGAGTATAAGGGCGGGGGAAAGCACGCGGGGCCGACTTGAGGGCGGACAAACTCTGGGGTAACAAATCGAAAACCAGGGGGTAATCCGTCAAGGTCAAGGTCAATCATACAAGGTCATTTCAAGGTCAAGGTCTAAGTAAATTGAATCCCAAAGATTCATAATATGGGGTCCGCGTAGCGGACCCCTAACGGGGGCGTAGCCCCCGCCACCCATTTAAAACCCCCAACAAACCTTCGGGATCCCAGGGGGATGTGGGAGTATCAGGGCGGGGAAAGCATGCGGGTCCGACTTCGTCGACAACTCAACACTGTAGGAAGGGTGTGGTACGGGGAGTTCTAAATGGAAGCGGGAGCGAGCGAAGCGAGCTTGGACTTTTGGAGCACCCCGACTCGGATCCGTTAGGTTCGGAGACTGTGCGGGGAGGCGAGCTTAGCTCGCTTCCCCGCACAGTCGTAGTGTTAGGTTTGACATGAGATTCGGGGCTCCTTCGACCACTCAACACTGTAGGAAGAGTGTAGTACGGGGAGTTCTAAATGGAGTCGACCACTCAACACTGTAGGAAGAGTGTAGTACGGGGAGTTCTAAATGGAAGCGGGAGCGAGCGAAGCGAGCTCGGACTTGCGGAGCACCCCGACTCGGATCCGTTAGGTTCGGAGACTGTGCGGGGAGGCGAGCTTAGCTCGCCTCCCCGCACAGTCGTAGTGTTAGGTTTGACATGAGAACACAAAAGTAGGAGCCCCGAAGGGGCTCCGTCAACCACTCAACACTGTAGGAAGAGTGTAGTACTGGGAGTTCTAAATGGAAGCGGGAGCGAGCGAAGCGAGCTCGGACTCGCGGAGCACCCCGACTCGGATCCGTTAGGTTCGGAGACTGTGCGGGGAGGCGAGCTTAGCTCGCCTCCCCGCACAGTCGTAGTGTTAGGTTTGACATGAGAACACAGAAGTAGGAGCCCCGAAGGGGCTCCGTCGACCACTCAACACAAGGAAGAGTGTAGAACGGGGAGTTCTTTTCCTCCCGCCCTTATACTCCCACTCTCACATCCCGAAGGTTTGTTGGGGGTTGGAAACGGGTTGCTATGACCAAATTATGAATCTTGCGTTTCAAATTGACTTCCACCTTTTTGGAATGAGCGGCAGCGATTTTTGCAGTCACAAAAGTGGATGACCTTTTTTTAATAAGCGGTAGCGATTTCCGCCGGCACAGAAGTAGATGACCTTTTTTTTGGCACAGAAGTAGATGACTTTTTTTTAACAAGCGGCAGCGATTTTTCAACGTAAACATGTAAACATCGTTAGGAGGCGGTTTTCCGACCAAAGAGTATGTAAAATTACCAATTTTCAAAATTCATTTTCTCGAAAACTACCCCCCTCCTAACTTCCATCTTCTAGGGGAGGGTTCCCCTCCTCCCCCTCCCCCCCCTCCCCCCCCCACTCCCAACCCCCAAAGCGATGGACCCTATTGTACAGTCCTACCGTTAAAACTCTTTGGTAACAATATGTTCACCCTGGCCAGGCTTTTTGATAGTTTCTTTAAAACGTATATAAAAACAAATCTGTCATTCCTTCAATGATGTCTCCCATGTCTCCTAATAAAAACTGTGCATCTGAATACTCCATTTATTAGTAGTTATGGGCTTTTCCCATTTTATAACGCAATGAAGTAAATTCAACGCGAGTCATTTCATTTTTTCTTTTGATAAATACTTCTGTAGGAAAAGTGCTATGAAGGAAAATACAAGAATTTTTCCATCGGAATTAAATCCAGCACAAATGTCATCGTTGACTACGCTGGGCAGTGGAGTCTCCATTACCAGGCTGAATGGACTAAACTTCAGCACATGGGCGTTCATTGTGGAGTGCTGGCTAACCAACCAAGATTTGTGGGATTTGTCATCTAACAAGTTGATCTCCCAGACCCAGTTGCAAGGCGGAAGGATGCAAAGGCTCGTTCAAAGATCAGCCTAGCCTGTGAGGAGTCAATTTACTCTCTAATAAGGTCAGAAACAACTGCTAATGAGACTTTTAATAATTTAAAGAAAGCCTACGCCGACAGCGGTCTTCTATGAAGGCTAGGACTTATGAAAAGATTACTCACAATAGTATTCAATGAAGAAATATGTAAACAAGATGTTGACTAACCAGTAAGAGCTACAGGGCATTGGAGCACAGATTACTAATTAGTTACTACGTAACAGATACTTCACTCAGTAGTAAATTTCCAATACCTACTGCTATAATAGCCTACTCCATCGCGTCAGCAACCGCAGTACTTGCTTCACACCGCGCGATCGCAGGGCTGCCTCTTCGATAAAATTAAATTAACATAACTTTTTGTGTCTATGTTATTGAGAACTGTGAATATGTTTTGACTTATAGGTGGTAGTATAAAATTGTATCATTTATCTATCTATCTATAATATAAAAATGAATCGCAAAATGTGTTGGTAAGCGCATAACTCGAGAACGGCTGGACCGATTTGGCTAATTCTTTTTTGTCGAGTTCGTTATTGTCAGGAGAAGGTTCTTATGTAGGGTGGGGTAGGGTAGGGTAGGGCAGTGTAGTGTAGTGTAGTTAGAGTAGGGTAGGGTAGTGTAGGGTAGGGTAGTTTAGGGTAGGGTAGTGTAGGGTAGTGTAGTGTAGGGTAGTGTAGTGTAGTGTAGTGTATGTAGGGTAGGTTAGGGTAGTGTAGGGTAGGGTAGGGTATTCATATTTATCAATTTATTATTACTATAACACTGGGTAACTATTTAGTAATCTGTCACTGGGCAAGCTCAAGAATTGTTTGACGATATCAAATGAACCCTTTGCATTATTTTATTTTTTCATAACTTCAAACATCTTTTAATTAATTTTTCTTTACAAAAAAAATCACTTACAGAAGGTAGGTTTTTTCGAAAAATATATGTGTATTTAAAAAAAAAAAAACTATATTTGCAGTTGTTAAAAGACCATTATGTATGGAAAATCTATGAACTTTTTGCAAATCCAACTGCTCATCTTACTCCTAAACTAAGAAAGCCTACTTAGCCGTGATAGTTTTCCTTTTGAATTCATTATAATAATTATAGACTACTTTCATGATTTTTTAAAATTTTTAAATACAGCGGTTTAGTTGTTAGGGGGTGGGGACACCCGACTCCAACAAAATTTAGCACTTTCAAGCCAATTTTATCGAAAACGGAACCCTAAAATTTAAAATGGTGTTAGAAGACTCACAACAATTTATTAAGCTCTAACCAACGGTATGCCACACGACTAGGTTTGACGAGAAAAAAAATCATCCCCACTTTACTTGTAGGTACCCTTAAAGTTTCTTTTTCAAAAAAAAATCTACAGTTCTCTCCGCGATATTATTATATATATATCTTTGCCAAATTTCAGCTCTTAACTACTAATAGTCTAGGAGCTAGGCCGCGGACAGACGGACGGACAGACGGACAGATGAACAGACAGACATGACGAAACTATAAGGGTTCCTTGTTGTACTACGGAACCCTAAAAAAAAACGATAGGTCTGTAGATATCTTAGCTAGCACTACTGAGCGAGAGGCCGTATGGAAAGACAAAGAGCATTATTATTTTATTAATTGACTGAATTATGCATTTAATGAATGATAGCAGCACACACCTTGTTTTTTTTTAAGTCAGCATGTTTTTTCTTTTTTTCCTTTTTCATTTGAAAATCGGTCAGTAAGTTTAGTTTCCACACACTATTTATAACGTTTATTTCAACAACTTCTAGCAACTTTAGACCTATGGTCTCCGTACAATTTTTAGTTTGTATAGTGATATACAATCGAAATAACACAAAAACATTTTTTAAGAAAAAGTCATATCTCCGGAGTACATACTCCAGGACCTATCATTTTTACTTTTTTAACACGCAATTTTTATTTTCCCTAAAATTGAGATCACGGTTCCTAAGAGCGCTTTGCTCTATCTCATAATTTAGAAATTCCTCACAGAAAAAATTCACCATGTATATTTTTTACAAATCGCATAAAACCGAATCACAAGCACAGATTACTAAATAGTTATGTCACAAGTGTTTGTGTGCGCTAACAGCACGACAAGTTGAGACAGGTCGCCGCGCCTGCGACTCACATATTATCACAATTTTATTTTAATAAAAATAGCTTTTAAAAAGCTTTTAGTAAAATAGTGTTTAAGGTAAGTATGACGTTTCTATGTAACAAAAAAATGTAAATCTGTGTCTGAAAGGCAAGCTAATGCCACAGTGTAATAAAGAGAACTAGCTAATGCTTAGTATACCTAGTATTAAAAATAATTTTAAATTGACAAAAAATAGTAATAGTTTCTCACTTAACTTTCTTCATTGACAGGTAAATGGAAAAATTTTAGGTGTTTATCTCTTCTTTTGCTTGATTTGCACCCATCTACAGCACATAAGGCACCAGACGGCATCGTAGGTACGCGTACAAACGAACGAAACGATTTAAATTGAAATACGTGCGTGCGCTTCGTTTGTGAAAACCGCACTGAATTGGGTCCGCAAACGGCCCGAGAACGCTCGGCCGGGCGGTAGGTTATTATAGCGCGCAAGTACATGGAGTGACGGAGGCCTGATTGGAGCTACAGTGGGCGACAAGTGTCTCAGCATCATCATTCGAGCAGGACATCCGGGGAAGTACAAACCCCACGTCTTGGCACTAGAGTACTCCAATACAAAAATCATGTCGGAGAATGTCATTGCAGCACTGATGAAGGATGATGTCCGTGTGGCATCATCTACAAGTAAATGTGACGGACCTGTAAATACTGCTTTGCAAGCCAAGAGTGCAAAGGAGAAGTCTCTCTGCACATACTGCAAGAAATGTGGTCACATAGTTTCTCAGTGCAGGAAACTTGTCAATAAAAAAGATGTGAATTGTATTGATTTGGCAAACACCAACACAAATTACATATCCGAGTTTATACTTTCTTCCTGTTTCACTAATAATCACTTCTTGCCACTTCGCATAGTAAACGAGTGGAACAAGTTACCACAGACAGTTATAAGTGCTCCATCCGTGAACAGTTTTAAAAACAGACTAGACAAATATTTATAAACTACATAAGTGCAGTGAAATACACGCATCAGCTTTTAAGCTGGTAGTGTATAAACTATAATATTAATAATATGTGGGGAGTGGAATCCACCAAAATTATCCTCGTAGTCCTATCCGTGAACGGGCTAATTTCAGCCGACCTTGAATGTCACCTAAGGCGGCTGGATCTCTGAGGCAGCAGACCAATAATTGCAGCAAAGCAGTCCTCTTCGATAATGCCCGGATAGTTCGACGCTTTCTCTCCCCGTCGCACTGAACTCCAGCCGACTGTGCTTCCGCTAGAGGTGCTTCTGCCTCTTTGCCTCGTGCCAAGTGAGCAGAGTTGCTTAAGTTTATATATTAAAATAATAATAATTCCATTTATTACTACAAGTTCCCAAGACTGGATTATTGATTCAGGTGCTAGCTCTCATTTGAGCAATAGAAAAGATTGGTTTGACTCATGTCTTTCCACATCACACCAATCAATGTTGCTAACAAGGAGCAAGTACTAAATCATGCCTTAGGTACTGTACATTTCCTTATATCCGATCATGTAAATAAGATAAGTAATGTATTATATGTCCCCACTCTCGCTGTGAGTAAATTTAGTTGATAAGGCATTAATGCTTTGTTTCCATCGGAAGGCGCAAAGCTATTTTCTAGTGGCAGTTTCCAAGTAACAGTCCCTGTTATTGCCTTAGGGTCTAGCCATAAAGGTGTGTTTAAGCTAGATGTAAATAGTTCACATGCCTTGGCCATTATTACCACAATGGAGTCTGCTATATTATGGCATAGACATTTAGTGTATTTATCTCCAAAGTATGCATATAATAAGAAATATATGCATTAGCATGAATAGGGGATCAGACTGCTAGTCATTTGAGTTACTTTTTATGATCTGTCAAAAACGAAACACCCACAAGTGACGCCATAGATTTTTAGCATCATTGACGAACTTATTTTGTGAATTTGATTAATTAAAAATTGAAGACGTGATGGAAAAACAAAACAAGTAAGGTTTTTTGAAACTTCAAGAGGAGAGCAATTTAGCAAATCATATTTCAGAATTTATTTTTGATGCAGTCCGATCCCCTATTATAGCAGGAATTTGTAGAAAAAGTGCATTCCATGCTTAGAAGGTAAGCTTGCTAAAAACCATATAAAATTCTACAAGCAATTCCAGTAAAATTTGCAGCTATATAAGTACACATTCGTGGGGCAGATCTCTTTATTTGTAACATTTATAGACAATTTAAGTTGTAAAACTTTTGGATATCTTTTAAAACAGAAATCCGAAGTTGTACACTGGAAGGCCAAAACCTACTAATCTGTGAATGCCGATTACAGTAACAACTTAGTTGAACACCGGTTATTTACTGGATATTTGTTTATGATGAGCCTGTGTCTTGGGAAGCCCGCAAGCAACACACAGTGGCACTCTCGACCACAGAGGTAGAGTACACTGTGTTACTTTTTATCGTAATATTTTTTAATCTTTGACTGGGTCAAGCTTGTAAGGAAGCCATTTATCTCAAATCACTCATCACAGAAGTCTTCAGTGTTACTCATACTTATCATACACACTGACAATAAAAATTCAATAAAACTGGCACACAACAACACATACCATACATGCACCTAACACATAGACATCAAACACCGTTTCATACGAGACTCACTATCACACCACAACTTACAAATCAGATATATACACACAAATGACATGATTGCTGACATTCCCACCAAATCATGACAAAAACTTAAAACAATGTAAATGTATAAATAATTTAGGTTTGAGTTAGGTGTAGATCTTTCATATGTCTTTCTGTTTAAGTTTTGTATATTGTTGTTCAGTTGTTAAGGTGTGTACCTATAGTTAGTGATAGGTAGGTGTATGTATAGGGTATTTATATATTTTTAGTGGTGTACATATTTGTGTATGTCATTGTTGTGTATAGTAAACTTCTGAGTCATGTTGTTTTCGAGAGTCATTAAGTTTTTTTTTTTTAATAAATAATTTGAGTGCCTTTTACTATATCTCACCTGATGGTAAGTGACGATGTAGTCGAGGATGGTACACGCAAACTCAAATAATGCGTATTCACTCTCGCCTTGAAGATCCCCAAATTGTAGGAGTCGGGAAACACAGACGCTGGCAAGGAATGAATAGATTCAGATATCTGACCATCTTGAGCTTCTTGGCGTGGAAATAACACCTAATCTCAATTTCGGTAGATACATTGAGTCCAAGGCCAAAGTTGCTGCAATGAAGCTGGGTATTCTCTCTAAGGTGAGACGGTACTTCACACCTGGACAGCTTCTACCTTTATATCAAGCACAAGTCCGTTCTTGTATGGAGTACTGTTCTCACCTTTGGGATGGATCATCCTACTATCAGCTGGATACCTTGGACGCTATCGACCGGCGCGCTCGGAGACTCATTGGTGACGATGAGCTTGTCAAAAACAAGCTCCAATGCCTTGTGCATCGCCGCAGTTTTTTTTTATTTTTTTTTTATTAACAATTGGTAAACCCTTGACAACATCTCACCTGGTGGTAAGTGACGATGTTGCCGAAGATGGAAGCGGGCTTACCAAGATTCCCCAACGCAATGGGGAACTGGCTATCTTATCTTCATGCCGGAACACACCAATTATATTAACATTGATATTTGGCGGCAAGACTTAGATAAGATGGTGGTAGCTAGCCAGGCGGGTTAGAAAATGCCCTACCACCAACCAAACCGAGTCTTACAATTGACCCCGCCGGGAATCGAACCCGCGACCTCCTGTGTAAAGCCAGTGAACTTTGCCTCTGAGCTACGGAGGCGGTCAAAAATGTTGCCTTGCCTGTCTTTCGGTTTTCTATCGAATTCATTTCGGAGAGTGTGCTCAAGAACTTCACGACCTCATTCCCCCAGCTCCATTCTATCTTCGGTCAACGAGACGCAGAGGGAGGTCCCACCCCTTTGTTGTTGATATTCAGCCTATGCGCACGAAGCGTTACGCTTCCTCATTTATTATGCGGACAGCGATGGAGTGGAACTCCTTGCCTCGCACGCAGGTTCGACGACTTCCAGCCTTCAAAACAAGCCGGTTTCCGAAAAACCTTCAGTACCATAGACCACATACATACGCTGCGGCAGATTATAGCGAAGACCGATGAGTACAATCAGCCACTATGCTTCGCGTTCGTGGACTATGAGAAAGCCTTCGATTCGATAGAAACTTAGGCTGCGTTACAGTCTCTCCAGCTGTGCCAAAGTGACTATTGATATATCAAGTACAGAAGTGTTTGTATGAAAACGCCACCATGTCGGTTCGCCTCCAGGATCAAAACTCGGAACCTATCCGGCTGCAGCGAGGGGTGAGACAGGGAGACGTAATGTCTCCGAAACTGTTCACCACCGCCCTGGAAGATGTTTTTAAGCTTGTGGACTGGGGTGGACTCGGCATCAATATCAACAGCGAGTACATCACTCATCATTGCTGACGATATCGTGGTCATGGCTGAGACCATGGACAACTTAGGCACAATGCTCAACTTAGAACAAGTAGGTCTTAGAACAGGGGTGGGCAAAGTACGGCCCGCGGGCCAACTCCGGCCCGCGTAGGGGCTTAAATCCAGCCCGCCAAACTACCTTTCTAAAGTAGGAGTGAGAAAAAGGAAATATAACGTCGACATATGAAAATATGTTTAAAAAATCTCAGTTCTCATTGATATCTTTTACAGTTTTACACTATGTATTGTTATTCAAGAACACACACCAGACTTTGAAAGTCAAAGTCGAATTCGAGTCATTGAAAAGCTTGTTCTTTTGTATATATGTATGGAGGAAAAATGATTCCGCGATTGAAATCTTTGTCACCGTGTATGTATGAGACCTAACTAAACAAATTCAGTAAATTTAGAAAGCTACACAAAGAATTCAAAATTTTTAATATCTTAATAAATGCATTTTTCGCCCCTCCCCCCCGTAAAATTTCTTATGTCTCTATGGCCGCTTTTGAAAAAAGTTTTCCCATCTCTGTCTTAGAATGAACATGGACAAGACGAAAATTATGTCAAATGTCCGTGTCTCTACTCCTCTAAGGGTTAAAGGCTCTACACTCGAAGTTGTTACCGAATATGTGTACCTGAGACAAACAGTTAGGTAGGTAGGTAGGTCCAACTTCGAGAAAGAGATCAATCGTCGAATCAACTTGGTTGGGCAGCATTCGAGAAGTTTCACAATATCTTTACGTCCCAGATACTGCAGTGTCTTAAGACCAAGGTCTTCGACCAGTGTGTGTTGCCAGTGATGGTCGCTTACTATAGGCCTAGTAAGAAGGCTCAAGGTCACCCAAAGGGCAAAAGAGTGTGCTATGCTCGGAGTTCCTCTGCGTGATCGAATCAGAAACGAGGAAATCCGTAGGAGAACCAACAAACAGTATTATATATAGCATTACATATAAATTTTAAATTAAAAACGACCTGGAGTTCCACTTAATAAAAATAAAACATGAAATATACGAGCCCTGAGACAATATTAATTTTACTACAATTTTTACTTTAACAGTTTATTTTATTTCTAATCGCACTTATAAAGGCACCCAAAGTAGTATTAAAAATGTCTACATCAGAAAAGTCATTATTGAAATTGCGTGTCGATCGTCTGAAGAAACTATTTTTGTCAGAATTTGTCGCAAAAGGAGAAATTTAAAAGGTCGTTTTTGTGCGAGAGGATATGCGGGGTGGTATCCTAAAGTTAATTTCAGCTAATAGTGCAGGAGATTCAATAATGTCATTTATTATTTTGAATAAGCACACTTGATCATGATAAACCCTCCTAGACTTTAGTGTTAAAACTATACGGTCACCCTGGCCATTTTTTGAGAGTTTCTTTAAAACAAAAATATATATGTATATATTCCTTCAAAGATGTCTCCTTATAAAAACTGTGTACCTAAATACTGCATTTATTAGTGTAACGGACCAGCATCATCAGTTTAAGTAATGATCTATTCTTTTTTAGCATAGTACAATTAGTAGGGGCCAATAGCCCATACAATGGCGGCCGTTGAGGCTATAAAGTTAACTGCACACTGGAAGATGTAGCATAGGCAGGGCTCCCGCGCAGTAGACCTTACCTTTGCCTTTAATCTAGTGAAGGTTGTGGGAAGCGGTTGGATTAATGTAGTGCAGGACTAGCCGTTGTGAAAATCCTTGGGGGAGGCTTATGTTCAGTAGTGGATGTCTTTGCTTAGACTGACATGGTAAGATAATAACAATTAGTTAGTTTTTATACATTACTTAGAAGCTATCAAACTTATTTCGTATTCTAGGTGTGATGGGCGGCCCAATGGGTAACCCTAGCAGTATGGTGGCCATGGGCAACCCCATGGTGCCTCCGTACGCCGCCGCCATGCAGAGCCAGATGGGTAACATGGCCATGGGACCACAGGTTTGAGAAATTGTATATTATTTTTAACCGACGAAAAAACGGAGGAGGTTCTCAAGTTGACGCACATATTTTTTTTAAGTATGAACACGCATAACTTTTTACAAAGTAGTCCTATTTTAATAATTCTTTTTAAGTTGGTCCCATATAAATTTGGAAAAAAAAACTAACCCTAAGGGTAGGAAAACAGGGGATGATTGATTGTTCACTTACTTTCAGTTCCTTTCTTTTTTCGTCGGTTTTTTTTTGTTAAAAAGTTTTTCCTAGCTAATTCTAAGTTCTACCCCACAGTAGAAATTGAATTGGTATTTAAAACATTTTTTTGCACTGGTGGTTCATGATTATAAGATCTTCAATTTTATTACTCAATACCTCAAAAGCGTCGGTGGCATAATGTCTAGGGCTGCTACCACCTGTTCGGGAGGTCGTGGTTAAAATCCTGCCACATACCAATGTGTTTTCGAATTTCAATTTTATATATACCTTTATCAGATGCTCTTACGGTGAAAGAAAAACTTCGAAAGGAAGCCTGCACCCTCCTGCGAAGAAACTCAAAGGCTGTGTGTGAAGTCGATCAACCGGCACTCGTGGTCAACTAAGGCCTGGTTGCCCTAATTCAGGGTAGGCTCGAACCCCTCGGTGGGTATGTACATATGAGCTGATATGATGACCTCAAAAAAGAAAATTGCACAGTGATTTCGATAAATGGAAGTGAAACGATTTACCTCTTACATGTTCACGATTACAGCATTGTAAAATCAAGAGCAGGTCAAGCTAGACACTCGTAGTGCAACCTGACCTATACGTATACGCCATATAAGAATAGCAAAAAGTCAAAAGTGTCTAGCTTGATCTGATCTTCACTGTACAATGGATGTTGTTGTTGTTGTTAGGGACGGGCTGGTTTCCGCAACCAGGCGACGACTGCGCCCATTTTGCGTGATTGGTCGGCATCACTGCCAGCCCAGCTCCTCCAAGAAGCCCAGTAGCCCCCGTAGGTTGCCGACGACTTCCTGGACCGACCTCGGGTCACCGAGGTGCACGACTCTGTACTGTGTTAGCTCCTTGCAATCCAGTAGGATGTGGGCAGCAGTCTCCTCAGCCTCCATACACACTCTGCATAGTGGGCTGTCGGTGATGCCTTGCGGAGCTGAGCAAGAAGCCCAGTAGCCCCCGTAGGTTGCCGACGACTTCCTGGACCGACCTCGGGTCACCGAGGTGCACGACTCTGTACTGTGTTAGCTCCTTGCAATCCAGTAGGATGTGGGCAGCAGTCTCCTCAGCCTCCATACACACTCTGCATAGTGGGCTGTCGGTGATGCCTTGCGGAGCTGAGCTCTCCCAAGTCTCAGGAGCTTCCTGGATAGGCCAGGGTTAGTTGTCGGCAGGGCCAACCTAGCTTGCCTGCAGGTTTCCAAACCGGTTTATTACAAATTGTGTTCGTTTCTTGTGCGTTGCCTCAGGGTGAACCGTAGCCAGACAGATTGGAGGGGTATTATAGGTTCCGGTCCCACAGCCATAAGTTCTGACCCTCCTGGCAAGCTCGTCCGCCGCATCGTTGCCGAGTGAGTTGCTGTGCCCTTTAATTCATTGCAGAGTTACGCCGTCGTGGTCACATAACTCTGTAATTTTTTTATGGTTGGTTCGTAGCCACCAGACTACCGCGCTGAAGCTTACCATTGAACGTATTACCGCTGTGTAGAGCCATAGCAAATCTTTGGCGTAAGACCCCATTTTGTAGTAGGAAATTCCTACCTACCATTCTACGGCCCTGCCACAGGGCAATAGTTGCTTTGTCTATTTTCTTGCTAAGTTGAGCTTAGTTTGCTGTAGAGTGTGACTCCTAGGTACTTGACCTCCGTTGACAGGCGGAGTTCTGTTTTGAAAAGTTTAGTTAGTAGTTGGTTACCTAAGTTTCGTGTATAGTCGAACAATACTAGTTCAGTTTTTTTTGGGTTCATGGATAGTTAGTACTCGGTGCACCAGCGTTAGACGATTCGCAGTACAGCTCGGGTTGCGTCGCAGATAATATTCGTTAAGTTACCTGATACAAGGATGTCCAAGTCCGCATGTCCGATCGTAGACGCCGGGAAGCAGTATACCTACAAGCACCATACGAGGCAACTCGTTCTGGCGCTTGAAGGCAAGCTCCTCACCCCGGGGTAGCTTGATGTTTGTACAGAAGCCCGGAGCCACTCCAGTGCTGCTGAGTCGCCACGCCAGATCTTTAGAAAACCGTCCATGTAGACGGGTTTTCCCTTGAAGACTGGACCGGCGGTGCCTAGCTGAGTGAGCGACTGTTCTAGCACCTCGGTAAAGGCTCTCAAAATATAGTCCGCGTCCTGCTGACTAAGACTGCCAGATGCTGCCGTAACAGCAACCGCTAGGTCAGCAGACACGAACTCCGCGTAGGTGGCGCGTAGGGGCTTGCTCGCCGACCTCACCCTCGGCTTTGTGGGCTCGCCACGCGGAGACAGAGTCTCATCTAGTCGAGCCCTCTTGGCCGAATGTGCGGCCGTTCCTGCTCCGCTCTTCCGCTGCTTCCCGGGGGTCCGGCGCACTACAGTGGGAGTCTCTTCAACAGTGGTGCTCCCCCACCCATGATTGGCGCGGCAGTAGGCGGTGCGGATGACGTGGTGGAGGCAGTGATTGCGCGATCCTTGGCTCGAGCCTCGGTGTACTTCGCAGCTATACGAGCTGCCCTCTGCCTGACGTTTGGTCGGGGCTTGGGCCGGGAGCATGCAGCGCCATCGCTTTGTGACGGCGGCTAGTGAGGTCTCTTCCGGCTTTTTCCCTTGCGGTCTACGAGTGTACAGGCAGCATTGATCTGGCCTAACATCGTGTTCGCGCTAGTGGCTTACTCCTTGGGGGTGCTCGAAAGTGGTGCAGATTTCTCTGCAACTGCTTTGAACACCCGAAGAGGCCGCGGCTGCCTCGGGAAGCGCGACTGAACCATCAGCACGGAGCAGAGTTCGAGCTCTCCTCGCACTGCGCTTTGCCTGGCGCTTGGACTTTTGGCTAGTGACCAGTTGCGGGGTCTCAGTCCTCCCCGACTTTTCACTTAAGGGAGCCTGGAATTGCTCCTGGGCTTTCCTTAAGAAGACAGTTGAGAGGTTGGGACCGTGGAGCTGTCCCAGAACCCACTGCACCGGGATCAAGGTTGTCCATATTAGCATGTTTTTATATTTCACCCTCCTGATTCCCCACCCTCCACGGAGCCCGCGCATTTGGGGTAGTACTAGCGTACAGAGAGAGACTAGTATCAACAGGGCTATCAGGAGGATATAGATGCAAAGGGGGTCGAAACTCACTGCGCGACATCGAGAACTCGAACTTTTAGGCCGGCGAGGAAAGATCCAAAACCTCCCGGGTGTTCCCGCACAGCCTTGCCCCGTCAGCATGGCCGAGTCCAACCTCCCCACATCTCGCAGATGACCCCTGAGGGGATAGGGGGAGGGGGGGCGCATGCCAGTTCGCACGTGCTGGCTAATCATGTGATTACCGTTTTGCAAGAAGCTCGGTACAAAGAATGCGTGTTGCTGACTGTGGGTAACTCGCTCCGACCCAAGTTCAGCTCAACCGACCAGGATCCCGTTCTACCCGCGTACGACGATCAACTGCGCAGGGCTAGCGCAGGTGGGCGCAAATACTCTGTCGGCCGCGCCCACGATGTGTGGCAGAAGAGGGCAGCCGTTGACCACGCTCGTTAGAACGCGTTTCCAGGGAGCACCACGTGGAGTCGGCTGACACGACCGCCTATACAATGGATTCTGGTTTATTAATTAGTTTTGGCACAGTAAATTAGACTAATAATCAGGGTTAATAATTAGTGGTTGATGCCCTCCGTGAATGGTTTTAAAAACAGACTGGCTGGACAAATGGTGCAAAGACAAAACAATTTTCAATACAGTTGCTCGAAAAGTGGTCCTTTATATGCCAGTCAATTGTGCGCAAAGTTGATTTTACCGCACACGTGCTCTTAATTTACCACTTTTTTAATGTCTCGCTCGGAGGCACAAAACATTTCTAGCAAATAAAAAATATAATTACCTAAGATACAGAATCTTCTTTAAGACGTTTGATAGGAGAATTTTAAGAGATTGGTTGTTCCTCCGTGAGGTTAGTACATAACGCTAGCTGATTAGGTTCTCTTTGGGTTATATCTTTGTGAAGAAAGGACAATATATATGAATAAAGCGTTGTACACCAAGGAATAGGTCCATCTTTTCCAAGGAGTTTTTACAATTATATTATCCTAAGCCTTATTGTAATCTATTTATGGTAATATTAAAAAAAACTTACGCGTGCGTACGTGTGCTTAGCTAAATTAAATATGGCGCAATTTTCGTAAAGCTGAATTGAGTTGTTTTAGTTGTGAAAACGTATAAAATATTAATAGTTAAAATATTTGTAATAAAAAATATACTTAAGTACAAGAAAACACAAAGTGAGATTACTCCCCGGACATTTAAAATGAGCCACAAGTCGCGTAAAATGAACTTTGGTTGCCGAAACCTTGATAGGTATGTACACGTGTATTTTGTTTTTCTGTCACGGTTGTTTTTTATTTTACCTGTTTTCTTACAACTGTATTGAAAAACGTTGTATGATACATGGGTGTAAAAGAAAATATCAAACTCGTGACGATGGTAAACCCTCGCCTGCGGCTCGGGCTCACAAATGTCACTCGTTTGTTATTGACCTTTTTACCACCCTTGTATCATAAAATAATAAATAACTATTAGTGCATTGTACCTTAGTGTGGACTCGGACTGTTTTTGAAACACTAACACAGATATAAGCACATCAGCTACAAGCATTGAAGAATTATTACTTACGCACTAAACAATTATTCAATGGCTATGAGCTGCTCGCCTATTACAACATAATAAATAAATAAATAATTGTAATGAAATGTACTTGTGTAAAGGTTTGTATCACTTTATTAAATACACATTACAATAGTACAGTTAGCGGGTAACAATTTAGCATTACATGACTGTGAGGGCCATGGAAGTAAAACGAAATCGGGTTAGCTCGGTAGCTCGGTACGAAGCGCTGTGTGTGCTCTCTTGGGCTAGCCAAGGAACCCGGGGCGGCGCGGGGCCCGTCTATGACGCTTACGGTTAGTACTAATATATATACTGTGCTTACGGGGATTGAAGGAAGTTATTCTAACGACATTCGCGCGTTTGCGCGCGAAACCCGAACGGTTGGATGCGCGGGCGTTACACCTGTTAATTTCTTACAGTTGGATTTTTTCATTGTTTTCAGAGTATGGGTGTTGGAGTAGGAGTGGGCGTGGGTGTCGGCGGAGCACCAGGCCCTAACATGGCACCACAAGGAGTGCCTCAGCAAGGTATGTTTATCTTATTTTATCTCGTTTTTGGACTTTTACACTGATAAAGTAATTGAACAAATCCACTTTGCTCAGAGAGCCATCGACGAGTAAGGGACAGACTGCCAATGCCGTACATTTTATAATAAAAAAAAACCGGCCAAGTGCAAGTCAGAACCGCACACAAAGGGTTCCGTACCATCATCCTAGATGGCGCTAGTTTCTTCATGTTTTAAAAGAACACATTTTATGTATGGAGACCACTTAAGTCTGTGATAGAGACCGCCCTTATTTTTTCACTTTTAGAAATTTTAAGTATTTGTTGTTACAGCGGCAACAGAAATACATCATCTGTGAAGATTTCATCTGTCTAGCTATCACGGTTCATGAAATACAGTTTGGTGACAGACAGGCAGACGGACGGACAGCAAAGTCTTAGTAATAGGATCCCGTTTTTACCCAGTGGGTAAAGAACCCTAAAAACAATTCTGTCAACTAGGTGAGGTGTGCGGGGGCGGGGGCGGGAAGTAAGCGCTGATTGGACAAAATATTTCCAACGTCAATGTCACTTCGATAGCGACACACCGATAGGGATGAGGTTAAATATCTTAAAATAAAAATGTATTGATAAAAATATCGATATTGTTAGAAACAATTTTTAGTGAATCCTTAATATATAATATATAAAATTCTCGTGTCACAGTTTTCGTTCCCTTACTCCTCCGAAACGGCTTGACTAGGGTTTGTGATTTCTCGAGGTTTTTCAGTTCTCGGGTCTAGAGAATTCTCGAGCCTGATTTCTCGGGTCTTCTCGGGTTATCGAGAAAAAAAAATATACGTCGAAATCTTTTTTTTAAATAATATAGAGAGTCTTTAATTTAAATGTGTTTATTATTAATAATGGCAAAAATCAACATCATCATCATATCAGCCGAAGGACGTCCACTGCTGAACATAGGCCTCCCCCAAGGATCTCCATGACGAGCGGTTCTGCGCTGCCCGCATCCATCGGTTTCCCGCGACCTTCACCAGGTCATCGGTCCACCGAGTGTGAGGCCTTCCTACACTACGATTTCCTGTGCGTGGTCGCCACTCGAGACTTTACTGCCCCAAAGACCATCTGTTCTACGAGTAATGTGCCCCGCCCACTGCCACTTAAGTTTATCAATTCTGAGAGCTATGTCAGTTACTTTGGTTCTCCTACGGATTTCCTCGTTTCTGATTCGATCACGCAGAGAAACTCCGAGCATAGCACGCTCCATTGCCCTTTGGGCGACCTTGAGCCTTCTTATGAGGCCCATAGTAAGCGACCATGTCTCAGTTCCGTATGTCATCACTGGCAACACACACTGGTCGAAGACCTTGGTCTTAAGACACTGCGGTATCTGGGACGTAAAGATATTGCGAAGCTTCCCGAACGCTGCCCAGCCGAGTTGGATTCGACGATCGATCTCTTTCTCGAAGTTGGACTTACCTAACTGGACTGTTTGTCACAGGTATACATATTTAGTAACAACTTCGAGTGTAGAGCCTCCAACCTTCAGAGGAGTAGGTATGACACGGACGTTTGACATAATTTTCGTCTTGTCCATGTTCATTCTAAGACCCACTTATTGAGAGGCTCTACTGAGGCCATCGAGCATTGTGCCTAAGTACCTACCTGTCGTTATAATCGTCCACATTCTCGCAGTCTCCTAGGCATTCGAAGCGATTGTGCAACTCAAGCTGAAAGTTCTCGGGGTTTTGGTTCTGGATGGGCGCTGCCGCTGGTCGGAGCGTGGACTTCATCAGTCGACATCTTTCTAGCTTGGTCTTTAGATTCAATGTGCCTCTTACCATTCGGTGATCGCTTCCTGTTTTTACTGAGTTGATCACAGATACATCATTGAATATTAATCAACATAATCTTTAATAATAATAATAGGTTTAGGAGTTTAGGCTTTGGTGTGATTATTGCAACTAATGAAATTGGTTAATATTAATGCACTAAATTATCTTTTTTTATTAAAAAACTGAAGTTAAATTTCTTCGTAATATCTTTTTTTTTATGGTAAGTAAGTACTTAATACAAAACAAACACTTGAACTTTTGCAGTCAATAATACTATGGTTTACTTTGCAATTCTGTTACGCGTGCGTCACTGAATACACTGTCCTGGCTTTATGATCCGTTCCGAATACGTCGGAAGTTGAAACACGAAAGAACGAAACACAACTGGGTTTGTGTTGCGCTTGCGTTTGTCGGTAAAAACAAAGGATGATGCCGCCGCCGCCTCGCATTCATAAAGAAAGCGTAAAAAAAACTTTTCCAGGAGATAAGTTTAATTTCAACTTCTCGATGTCTCGACTTTTCTCGAGCTGAATTTCCCGGGAACGAAACCAATCGATTTCCCGGGAATTCCCGGGACGAGAATTCCCGGGTACAAACCCTAGGCTTGACCGATTCTCACGAAATTTTGTGAGCATATTGAGTAGGTCTGAGAATAGGCCAACATCTATTTTATTTTAGGGTAGGGTAGTGTAGGGTAGGGTAGTGTAGGGTAGGGTAGGGTAGTGTAGGGTAGGGTAGGGTAGTGTAGTGTAGTGTATGTAGGGTAGGGTAGTGTAGGGTAGGGTAGGGTAGTGTAGGGTAGGGTAGGGTAGTGTAGTGTAGGGTAGTGTAGTGTAGGGTAGTGTAGGGTAGTGTAGGGTATGGTAGTGTAGTGTAGGGTAGGGTAGGGTAGTGTAGGGTAGGGTATGGTAGGGCAGTGTAATGTAATTTAAGGCGGTACGTAGTTCGCCGGGACAGCTAGTAGTCTATAATATAATAATATATAATAATAATATTAATAAATGTGAAAGCGTGGATGTTTGTTACGCTTTCACGCAAAAACTACTGAACGGATTTGGCTGAAATTTGGTAGGTCGACAGTTTAGGACCTGGATTAAGACATAGGCTACTTTTTACCACGCTCGCGAGCCGCAGTGCGGCTCGCGCACTGCGCACCCTCGAAAAGTCATAGAAACGTGGTCCACGCGGGTGAAGCCGCGGGAAACAGCTAGTAGGTAATAAATATCTTAAAATATTAATGCATCGATAAAAAAATCTATAATTTTAGGAACAATTTTAAAATAGGTATTATTAAGAAAACTAGGACCTTTGATGGGGACTCGGACGGGTACATGGACGGGGACTTTGACGAATACTTGTTATCACGTAAAATTATCGCCCGTGAACCGACTTTACACACAAACGGTTAAAAAAATAATAATTATTGCGTCATTTGTCTTTACTCTTATTCCCATTTTGGTCATTTTTATATCATTTCCTTATTTTGACGATCATATTATTCTTTGATATTTTTTAAATACTGTAAACTTCACATTGATAATACGAAATAAATAAATCTTATCTATTTATAAATACCAGTCACTGCATAGAAATATGGTTTAATTTTGCTCATTTTCATAGTAGACGAATCCACTATAGGCGGCCACCCCTCCCTCGCCTGGAGGACATTTTTTTGAAATCTATGTGGTCACTTTATTTGTCACTTCACAGTCTCACTCCTGACTCTTAACCTCTGGTCTTTTTTTCATTAAAAAAAGTCTTTACTGCTATCCTTTTAATGAAGAATGATTTATTCCTCTTCTGCAGCGGGCGTGGCAGGTGTGGGCGTGGGCGTGGGTGCAGTGGGTGGTGCGGGCGCCATGGCCGCGGGGGTGGGCGGGCCGGTGGCGCCGGCGCCCCCCGCGGCCCCGCCGCAGCAACCCCCGCAGAACAAGGAGTTCAACATCGCTTCACTCTGCAAGTACGTACAATAGATAGGTTGTAACGGAAAGTTTAAAGTTTTGTTATGAGCATAGCTTGCTAACAGGCACATGTGTTGTTCCAGTAGGCGATGTGGGGTATCACACTATCCGCTCCTCCAATGTGACATGAAATAATGACAAATGAATACCTAAACGATAACTTAAAATAATATAAAATAAACTATATTAAGACTATTAATTCAAATATTCAATTTTAACCGCCTCCGTGGCGTAATGGTTAGTCCATTCGCTTCACACCAGGAGGTCGCGGGTTCGATTCCCGGCGGGGTCAACTTTAATACTCGGTTTGGTTGATGGTAGGGCATTTTCTAAGCCCCTCTGGCTAAGTCTTGCCGACAAACATCAGTGTTATCAACATTGATGTGTTCCGGCTTGAAGATAAGATAGCCAGGTCTTCATTGCGTTGGGTAATCGTGGTAAGCCCGCTTCCATCTTCGGCATCATTGTCACTTACCATCAGGTGAGATGATGCCAAGGGCTTACCAATTGTGAATAATAATAATATCCATTTTGCTCTACAAAATTACTTATTAATATGTATTCTAATGAATGAATGAATGAATGTCATTTATTGTCTGACTGTTAAGCTTATGTGCTAGTTCTTGTGGCAATTCTTATTGTTAGAACAGTCTACCTTACACGGGCGTACAATATAAAATTACAATTAATTACTTAAGTATCTACTATTAATTTAAATGTCATATAAAGATAATACAGTTGTATTATAAGTAAGTCATGCTTATGACAATCTAAAATAGAAATAGTTGTTAAAATCTAAATTGCTCGTCAATATTGTAGAACACATTTTTAATTAACCATTCCTTTAAAACACTTTTGAGTTTTAATAAATTTAACTCCTTAAACTCATTTGGCAATTTATTATACATTTCTATAGCATTTATGTAAGTGCTATTATCATAAACCATTGTCTTGACACATGTTACTGCAGTGGATCGGTCCCACTCGGTACATTTCTAAGAACCTTGTTTTTTGGTAAGAGCTTCTTCTCAAAAAGATAAATGTTAGATTTAACAAAAGTACATAACTCGAGCACATATATGCCTGTAGGCATCAAAAAACCTTTTTCTTTGAATGTTTTACGTAGAGATTCGTCGAATTTCAGGTTGTATAAAATTCGAAGACATCTTTTTGCAATGCGAATGTACTGGAGACATTTACGGAATTACCCCAAAAAATAACTCCATATGTTAGTAACGGGAAAACCATACCGTAGTAGGCATTCCTTGCCACTTCCAACGATGCCACCTCTACCAGAACAGATAACGCATGGCAACAACTAGCAATTTTACTATTTATTTTGTCAATATGTGACTTCCAGTTAAGGTGTTCGTCGAGTGTAATGCCTAAGAAATAAGCTTGTTGTGCCCATTAGTAGACTGTACCTTTAGATTTGCTTTTTGCTTATTGTAGTTTCTTATTTGCATTAAATTCGGTTTAGTTGTGTTTACTTCCAAGTTTATACTACTTAGCCAGTTAGATGCATTTTCAACTGTTCGGCATATTTCATCATTGTGATCTTTATCATTTATAAGATTGTCTTTGGTGATCATTATAATTATATCATCGGCGAACATTACACAACGATGGTTTATGAGTGAGGGCATCTCATTTACATATATGAAAAACGGGAGTGGCCCTAATGCTTCCTTGGGGCACTGGTTTGGCGAAATCTGATTGAATTTGTTCAACTGTTCTTGTACTATTATTAAATGCATCGAGGACTGTTGACTGTATTCTATTATGGAAATATGATTTTAATAAAGAGAGAGCATTTCCTCGCAAATCGATGTTCTCAAGCTGTCCAAATAAAATTGAGGGAACTAGGCAGTCAAAAGCACGTGACATATCCAAAAATATACTTGTGCATAGGTTTATTATTATTTACTCCCAGACCTTTGTCAACGTAGTATCAAGCTAGATTTGTTGAAAATCCTTTGCGGAAACCAAATTGAAATTTACTTATAGTTTTGTTCATATTTAGAAAGTCACTTATTCTATTGTATATAACCTTTTCAAATATTTTTGAAAAGCTTGGTAAAACAGCAATAGGGCGATAATTTTTTGGATAATCTTTTTGACCCTTCTTATACTTAAAGGTTTGATTATGGACACTTTTAAACTATCTGGGAAGGTAGCACATCCGGTCATCAGATTAACCAAATAAACAATAGGCTTGACTGTGTAGATCATGCAAGACTTAACAACTTGAATGGTTATTCCATCATATCCACAGCTCTTATTATTTTTGAGGTTTTTATCAATATTTATGATTTCATCCTCGGTTACGGGTTTCATAAATATGCTATTGCAGTTGCTATTAAACGTCGGTTTGTAACATGTATTGCAAGCATTATTATTTTGAGTTGTAAGCGTGTTATTCATGTAATTTGCAATATCTGATTGTATCGTGATAGTACTTCCCGCTGCAACTAGTTTATTAATAGCTTGTTTTATTTCGTTAACGCGCGTTGTATGAAATTTAAACCCCAAGTAGCTTTAATTTTGTTAGTACTTTGTTTTATATAGTTTAGTTTAGACCGTCTTATAGCAGATTTTAAGATCGTTTAAACTTTTTATAATAATTAACGCTGTGCGTTGGTTGATCGCGCTGTAGTTGAAGAAAAAGTTGACGTTTTATTCTCTCTAACAACTGTAAAATTTCATGTATGCATTAAATAATTGAGTATTAATTAAGTACAAACTAACAAACAAAAAAAATAAACAAAATTTTACATTTATAATATTATAATACGTATAAGGATATGTTAGGATCAGTCCTCTCGTATATCTACCATACGCTAAACTACCACCGGTTTATGATATAGGATAATTATGTAAGGATAATTTAACTACTTTTTTTCCGGGAAAGAGGCGTGATCTTATGTATGTATGTATGTATAATTTAACTTAGGGCTCAAGGACGTGTTGTGATAGTGTTTATAACTAATATATTCTTATAAATATCCTTGTCCTACAGATTCGGCCAAGAGACAGTTCAAGATATTGTGAGCAGAACACAAGATGTTTTCCAAACATTAAAGGCTATACAGGTGAGATAAGTTTTGTAACTTGATGAGTTCATCCTATGATTCATCTTCACCGTCATATCAGCCGAAACACGTCCACTGCTGGACTAAGGCCTCATCCAGGGTTTTACACAAGGACCGGTCCTGGATGCCCGCATCCCGGGCCTCCCGCTGCCTTCACCAGCCGCAGCAGCCTTCGAGTTACTTCGCAAGCGTGTGCAGGTTTCCTCACGATGTATTCCGTAAGAGCGTCGTACAAACGTACATATAAAATCGAAATTCGAAAACACACAAAGGAACCACGACCTCCCGGACAGAAGGTAGCAGCCCTTGCGCTTATGCCACCAACGCTATGAGTTTATACTAACATTATACAGAGGTAAAGTGAACAAGTGTAGATGTGTGAGGTGATCACCGCAAGTACTCATCCTATTTCAAAAATCTTTCACCATTATTTAGAACTAGCTTTTCCCCGCGGCTTTGTCAGCGTGGACTTCAACCATCTCTGTGCAAAAAGTGGCAACAATACAGGTGAGATAAGTTTTGTAACTTGATGAGTTCATCCTATGATTCATCTTCACCGTCATATCAGCCGAAACACGTCCACTGCTGGACTAAGGCCTCATCCAGGGTTTTACACAAGGACCGGTCCTGGATGCCCGCATCCCGGGCCTCCCGCTGCCTTCACCAGCCGCAGCAGCCTTCGAGTTACTTCGCAAGCGTGTGCAGGTTTCCTCACGATGTATTCCGTAAGAGCGTCGTACAAACGTACATATAAAATCGAAATTCGAAAACACACAAAGGAACCACGACCTCCCGGACAGAAGGTAGCAGCCCTTGCGCTTATGCCACCAACGCTATGAGTTTATACTAACATTATACAGAGGTAAAGTGAACAAGTGTAGATGTGTGAGGTGATCACCGCAAGTACTCATCCTATTTCAAAAATCTTTCACCATTATTTAGAACTAGCTTTTCCCCGCGGCTTTGTCAGCGTGGACTTCAACCATCTCTGTGCAAAAAGTGGCAACAATACAGGTGAGATAAGTTTTGTAACTTGATGAGTTCATCCTATGATTCATCTTCACCGTCATATCAGCCGAAACACGTCCACTGCTGGACTAAGGCCTCATCCAGGGTTTTACACAAGGACCGGTCCTGGATGCCCGCATCCCGGGCCTCCCGCTGCCTTCACCAGCCGCAGCAGCCTTCGAGTTACTTCGCAAGCGTGTGCAGGTTTCCTCACGATGTATTCCGTAAGAGCGTCGTACAAACGTACATATAAAATCGAAATTCGAAAACACACAAAGGAACCACGACCTCCCGGACAGAAGGTAGCAGCCCTTGCGCTTATGCCACCAACGCTATGAGTTTATACTAACATTATACAGAGGTAAAGTGAACAAGTGTAGATGTGTGAGGTGATCACCGCAAGTACTCATCCTATTTCAAAAATCTTTCACCATTATTTAGAACTAGCTTTTCCCCGCGGCTTTGTCAGCGTGGACTTCAACCATCTCTGTGCAAAAAGTGGCAACAATACAGGTGAGATAAGTTTTGTAACTTGATGAGTTCATCCTATGATTCATCTTCACCGTCATATCAGCCGAAACACGTCCACTGCTGGACTAAGGCCTCATCCAGGGTTTTACACAAGGACCGGTCCTAGATGCCCGCATCCCGGGCCTCCCGCTGCCTTCACCAGCCGCAGCAGCCTTCGAGTTACTTCGCAAGCGTGTGCAGGTTTCCTCACGATGTATTCCGTAAGAGCGTCGTACAAACGTACATATAAAATCGAAATTCGAAAACACACAAAGGAACCACGACCTCCCGGACAGAAGGTAGCAGCCCTTGCGCTTATGCCACCAACGCTATGAGTTTATACTAACATTATACAGAGGTAAAGTGAACAAGTGTAGATGTGTGAGGTGATCACCGCAAGTACTCATCCTATTTCAAAAATCTTTCACCATTATTTAGAACTAGCTTTTCCCCGCGGCTTTGTCAGCGTGGACTTCAACCATCTCTGTGCAAAAAGTGGCAACAATACAGGTGAGATAAGTTTTGTAACTTGATGAGTTCATCCTATGATTCATCTTCACCGTCATATCAGCCGAAACACGTCCACTGCTGGACTAAGGCCTCATCCAGGGTTTTACACAAGGACCGGTCCTGGATGCCCGCATCCCGGGCCTCCCGCTGCCTTCACCAGCCGCAGCAGCCTTCGAGTTACTTCGCAAGCGTGTGCAGGTTTCCTCACGATGTATTCCGTAAGAGCGTCGTACAAACGTACATATAAAATCGAAATTCGAAAACACACAAAGGAACCACGACCTCCCGGACAGAAGGTAGCAGCCCTTGCGCTTATGCCACCAACGCTATGAGTTTATACTAACATTATACAGAGGTAAAGTGAACAAGTGTAGATGTGTGAGGTGATCACCGCAAGTACTCATCCTATTTCAAAAATCTTTCACCATTATTTAGAACTAGCTTTTCCCCGCGGCTTTGTCAGCGTGGACTTCAACCATCTCTGTGCAAAAAGTGGCAACAATCAATTGTTCCGTTGCGATGTTAAAGATATTAACCAAAATATGAGTATTTTTTCACTTCCCTCAGGAACTGTATCGGACTATGCTATTTCACGAGATAAAAAGTAGCCTATCTCCTTCTCAGAGACACTGGCTACCTGCAATCCAAATTTCATCAAGATTGATCGAAATGTTGAAGCGTGAAAAGGTAACAAACAAACACATTTTCACATTTATAATATTATAGTAAGGATGGACCTTCAGGATGAATATAGGCAGATTTTTTAAAATCCCTATATTGGTAATTTCTCGCGAACTACATACCCGCGGGCGAAGGCTCGAGCAACAGCTGCTTTGCTAAATGTGCCATCGGTTCTGTTTCGCTTCCAGCCGCCGAACGGCACGCAGCACGGCGAGAACGCCAGCAACGACAAGAAAGCGAAAATGCAGGAGCAGCTGCGCACGATTCGACTGCTGTTCAAGCGGTTGCGGCTCATCTACGAGAAGTGCAATGAAACGTGTCAGGTACGAGTATGTGCACTCTCATCGTTCTGAGAGTGTTGTGTGAGTGCATCCCGAACGGTGTAATAAGGCCCTCTGTGCACTTTGTCAAAGTATATATATTAGTACTAACATACAGTATGGACACTCCCTGCCGCTCTCTAGATTGCGACCTCACACCCTCGTCACCCAGATTGATACAGATTGGTTACAGTTTCGTTGTCGAACGTACAGGAATTCGCAGCCATTTCGTTTGTTCCGTCATTCGTTTTTTGAAATGTCATTTCTGGCCCGTTGTATGAAGTGTCCGGGGTGTGACTTTGTGTACAATTATTATACGCAAGTTCTGATTCTTTCGAGCGACAAAGTCGTGAAGAAGGTATTGTGATGGCAATAAATAATTAAAGTTTAGATTTTCATGAGGATCAATTGTGTATGTCTGTGTGTCTGTGCGTCCGTCCGGTGCTCTACTGGATGGATTTGAGTAAAAATAGGGTTAGGGAAATGTTACTTGTTTGTCTCCAGCCGTTTTTCTTCTAAATTTTCCCTATCTTGATTATTTAGGGTTGCCACTGTAGTAAAAACACTTTTTATTGTTTTTCTATGTGTGTGTGTCTGTATGTCCGTCCGGTGCTCTAGTGCCCAAACTACTGCAGCAGCAAGATTTCTTCTATGCACTCTTGACTTGCAAAGCAGTATTAACAGGTCCTTCAGGTGTACTTGTATATGTTGCAACACGTACATCTTCCTTCATCAGCGCTGCAACGACATTCTTGGAGTGCTCTAGTGCCAAGGCGAGGGGTTTGTACTTCCCTGGAAGTCCCGCTGGCATTGTAATGGCGAGAAACTCGTCGTCCACTGCAGCTCTTGCTGGGTAGCCAACATCTTGTTGACGTATTCCTTCATGCTACCATTGAATGCTATCGTAAGCAACCTTTTCATAAGGCCTAGTCTTCGTGTAAGACCGCTGTCGGCGTAAGCTTTGTTTAAATTATTAAAAGTCTCATGAGCAGTTGTTGCTGACCTTATTAATGGGTAGATCGACTCTTCACAGGCTAGGCAGATCTTTGAACGAGCCTTTGCATCCTTTTGCCTTGCGACGGGGTCTGCGAGATCGACTTGTTGGATGACAACGTCCCACATGTCTTGATCGGTAAGCCAGCACTCCACAGCGAACGCCCATGTGCTGAAGTTCAGTCCATTTAGCTTCGTAATGGAGACTCCACTGTCTGCCGTAGTCAACGATGACGTTTGTGCCGGATTTTTTTCCGACGGGGAAATTTTTGTATTTAACTCCATTGCACTTTTCCTACAGAATTATTTTTTAATGAAAAACTAAAATTACTCGCGTTGAATTTACTTCATTGCGTTATGAAATGGGAAAAAAGCCCATAACCACTTATAAATGGAGACATCGTTGAATGAAGAATGACAGAATTATTATTTGTGTAAGTGTTAAAGAATTTATCAATAAATGGCCTGGGTGTTGGTATTGCTACCAAATAGTTTTAACAAATCTTGGTAAGACCGCTTTCATGTTCGGCATCATCATCCATCACTTACCATCAGGTGAGATGATGCCAAGTCTTACCAACTGTGAATATAAAAACCGGCCAAGTGCGAATCGGACTCGCGCAAAGTACAGTTCCAGTGTTTTCAAAAAAAAACTTTTATGTTCAAAATTAAAATTATATTTGCAGTTTGTAAAAGAACATTTTGTGTGGAAAGTCTTTAAACTTTTTATAAATTCAACTGCACATCTTAAGTTGGTCGACTATTAAAACTAAACTAAGAAAGTCTTCTTATTCATGATAGTTTTCCTTTTAAATTGATTATCATCATATCAGCTCATAAACGTCCCCACCGAGGGGCTCGAGCCTACCCTGAATTAGGGCGATAGGGCCTTAGTCGACCACGCGGGCCCAGTGCGGGTTGGTCGACTTCACACACAACCTTCAAATTTCTTCGCAGGCGTTTACAGGTTTCATCACGATGTTTTCCTTCACCGTAAGAGAGTCGGATAAACGTACATATGAAATCGAAATTCGGTACGTGGCAGGATTCGACCCACGACCTCCCGGACAGGAGGTAGCGGCCCATGCCATTACGCCACCTACGCTCTAAATTTGTAAATTGCTCTAAAATTTATTAAGTATACTACTATTTACAATTGCGGATTAGCTTGTAGGGGCGAGCGGGGGGGGGGGGGGTTTAATAATCTTGATTCTAACAAAAATTAGCACATTTCGCAAACCGATCCTTAACTGGAAAAATGGTTTTAAAAACCCTAAGTTGTTTTAAACGACCTATTCAACGATACCCACACGATAGGGCACGTCAACGAAAATATATTTGTCCCCTCCTTACATGTAGGGAGGTACTCATAAGGTCTTTTTTCAAGAAATGATTGTACTATTTCATCGTAATTATTATAATTTAATATGTAAACCAATGACAAATTACAGCTTACTAGTACTAATAGTCTGAGCTAAGCAGCTGACAGCCGGACAGACAGACAGACATGGTTAAACTATAAGGGTTTCTTCCTTGTTGACTTCGGAACCCTAAAAATGTGTTAAAAACGACATTTTGTTCTAAAATGTTTGTAATACCTCGGCGTGACGTCATACTCTTAGTTTTTCAGCGTCATTAATGTACTCATTTTGTGATTTTGATAAATTAAAAATTTAAGACTTGATGGAAAACGATACCAGTAAGGCTTTTAAGTGTCTCAAGCAGTGTCGCAAGACTAAGGTATTTGACCAGTGTATGTTGCCAGTGATGCCGATGACTTACGGAGCTTAGACATGATCGCTTACTATGGGCCTCATAGAAGGCTCAAGGTCACCCAAAGGGCAATAGACATAGCTCACAGAATCGCTAAACTTAAGTGGCAATGGGCAGGACACATAGCTCGTAGAACAGATGACCGTCACCAGTAGCGGCCGCGCACCGGAAGACGTAGCGTTGGCAGGCCTCCCACACAGTAGACCGACGACCTGGTGAAGGTCGCGGGAAGCCGCTGGATGCGCGCAGCGCAGAACCGGTCGTCCTTGGTCCAGCAGTGGACGTCTTTCGGCTGATTTGATGAAGTTTTTTAAAAATTCAGTAGGAGGGCGAGTTATTTTGTGATCAATAGTTTATAATTTTATTTGGACGCCTTCGTCGTCCCTATTTGTAAAAATGGGCATGAGGCGGAAATCACACGACTGGCCGACTGTCTAATAATTCATATTATGTTTTTTATGTTCGTTTGGTTTTTTTCTTTTTCGTTTTTATATTTTTTACGTGACTGATATCGTTATCATGCGTCGCAAAAACGTGTTTATTCTGTATTTAACTGACTATCAGACAATAATAGGCAGATATAAGTTATATTATTTATTAGCTTTTGCCCGCGGCTTCGCCTGCGTGGGCATCGTTTTTGTGACTGACTGAGAGGGTGCGCGGTGCGCGAGCCGCAAACGGCTCGTGAGCGTGGACATAAATTTTCTCCATATCCCTCAGGAACTATGTCAGGATATGCTTATTAGTAAATCGTGTCATTTCCCACCCCCTCAACCATCTCGGTGCAAAAAATCACACGATCCATTGTTCCGTTGCGATGTTAATTAACCAAAAAAGTTGCACCACTGTATGGATTGTTATACTGTGCCTACATACTAAAGATCGCGGCATCTAAGTTGAACAGTGCGCAGTGTCTTTTTTTTAGGTCTCAAACAAAGTAGGGGTCGCGCGCATCCAGGGACGCGTACCCCCCGCGCTACCCCCGCGTGCTTCCCATCTGCGCGAACGACCGCCATTTGTATTCAACTTATACGCCGCGAATTGTACATATCTTTGACGTCTAGTAATACTAGTTTATTTACCTTTTCTTGTATTTATTGCAGGGCATGGAGTACACCCATATGGAGAGTCTCATACCACTGAAGGACGAAGCCGACAACAAGACGTTGGACGAGCGTCGGAATACGGAGTCCTATAGACTGGCCTTAGACGAGAATCGGGAGTTAACGGAACAGGTAGTTATTTGGTAATCAGCCTGTACTGGCATGTGGTGATGGTGACCACCACACAACGGCCGAAAGCTGTCGACTGCGGACATAGGTCTCCTCCAAGTGGGGTTGCCGCTATCGCTACGCCAGGCAGGCGGGTTGGCGCGATCGCAGTGTACAGTGTGTAGTGTGTGAAGTACTATTTTAATTATTCAATCCAAAATAACTCAGAGCATAAGAGATCTATACTTACTCAAAGAAAATTGTGATAGCGCCTAAATTTCCAAATGTGTCACAAAGCCTCCACAGTTATTACATCCCTTTATAGGTAAGTATATGTACCTAAATAATAGTGTGCGACCGAAATCAAAACCGAACATTCGGTCTCGGTCTCAGTTTCGGCCGAAACCGAAACTAATTAATTAAAACCATATTAAATTATGTTTTGTATGCTGAATTCTCGTGTATTATGTGGGTCGATCAACTTTGAGTTGTCCTTCCTACTTCTTATCCTGTCCCCAAACAAAATTTAGTTTTTATTTTTTAAATAGTATATATATTACGTGTAAAAGTAGTTTGGCCTATGTTTAATACATAAAATATAATTTTAGTTACAGAAAGAAATAAGTAGTTTTTGTATTTATTCGTATTGTAACAGTTGTCCAATCGACGTCAAAGTCCATTTCATAGTGTTAGAGCTTGTCCCCCAGCAAAAGTTATAAACTAAAACTCACGTTCCGAAAAAAAAGTCTATGATGATGTACATTTTAAATACACACTTTCATAGTAGTATATAGCTAGTTTTCGATAAACACTCTTGAAATTTTTTTGGTGTGTTATTGCATCAAGTTTTTTCTTTGTTATTCCTGTCCCTGTTTAATGTCACAAAGCGTAAGTCACTTAGACAACCACTTATAAATTCAAAGTCTAAGACACAGATGGCGCTGTAAGTATTCAGACAACGAGATGATTGCTTGAGGCGCCAAACCCATTCAATCGCCATTTTGTTTTCGCGGTATTCCCAGCGTCAGTCGCCGGAGATTCCGTTGTGACAGTGGGTGGCTTTATTGTGTGTCCGCTGAACCACCGCAGTAAATACGTAAGTAAATAGATTTTTCATTATAAATTATAGTTAAGTAGAATCCCTTTGATCTTGTGTTCACGTAGCAAAGTTGATAAGATATAATAACGGTAGAATATTTAGCAAAAAATCTTAAAATTCAATAAATGTCGATCGGACAACCGGTCACTTGGACGACTGAGACGGTTGCCCAAGTGACAGTATTGGTTGCCCAATGGACAATGAAATAAAATCCTATTAATTAAGTTATGAAAAGCACTAGTTTCCCTTGATTACGTGTTCTTTATTTAAAATTTTAAATATAAATCGTTGAGTAATGTAATAAATTCGTAACTGTTATGTGGATTATTAGTATTCTGTGGATTTTTTTATTCAATGAATAGAAGCACTGTGCTAGACTGCTAGCTATTATTTACTGAAATAATGGCGAACTAAATAATAGTTCTATATAATTCTAAACAACTTTGTGTGAAGCTAATGATTTTATGTAATTTTTTAGAATGGGAATGTCATCGAAAGAGAAATCTCGAAGATATCGAGAAAGGCTTAAATCAGATCCTGAAAAACATGCAGAGCGGAAGAAGAAAAAAAGAGAGAGCTACCATAAAAACAAGGTTTTAATTTCAAACATGAAACCACAGGATAAAACAAACGCTAGAATGATTTGGAAGTTGCGGAAGCAAGCAGAAAGGAAACGCAAAAGTTTTTCGTTTTAAGTTCATTTGGTAATTGTTTTGAATACCAGTTTCCTTAAATATATGTTTCTAACAAAACATGGTCTTTTAAATATTTAGTTAACATCTATGAGTTCTAAATACTCATTGAAAATTAAATTGTGAAGGTATGCAATGTCTATGAGACAACCAATTTTGTCTATTGGACAACCGCATTGTCCCCCTATATTTTAGAGTTATAATAGCATTTTTTTGTTCATAAATAATAAAATAATTATATTTTAAGTTAAACTTTCAAACATTATCACAAAAAATATTTGAATCTTGTAGTTTTCACAACTAAGCATCTAATTACTTGTGGTTTAAATTAAATTTTCCCTGAGTTTTAAGACAACGGTTGTCCAAGAGACTCTTTATATTGAAATATCTGTTAAATTATTACAAAAAATTTTTGTAAAAAAATCGCAAGCTGAAGTGTTTGATAGTTTTAATAATGTGGAAAAAGCGATTTTAACTTTCATCAAAGCTTATTCCATTGAATAAAAAATTAAGAAGTTGTCCAAGTGACACATTTTTCTTGAAAGATTACATATTTTCGCTTAAAAATGAACTTAAGGCATAAAAAAGTGCTCTGCTTGATATCGAAACATAAAATATAATTAATATTTTACAATCTAAAATAATTTATAGAGTGAAATTTAAATATTAATAAAAAACTACAAAATATCAGAATCGGGACAAATAAAAGTTGATCGACCCATGTACTACTCTGTCAAGAAAGTACCGGGAATGGATGATGTGTTTATGGTTCCAAATTCATTTTTTTTAAATTGTTGTTTTCCATATTCGCGCGGAGTTTGAGTTGCATCTGTTATTTATATTAAATACAGTGCTGTTTTTAGTTATAGCATATCTAGTATGTATTGCGAATTTCATAATGGAAAAAAACATCGAACAAAGAGTTTGTCTTAAATTTTGCATCGCCAATGGAATTTCGTGTTCGGAGACACTGAAAATGTTACAGAAGGCTTACGGTGAATCGAATTTACCAAAAACACGTGCTTATGAGTGGTACAAAGCGTTCAAAAGCGGTCGAGATGTGATGGGAGATTTGCCTCGCTCTGGTAGGCCATCAACGTCTGCAACTGAAGTTAACATCGCAAAAGTGAAGGAAATAGTGACTGAAAATCCTCATTCAACTTTGAGAGAGATAGCCGCCGAACTTTCTGTATCTCACGAGTTGATCCTTACCATTTTAACTAATCATTTGGGTATGAAACATGTTACCGCTCGGTTAGTCCCAAAAGACCTGAATTTTCTCCAAAAACTCAATCGCATGAGAGTCACTGAGGACATGTTAGAACGAGTCAATTCCGACCCAACATTCCTAAAACACATTATTACTGGTGACGAGACGTGGGTCTACGAGTTTGACATGCAAACTAGTCAACAAGCTTCGGAGTGGCGCCTTCCAACTGAACCGAAACCGAAAAAACCACGCCAACGTCGATCAAAAGTCATGACTGTTTTTTGACTATCGTGGTGTTGTGCACTCGGAATTCTTGCCGGAAGGTCAAACGGTAAATAAAAAATATTATTTGCGCGTTATGCGGCGTTTAAGAGAGCAAATTCGACGAAAGAGGCCAGATTTGTGGAAAGAAAATTCTTGGATTTTGCACCACGATAATTCGCCTTCGCACAAGGCCATCATTGTAAACGAATTTTTGACCAAACACTCAACAAATACCATCGAGCAACCACCATATTCACCAGATATGGCTCCAGCCGACTTCTTTCTTTTTCCTAAACTCAAATTACCACTTCGTGGTACCCGTTTTCAATCGATAGAAGACAAAGGAGAATTCGCGGCGAGAACTGAACTCAATTCCGGAAACAGCGTTTAAAAAAATGTTTTGATGATTGGATTATTCGTTAGCGTAAGTGTATCGTTTCTGAAGGAGCATACTTTGAAGGTGATAAAATAAATTTGGATGAATAACAAACATTTTGTGTATTATTGATCTTTTCCCGGTACTTTCTTGACAGAGTAGTATGTCATTTAGTCAATACGTGTTTAATGAAGTAAAAATAGCTGGCCCAAAAAACTGACTCGGGGTCACACAGAGTTCCGCACTAAAACTTTAACTATCAACAAAACAAGACCTCTCGGTACATACTTTTTTCTAGGTAAATAGTGGTCTATTTATTCTGGACATTAAAAATTTTATTTTTTCTGTGGAAACGGAAAGATACTAAGTTTTCCCATAGATTTTTCTGTAACCTATGCATTCAACCTCATATACTGTGATAAAAAAAATAATGAGGCTCAGTAGTTATGGAAATTAGGTACACTCAATTTTCGCCTATTCTCTTAAATAACTTCAAAACTATTTATCTGAAAATTATATCAAAAAATGTATTTGTTATTTTGACAACGAGCCCTTCCATTTGATATGTCACTCGATATAATTTGTATTTTTTTAAATATAGTTACCCCCAAAAGTTGCGCCTATGTTTAAAATTCATTTATTTATGTTACACGTCCGTCTTTGGATCACCGACTTACATATGTCAAAGTATATATATTAGTACTAAGTACATACAGTATGGACACTCCCTGCCGCTCTCTAGTTTGCGACCTCACCCCCTTGTCACCCAGATTGATACAGATTGGTTACAGTTTGGTTGTCGAACTTATGGGATTTTGCCGTGATTTTGTTTGCTCCGTCATTTGTTTTTAGACATGTCATTTCGCGATCATTTGTAGGCAGTGTCCGGGGTGTGCATATGTGTACCTTTCAACTCGATCAGTCCAGTAGTTTCGGAGATAATTGAATGTGACAGACGGACGGACGGACGGACAGACACGTGAGTGATCCTATAATGGCTCCGTTTTAACCTTTGGAGGTACGGAACCCTAAAAACAATAATTAAAGTATGTAAGAAACATTGTTTATTATTAACGTTCACGTAAGTAACTTCTCAAAAATCAACTTTGCGATAATTTGCGATCAAGGGCGACGAGTTATGCTAACTAGGGCCCCAATGAATAAAACGATTGTTGCTAGTTAGCATAACCCATCGCCTTAATGTTTAGGCATGGCTTAACGGAACGAAGCGCTAATTCACGAACACTGAGTTTCGTTGCGGCCGAAGGTTCGGCTGATTTTTGGCCGAAACCGAAACTATGGCCGAAACCGATCTTCGGTCGGTCACTACTAAATAATGCTTGAGTACTATTATCTGACAGGTGATAAAATGTTGATCAAATTAATTATTAACAGAAAAAATTCTGCGATTTTAGGGATTGAACTATAATATGTCTTATGTCGTCAGCCGATCATTTAAATTGGCCAGATTATGAAATTGGACGAGGCTTTTTCGCGCCGTGTGATTATCGCACGTGAGTATTTTGGGCACCCAACATTCTCTAGTTTTAACCGACTTCAAAAAAAGGCGGTTTCTCAATTCGATCGTATATTTTTTATGTGTGTTCGCAGATAAATTCGTCGTTTATGAACCGATTTTGAAGATTCTTTTTTTGTTGGAAAGGAGATATCTCAAGTGTAGTACCATGATAAGGAAACCAGGATCTGGTGATGGCATTCCAGAGTAGTCGAGGGGAACCTAAGTTTCCTGTTTGAAATCGGTTTATTTTGTTCTAAATTATATTAATGTGCAAATGGTTGTGCAAAATGTTTGCAATGCATCTGTTGCTGATGCCCAACTCTTCTGCTATCTGCCATGTTTTTATTCGACCGTCTTCCAGTACGTTTTTTTACATCGGCAATGTTTTCGTCCGTATTTGGGCGCTCGGAGCGGACGTCGTCTTCGAGGGTCTCCCGACCCTGCTGAAACAATCATACTCAAAGTTTTTCCGTGGCAGACAGTGGTTCAGGTTCCCCTTATACTGTAGACATTTCTTCAATTATTTTTTGTGTTTTTATTTTTTTATAGAAAATTTTATCATGGCGCGATTCTACAATTTCTTCAAATGCAGCGATCACTCAGACATGGTGATGTTCAGTTCAATAACTCTGACTCTAATGGTTCTAATTATTCAAAAGACAAATTAGATGTTGCTCAACTACTGATAGGGAGCCAGAGTTACTAGCTATTGAGTTGTTAGCTTTACTTTAGGCTCAGAAGTTGTCAGCCTCCCCCCCCTCCGCCCTCCCTCGCGCTCGTTCGTAAGGTATTATTTGCGCATTACCTTGTCCGCAGGTGGTGCTCAAGAACAAACAGCTGAAGGAAGTGATCACCAACCTCAGGACGATCATATGGGAGATCAACGTTATGTTGACTATGCGGAGATCTTAAAGTATGTTTACGTTAAGTAATTAGAAGCGTCGGTGGCGTAACGGCAAGGGCCGCCGCCTCCTGTCCGGGAGGTCGTGGTTCAAAAACTGCCACGTATCAATGTAATTTCGAATTTAAATTTCATATGTACGTTTTTCCGACTCTCTTACGGTGAAGGAAAACATCGTGAGGAAACCTGCACGCGCCTGCGAAGAAACTCGCAGGTTGTGTGTGAAGTCGACCAACCGGCGCTGGGCCTGCGTGGTCGACTAAGGCCCGATCGCCCTGATTCAGGGTAGGCTCGAGCCCCTCGGTGGGGACGTTAATGAGCTTATATGATGAAGTAATTAGAACAAATGGCCGTTGGGGTAGTAAAGTTCTCTATTGGCGACCGCGCACCGGAAAAAGTAGCGTAGGCAGGCCTCCCACTCGGTGGACCGATGACCAGGTGAAGGTCGCGGGAAACCGCTTGATGCCGGCAGCGCAGAACCGGTCGTCGTGGAAATCCTTGGGGGGGAGGCTATGTCCAGCAGTGGACGTCCTTCGGCTGATATGATGATGATGAAGTAATTAGTTCGTAGTGCTGTAAATATAAGGTGTTAGTTTATCAGCTGTCACCCTTTTAATCATGGTTATACCCGTGATTCTGAACAGCTGTCCCCCGAGGTTCCTATGGGCAAATCCTATGAAAAAAATTGGACTTTAACAAATCGGTCAGCTGTCGGGCCAACTTTATACGAGAACTCTACAAATTATTTTCAAATCTACCGGCCACAGGTTCCTCGGGGAAAGTTGTTCAGAAAAGTGGTAATTGGCAACGTTAAACATGTTAAGAAAACCGACTTCAGTCGCAACAACTACGTACATTTTGATACTTTTTAGTTTTCGTTAATATTTTAAAAAGTACTTTTCAAGTAAATTTTGACGGAGCATTCTAGGGTCATATAAGTGTAAAAAAATAGGTGTAGGTTGCGTTAACTGGGGCTTCTACTCATCAAACTGAACAACATTTGTTCTATGACTGTAAAAATTGCAAAAAATATTTAACAAATCGATCAGCTGTTTTTTTTTATTACAAATTTGAGTGCGTTTGACTGCAACTCACCTGATGGTAAATGATGATGCAGTCGAGGATGGTACACGCAGACTTAAATAATGCCTATTCACTCTTGCCTAGAAGATCCCCAAGTTATAGGAATCGGGAAACACTGACCAATTTTATCATTTTTGTATGAAATGTAATTATTTTTTTAGTATTGACTATGGCTTCCTTGGGGAAAGTTGTTCTGTATGATGAGTAGAACTCCCAGTTAACGAGTTGTACTCCAATTTTGTTACACTCTGTATACATTTTATAGCACTTAAGTTGTTAAGTTTTTGCGTGGAAGTCGGTTTTTTAACGTGTTTGCTGTGTATGCTTTTTACCGGCAAACATGCATTACCATTACTTTTATGAATATTAATTTAAGATTTTTTGTATGTTTTGTTGTTAGCGTACCTAAATAAATAAAGTAATAAAATAAAGTACATATTTTTTTCGAAATCTTTCGCACTGGATTAAATCTATACAGGGTGTAACAAAACTGACGTAGGACCCGTTAACTGGGGCTCTACTCATCATACCGAACAGCTTTCCTAAGGAACCCCTAGTCAATTTGCAAAAAAAATAATTACCTACCATACAAAAAAATTGTCGATCAGTTGATCGATTTCGTTGCCGACTCGTAGATTTGTATGAAATGTTGATTTTTTTGAAATTTCAGCAAAGTCTCAAAACAAAAGTTGTTAAGTTAGCCCTAGTTAACGGGACCTTCAGCAATTTTGTTACATCCTGTAAATTACGATAGGGATGCACATTAATTCATTTTTTTTTCAGAAAACAGTAATCCATAGCTTGTTAGTAAGACTTACTCGTAAAGCCCAGTGGTACCTAAAAATCCACTTAAACAGATTTTTACAATTCATTTTGAAGTACTTAACATTAAAATCTAAAATTAAGTAAATTTAAAATCTAGGACAACATATTGGTATTTTTGAGAATAGTTACGAGGGATTATATCGAATGTAAACACGATTCAATAAAATTGGCTCGATAGAATAATTTCGCAAAGGTACCTCTTTTAGAGCTATTTTATCGTCTATTTTCGGTTTTATTCTTAAAATAAGTAATTTGATAATATGATTTACTTACTAAAATAAAGTTCATCGGTGACTGAAGGGAAAACATCGAATGGATTTTAATTTAAGATTAATATGATGAAAATAAAAACGAAAACATCGAAAAAGTGCAAAAGTGTGGTTATTTTCTTCCCTTTTTAAACGTAAAGAAAAAGACAAAGACAGATTTTTAAGTAGCACTGGGCCTTAAGGCATGTTGCGAGTACTTAATTATTATTATTAATTATAAATAATACTATGGTAATTCGTAATACTGTGTCAAGTCGAAATCGATCAAAATCAATTAATTAATAGTTAACAAAATTAATTAATTAATAAATGCTCAACAAATATAAAAATAAGTATGCAAACCGAAAATGTATGAGGATATTTGGGCGTCACGTTGTACTTAGACGTTGAGAGTTGAAGTTATCAGAACACCAAGTTCCCTCTCTGTCTCAGTGACTTGGACGTGAACGTGAACGTGAACGCGACGACGCTTCGTGTCAAAATGTTGTTGTGTAACGTTTCCGTTTGTACTTGCATTGTCTATCGAAACGTATGCGAAACATTTCGAAAAATATATAATGTACATAATAATATTATATTGTTGCAATGCCTTTTTTATATTCACAATTGATAAGCCCTTGGCATCATCTCACCTGATGGTAAGTGACGTTGATGCCTAGGATGGAAGCGGGCTTACCAAGATTCCCCAACGCAATGGGGATCTGGCTATCTTTACTTCAAGCCGGAACACATCATTGCTATTAACACTGATGTTTGGCGGCAAGACTTACATAAGATGGTGGTAGCTAGCCAGGCGGGCTATGAAATTGCCCTACCATCTACCAAACCGAGTCTTACAAAGTTGACCCCGCCGGGAATCGAACCCGCGACCTCTTAGTGTAAAGGGAATGGAATAACCATTACGCCACGGAGGTTCGTACCCATTTGGGTAGAAGCGGTCAAATGTTCCCAGTCGTCCCCACTGGCTCCGTGACCACTGGGGACGCCACACACAGAGTGGAGTGTTGAGTAGAGTGAAGGGGAGAGTAGTGTAGTAGAGTGGAGTGGGGATTAGCTAACTGTGGCTTCTACTCATCATACATACCCAAAAGACCCCTATGGTCGATTCGCAAAAAAAAAACGGAACTCTTCATACAAAACATCAATAGTAAAAGTCCCATTTGATGGTTCCTACGCCGCGCCGATTGCATTCCACTCTGTGTAGTGTACTCGTAGCTAGTGTTATTGCTCTTCTGTGATATGATCTCCGTAAAGTACAAGTATTATGTATTTAGGAAAGTATAAGTGTATAATATAATTTTTTTCGTAAAAAAAATATTTTTTTTTCATTATTCCCAGTAATGAAATTTAAAACTACATAGAGCGTTCATAAATTATGTATTGCTGTACTGTTACAAGTAGGCAAGTAAACTGGCGTTTTACACACTGAACGGCAATAAATATCGGAAAGCCTTGTACAAAGACGAACATAAAAGCGAGATAACTTATTACTTTTAAAACTGTACTTCTTTCAAAAGTAACCAATTATTCCTATTTGATCTTAATTATAATTATCTAAATTAAAAAGTCTTAGAAATAAGTACAAAAATACATAGCTAGGTCTATCTACGTTCTTCTCTCTTAGTTATTTCCGTTGGCTTTTTGATTTTCTTCACTGTGATTTTTTTCTCGTACGGGCGGTGGTCGACAGCCGAGTCCTCCGGGGCCTCTGGTTCGGGTTTTGCGTCAGGAGCCTCGGGAACCTCCGGAGAGGCCTCCAGCTCCTTGCCGGCGCTGCGGCCCGCGGGATACGCGTGGAATGCTTCTGCTAGGTCAGGGTTGATTTCTTCGAGAGGTGTGTCTCCAGGCCTGATGTAGACCGGCACGTAGCCTGGCTTCGGCGGGAGGAACTGCCATTTTGGGCGCGCCTCTACAAAGAAACAGTACAATTAGGTGTATGCAGATTTTAGATACGTGGTTGGTTTATACCATAGATTTGAAAGTAGATCTTATGTAACCGACATAGCTCAGAATAGCTTAGTTCTAAAATCTGTTTTTTCTATCCCGTATTCCAATTTTATAGACGCAAATAAATATGTTTCTGTTACCTATATTTTTTTTATTGCTGGCCGCTAAAAAGTGTTCTTTTTTTAAAAAAAATATCATTGTCGAATATTTACGATTGGGGTACATGATTACTTAAAAAGAGCCAAAACTAGGCAACCCAGGAAATGTCAGTTTAGTCTACGGGATTAAAAAACAGACTATAGTGCCTGTGGGCGGGCCGGGCACATAGCTCGTAGAACAAACTATAGTGGCTGTGGGCCGGTCACATAGCTCGTAGAACAGACTATAGTGGCTGTGGACCGGACAAATAGCTCGTAGAACAGACTATGGTAGCTGTGGGCCGGGCACTTAGCTCGAAGAGCAGACGATAGTGGCTGTGGACCGGGCACATAGCTCGTAGAACAGACTATGGTGGCTGTGGGCCGGGTACATAGCTTTAAAAACAGACTATGGTGGCTGTGGGCTGGGCACATAGCTCGCAGAACAGACTACGGTGGCTGTGGACCGGGCACATAGCTCGTAAAACAGACTGGTGGCTGTGGGCCGATCAGATAGCTCGTAGAACAGACTATAGTGGTTGTGGGCCGGGCACATAGCTCGTAGAACAGACTATAGTGATTGTGGGCCGGGCACATAGCTCGTAGAACAGACTATAGTGGTTGTGGGCCGGGCACATAGCTCGTAGAACAGACTATGGTGGCTGTGAGCCGGGCACATACCTCGTAGCACATATTGTTGGGACATTAAATTTCTACAGGCCTCCCACTGGGTGGACAGGCGACCTGGTGAAGGTCTCGGAAAGCCGCTGGATGCGAGCAGCGAAAGACCGGTCATTGTGGAAATCCTTGAGGGGAGGCCTTTGTTCAGCAGTGAACGTTTTTCGGCTCATGTGATGATGATGAAGAGATCGGAAATGTGAAGACGGTTCGAGATGGGAGTAAGGTTTACGTATGTACTCGTATGTGACGGCTCTTTTCCATAACTCTTCATCTTCGTAATTTAACTTCCTAACAATGTATGACTTAAACCGGCTTTGCTCTAGCGGATAATTAAAGCTCTGCGCGGCTGTTGATAACTTATTAACAATTATTTATAATTAATTTTATTGAAAAAAGAAAAACCTATAAACCTGGATTTTGTTCTTAATAACTTTTCGAAAATTGGTCAAAATCGGTTAACTTTTAAGAGTTGAAAGTCAAATTTTCGCCGAGGGTTCACAGTCCTCTTAAGGCCTCCTAGGATTCTCCGCAAATAAGGTTCACGTAGTTATCGTATCCAAGGTTGCCTTTTACGGACAGTTAGTATAAGAATAGCTTGTAAATTATATTGTTCATTTTGACCTTATCCGTCACCGCACGGATGCACAATGTCTATAAATTCTGCTTATGCTAAGTCGTGATTAGATAGAAATATATACGGAACCTCATAATTGATAATTATACCTATAATATTGTGCTTATTATGTATGTATGTATTTGTCATTATGCTTAGTTTGATCATTCTGAAATCAAAGCGTAGCCTGATGTATGTGTTTGTACAGGCGTCAGGCTGTCCCAGCGTTCTGGGCCGTAGCGCTTTGGGGAATATAAGTACTCATCTGAGCCCACACACAGCCCGGTTGGCCCGCTGCGCTGTCTCAGTTGACCACTTTCAGTACTATACCTTGAGAACAGGTAGTTAACCTCTAAGGAGACTTTATTTTTGTAATGCATTCAATTACTAAAAAAAAACTCCTTAGCTGGCAATCAAACCGGCAAATTGTGAAAAAATGATAAAGCGAGGAAATTTCACTCAAAGGATACTTAATTTCAGCTATGTCGGTTACTTTGGTTTTCCTGCGGATCTCCTCGTTTCTGATTAGATCACGCAGAGAAAATTTCGAGCATAGCACGCTCCATTGCCCTTTGGGTGACCTTGAGCTCTGGAGTGGCAACCGCGCACCGAAAAGCGTATCGTAGGCAGGCCTCCCACGCGGTGGACCGACGACCTGGTCACAGTATATATATTAGTACTAAACCTGGTGTAGATCGCGGGAAGCCGATGGATGCGGGCAGTGCAGGACCGGTCGTCGTGGAAATCCTTGGGGGAGGCCTTTGTCCAACAGTGGACGTTTTTCGGCTGATATAATGATGATTATGATACTTAATTTTGTATTAAGTAAATTAGTACAACTGCATTAAGTTTTTTTTATTTTTATATCGCTTGCTTAAGCCGTTAATTCATAATAATCTTACTGGCTGTTTAGTATTGAAATCGTGAGTTTAGTTTATCTATTTTTTCCTCCCTATCCTTATTACTACATACTAGGACGTCTATCTCAACAAACACTAGATTTTATTCACTGTAGTTACATAAGTTAGACGTTTACATTGGATGAGATTTGTTATTTAAAAAAAGAAAAGATGATACGACAGTCACTGACTTTCAGTCAGACATTCAGTTAATATCACTGTGATATTCAGTGAACATAGATACGATTAAAACATTGCTTTTAGATTACTATTATATTGTTACAGACAGATAGTTAAAAAATTTCAATAGATTATTTCAGATGGAATAAAAGTGTGGAAATATTAGAAACATTAAACGAATCAACGGCACTTTGCTCATTATGTCTAAAACAAATTTAACGCAAAGAGTCGAATACTACTGGTCTTGACGGGCATCTCCAGAGTACTAAAAATAACAGGATATATATATATATATATATATATATATATATATATATATATATATATATATATATAGTGCAAGAAAGTCTATGTCAGAAATGATTTCCCGCTTGGCGGCTGAGGATGGACTCACTGGCTTCAAAAAAATACATGATATTTATTCTTCACATTTTGCCGATTCGGAACTTGGCTAGTAATATAAAAATAAAAAGACGTGTGGCACTCGGGGACTGCCGCGGCAAAGCTATTGCATAGCATTTTTTATCAACTTAAGCAATTAAATTATTTATTTATTTTTTATTTATGCAGTATTTACCAGTACCATATAGTCCTTGGGACCGGGATGTTTATGTAATAAATTAACACTAAGAAAGTTCATCATTATGATCATCATCAATCGCCATCATAGATGGCACGGTATTTTTTTTAGAACTCAATATAAATATATTTTTTGGGGTGTTTGGGTTTTATTTTCGTTACGAAATTTCTTAATTCGGTCCCCTCAAAGCCCGCGATAAAAGCTATACAATAACTTAATGGCGAGCTAGTTTCTAAAACTATTTCCATTGCATCTCCTTACGCAGCTCGCAGGCATGCCGGCCGCGGCCGCGCGTTTTTAAAAAGCTGACAATTTAAATTATACCGGTTCATGTTTGGAATGCTTTCATATTCTTTTGTTATTTCGAGATTGAACTAAACGGTGGTCCAGGAGAAGAACCCTCAGATCTTCTGTATCTGTCCTAGAGCGTTTGCAATCTAGAATAGTCTCACACTAATAATCAGCAAGCATGCAACGCTAACAAGTGAAATAAAAATTAAATTAGTTAAATAAAAAGGCGTCGGTGGCGTAACGGCTAGGCCCTTAACCTCCTGTCCGGGAGGTCGTGGGTCGAATCCTACCACGTACCAACGTGTTCTCGAATTTCGATTCGTTTATTCGGCGCTCTTACGGTGAAGGAAACATGCACACACCTGTGAAGAAACTCGAAGGTTGTGTGTGAAGTCGACCAACCCCCACTGGGCCCGCGTGCTCGACTAAGGCCCGTTCACCCAAATTCAGGATAGGCTGGAGCCCCGCGGTGGGGACGTATATGAGCTAATATTATGCAAAGTAAAAAATTCCAATGTAATAGTTTTCTTTACAGCTGCATTCAGCATGATCCAGCTTCGCATCCCAAGGCAGGAGCCACGCCAGCTCCTGACAGAACTTACGTAGGCACAGAAAAGCGAAAAGAACTTGTCGCTCTCTGTTACCTATATTGTTAATCATGAATTAATACGATCTCCACTTATTTATCACGAACAGGAAAATCATTATTAATAGGTAAGTTTACATAGTTACCTAAACCTAGACCTTAATCATGTTTCTTTAGAATTGCGTCTGCTTTTTATAATTAGCTTTATTAATGTAATGACGTTCGTTGTACAACATTTGAACTATGACTGATTGGCCGTGTACTGTACTGTACTGTACTTAGTACTAATATATATACTTTGACTGTACTGTCACAGTATTACAATATGGCTTACAGTACCGCAACGCCTTTGATGTCGCACGATGCCGCCACGGCGTAGGTACTGGCAGTACTAGCCTTAGCCAGCCTGGCAAACTCGCGGAGTTTGCCAGGTTGTGCCCCGCCGCCCGCTGCCCCGCAAGTACCCTTCCGTTGTTCTGCGTAAGTACATTTGTTGCGCTACTGTAAGCCGCTATATTGTAATACTGTGGTACTGTACATGACTGTACTGAGCTTATTGCAATAACATAGTTGAATGTAATTTTGCTTGTTTATCGGATATACTTAGTTAAGCTGCGTGTTCATGGTGCGAATTAGTAAGTAAGGATAGGTATCAGGTATTTAAAGGCCTCCGTGGCGTAATGGTCATTAGCTTTACAACAGGAGGTCGCGGGTTCGATTCCCAGCGAAGTCTAACTTTGTAAGACTCGGTTTGGTTGGTGGAACGGAATTTTCTAGGCCTGCCTTGCTAGCTACCACTATCTTATCTAAGTTTTGCTGGCAAACATCAATGTTAACAACAAAGATGTGTTCCGGCTGGAAGATATGATAGTCAGTACCCCATTGTATTGGGGAATCTTGGTAAGCCCGCTTCCATCTTCAGCACCATCGTCACTTGCCATCAGATAATCAGGAGATAATTCCAAGGGCTTCCAGTTATGGATAAAAAATAGTAGGTATGCATTTTACACGTACAAATAAATCATCACATATCTTCCCTTCCATCGTAGCGGTCGTAGCTCAGTGCGGGGTCGATCACACAGGTTAACTGACCTACCTCAGTACGGTCGTTACCAGGATGGGTTCCAATTTTAGAGGCATTTTTATCGACCGTGTCCGTGCTTCGCAAGGCACGTGAAGCCGTTGGTGCCGCTTGCCATCACTTGACGGGGCGGTCGTTAAGCCGTGCCGGATGCCTTAAAGGCGACTTGAAAATTTTCTGACAATGGGGTCCGCCACTAGCCCCACTCGTGCACAACCCGGCCCTGGCTCGGCCGGACGTGCCCCAGCGCCCCCGCGCCCGCAGTGGGGTTGTGGGGTCTTTATATCACTACTGTCCGTACGTAGGTAAATCCAAGGTCCCGATCTACCTAACGATTTCTATCACTCCTTAGGGTCAGAGGAGGGTGTTCAGTGAAACAGGATTTACGTTTTTACCTTGTATTGTTACACCATAAAATGTCTGTTTTATTTCTACTAGATAGGTAATAGTTATACAATTAGAGTACTGATCACCGGTTAACTAGAGCGCGGACGGGAGGCAACTGCCGGCTCTGTATGTGAAACGGGCGAGCTTCGCCTTGCTACAAAAAGTGCTGACATTACTGTGTCCCTACAGGTTATTTACGATACGATCTTCCCTTGTTAGTGAGGCAGGCACAGGCACAGGCACGGGCACTAGCTAGTAAGTGGTAGGTACCTCCAATCTAGCTCAAAGTGCAAACGGTCAGCTCAGATTGGCCGCGGTTAACGACCGAAGCTGCGGAGAAGCAGTCTGAACAGGCGCACCCGCGCGGCTCTGATCCATTATCTATTAGGAAAACGACGCTTGAGCGTCGCATGCGCCGATTGCGTGTACGTGTGCGCCGCGGGGCCGCCATAACAGGCACACTGCTCTGTATTTTGTAAAGTATGGGGAGCTTTTTGAGTAGAGTTGTAGCACGGCTTAGGTAAGTATGGTAGTAGTTAGGGCACAGATGAGATACTAGTGTTAGGGCGTGGGCTTCGAAATAAATGCCTGCTATCGGTAATCGGAATTTAAAAAAGATGAAATAAAGACCTAAAAAAGAACATAAGAATTAGAAAACGATACACACTAAAATTTAAAATACGAATCATAAAGCATAAATAAATCTTACCCGAGATGGGTCTTATTATGGAGAAACAGGTTTAAATAGAAGTTATACTAGATTATGGTGAAAGATATTTAATGATTTTGTGAAAAATAATGTCAGCGCATGCGTTAAAAAGAAGAAATAGATGGAATGAAAAGAATATCGGATGAAAGAAGATTATATAACTGCGCACCGCGCTACAGAGTGACGCCCCTTTTCGGTTGTAATTACCTAATCGGTTTGAGGGAAAGGGAGTAATTTTTTGATTGGGAGGGTTGAGATCAAACATTATTTTTTTCATTTTATGCGTTCAGTTTCAGTGTCTTTAGTAACAAAAATACGTGTTTATGTTAATAATGGAATAATAGACATAAACAATGACTATTTAAAGAGTTGATGGAATCTAATGCGAGTCCGTCCGGCTAGCGGCTGTTCTATCCAATCGATTTTCTTATAAAATTCATGCACAGATTTATTACAAGCATTGGAAATCACCCCCACGAGCGGCTAGCGGCCCGCGCACCGTGCTTCCATCTTGAATGTATTACGAGTATGTCCGATTCGCTTAATTTCTTTTCATAAAAGGTATTGATGCTCAGGTTTCTCATCTAGATTTGGAAATCACCGAACTTTCGCCCTTCACAGCATATTAAACAAAATTATGAAATCTGATATGAGTCCGTGCGGCCGTTCTATCCAACCGATTTGTCTATTATTTTTAAATGAAAGGTATTGATGTCCCGGGGGATGCGGGAAATTGATATTGATCAATATAAATTTTATCAAAATCGGTCAAGTACTTGTTTAGAAAATTAAGAAAAACAAAAAAAGAATAGCCAAATTGTAGATACTTGGTTGTTGCAAATGACGTTAGTTTTTTAACGTGTTCAGCGTGGTCACTTATTGTACGCATCTTGCATGAATTGGATTAATCAGCTAGATGAAGGTGCCCATCCGATTTCTACAAGAGATTCTACGTAGAGGCGCAAAATCGCAAAATCCCGATTCTTGCCAAAGTGTTCCTTCTTCTTTAAAGGATTAGCTCACTCCTTGATACAGTCCTACGCTGGTCAAGGAAATGGTTCCTAGAACTCCTGGTGTGATACGACGCAAGCCTTCTCCGTTTTATTCCAAGAAGAAGAAAACAAATCTAGGCTGCAAATATTTTGGTTGGTCACTTGCTGTGTTTCTGTACGATTCAGTGAAGCTAGCAGCCTTTGTTATGGTGGGTTGTTTTGTGTGTGACGCCCACCGTTATTTTAATTGTTTTTTTAGCAACAAGGTGGGTAGTTAGCGCATTTCTTCGGCAATGGTACTAGACAATAAACTTAAAGGATTTGGACGTTAGGTATTTGGTGATTTTAAAATTTTCTATTTCTAGTTTTGGAAGAGGCTTGGATTTGCATTGCAACAGGTAAAAGTGGCAAAACAAAGTTTTTCAGTGTATCTACTGGGAGTAACAAAATGGTGTGGTAATACTTAAAGGTGGCTTCTACTCAAAATTTACTTCTGACGCAAATAGTTGAGTTAATAACTTTGTTGTAGCTTTGGTACTACATAAACCAGATATAACTGGTTGGGGCTTTAATGATACGCCCGCCGCCGCCGGTTAAGACGTGGTAGACATGGCTGCAATGAGACCTGTGAAGCGGGTCTAGAAGAGTACGAGCCCACTTCTTCCCGAGGGTGTCCCAGGCGGCTAAGTGGTACAAACCGGAGGATGGGCAGCAGCGCCCTCGCGTACTGTACCACCACACTGCACAGTGCACACTGCAATCGCAAACCCGCCCCCCGCCCCCCGCTTGCCAAGCGTTGCGATCACGACAAAACCCCACAACTTTTGTAATCTATTTGACTGTCAACGTTTGTTTGAACCTTGTCTCTTTTATATCGTGTCGAGAGAGTACTATTTAGTATCACTCAGAGTACTATAGAAAGTACTGGACAGTGGACATAGGAGACGCTACAACCTTGCAAGCTGTTCCCGCTATGTAGAAAACCAGATCTAATCTTCCATTGCGATCGAAAAGGGAGCACGCGGAGAGCGCATACCGGCCAATGTCGGTTTATGCGCACTTCGATACAACTTGTAGAGAGATGTGTGAAATCTCGCAAATGTTATAGCTATTCTGTCGACCAAATTGCCCATAAAAGCTCGTTAACATTAGCTCTCGCACGCTATTAAACGCACGCGCATAGTCTACGTATTTTTAAACAATTTTCTTATGATATTTTATTGTCTAGCAGAGATTTACGCCATAATTGTTAAGTTCCAAGTTGATTTATTTACACATTGCTAGCAAAGGTGTTTCCGAAAGCTTTTGAGCTTTCGCCTAACGGGCTCGCTCGCGCCGAGCGCGGCGCAATTGGTTTTTTCTTGTCGAAATCCTAACTGTATTCCACTCCATCATTTTGTACTCGCCTGCCGACTGCCGCCTGCCGCCTGCCGCGTACCCAGATACTAGTACCTATCACATGAAATGAGCATCGATCTCATGATCTACATATTCGTGAGTTTAATTGTTGTCATTAGATTGCCACGATGTTTTTAACTTATTTACAGATTAATAATTAGGTATTATTGCATACGTTAACTACTTGTAGTCTTATCTATTTTGTATGTTTTTATCAGATATAAAGAGAAGTAGAATTAAGTATTTTTGACTCTTGTATCTACAATATATTTTTCCTTGTAAATGTTATCTTTCATTGTAGGAAGACAGTTTGTTTTTGTTAAGATGGTCACGAATGCGCATTTCAAACAAAACCTAGACTTTTGACTGCGGTTCGTTTATAAATAAACTAATTTAACCGCCTCCGTAGCTCAGAGGCAAAGTTCACTGGCTTTACACAGGAGGTCGCGGGTTCAATTGTAAGACTCGGTTTGGTTGGTGGTAGGGCATTTTCTAAGCCCGCCTGGCTAGCTACCACCATCTTATCTAAGTTTTGCCGCCAAATATCAATGTTGATATCATTGGTGTGTTCCGGCATAAAGATAAGATAGCCAGTTCCCCAATGCGTTGGGGAATCTTGGTAAGCCCGCTTCCATCTTCGGCAACATCGTCACTTACCATCAGGTGAGATGTTGTCAAGGGTTTACCAATTGTGAATAAAAAAAAAATTAAAAAAAATAATGGGTCAATCATGCATATGTTTGACTGCGGTTCGTTTATAAATAAACGAATGGGTCTCATGTTTGCGTGTTTTTTCATACAAATTGTAACAAAATGGTGTTTCTTCGTGCTCATCATACTGAACTATTTTGTTTGTATACTCTTTATTGTACAAATAACGTAAAAATAAAAATAAGAAACTAAAAATGAATTAATATAGGGCCATGCGGCTGATATAGAAACTCTTTTCATCCTGCAGAAAAGAGCTATCCGCGCAATGTATCAGATGCGATCACGTGAGTCGTTACAGAATAAGTTCAAATAAATCAATATTTTAACTGATGCTAGTCAATTTATATATGAAAATATCATGTACGTTCCTAAGAATTTGCATTTATTTCCTAAAATCAGTGACAGGCATAATTTGAATTTTAGAAATGTAAATAAAATAGATATAGCCTTTTCGAGACTGAGTAAGGCTAAAAGTCATTTGTGGGTCAGTGTATAAGATTCTACAATAAAATTACAGAAAATGTAACTAGGAGAATATGTTGGAGAATAAATTCAAGGCTCATGTCAAAAAATTTTTGTGCTCTAGCTAGGGTATATTATATAACAAATACATTTACCTGAGACTGTAATTTTTTATTTTATTTTATTTCATTTTATTTCATTTGGGGAGCTTACAGCCTTATTTACAAACAAGTAAATATAAATAGTTACTACAAGCTAATTACAAGCTTCCACATATTAGAAGAAAATAACAATGAAAATTGCCTAAAGGCGTTAACCGTGCATATTATAAAAATCAAGGTTATATTTCACACATAGAAAAAGGAAACAAAACTCAAAAGTGGAAAAAATAATAATAGAAGAAAGTAAATACATAATAAAAAGAAATGAATCGCAGAGATAACTACTACGCAAAGGGATACCTGGACAACATACTTTTAATGTTACAAGTGCTGTTACAAAATTAGTCGAAACGGTGGTCTTTGTTGAGTTGATTAATTAGTCTACATGCTCTAGGAATGTAACTGTTTCGCCTATACGCCTGTGCGGATGAAAGGGATGTGAAGTAATGCATTGCTACGGGAGTTTCGTGGTGGTATTTTAAATTTAATTTTGCTTAGAAGTTCCGGACAGTCAACTTTATTCTGGGCTATTTTAGACAGAAAGACAACATCTGCAATCTTCCTACGTTTATGAAGTGGAAGAAAATGAAGTTTCTCGCAACGATCCTCATACTTAAGATATCCCAGTTTAAATTTAAAACCTAAGAAACGTGTAAATTTTCTTTGAATTTTTTCAATGTTATTAGAGTAAAGCTCATAACATGGGTTCCAGACTTGGGAAGCATATTCTAGATGGCTTCGAACATAGGCACAATATATTATTTTTAAGGCTTTCATATGTTTAAATTCTTTGGACGAACGAATTATGAATCCTAGTGCTTTATACGCTTTGTTGACTACGTTTTCTACATGTTGATCGAACAATAACTTATTATCATGAATTACACCAAGATTTCTACTAGATTTTTTATTACTTAAATATTCATCCCTTATTTTATATGTATATTGACATACAGTATGTTTACGAGTAAAATTGATATAGAAACATTTGGAGACATTAAGATCAAGTTTATTATCCAAACAGTAGTTATCAAGCCGTAGCAGATCACTTTGTAGAGCAAGTGCGTCAGAAGTACTATTCACTACATTAAAGATCTTCATGTCATCTGCAAAAAGTAGATAATTGCAATTTTTGAAACAGGTGCCAATGTCATTTATAAATATAACGAATAACAATGGCCCAAGCAAGGAACCTTGAGGCACCCCGGAGGGAACCCCAACCCAAGATGAAGTATATCCGTTGAGTACCACTGCTTGACTTCTTTTTTGAACGTAAGAAGAGAACCATCTGTAAAGGTCACCTCGAACGCCTTGAGAGTGCAGCTTGGCTAATCTGAATCATGACATTATTTGTAATATATACAATAAGTTTTTTTGACTATTTAAAAGTATGTGTAAACACCCATTGAAAATAAATTATTTTGATTTGATTGATTTGATTTAATATACGTAGAAAAGTAGACATCTCTTAGAGGAGTCTCTTCCAGTCAACTTTTAAAATTGTGTAATATAGAGAGGGCATAACTAGGGTAAAACAAAACGTAATTAAGTAAGTACAAGTAAAGACAATCTACTAACTATACACACTTAATGTGATCAATTAAAAACTATTTTCTCCAAGAAGCTCTTAGTTTAGCAAAAAAAAAAAAAGAATTTCTCTTAAAGTCAGCTGATTGACCGATTCATATTCTTTTTTGAGAATAATTGTCTTAAGTAAGTACTATATTAGTAGATATTCTCTACGTGTAAACTTACCGAACAGTAAAGTTGTTCAGTACGTTAAGTAGATAGAGCCTTACATAACGGGTCCTAAACATGATTTTACATACGAGTATAACCTTGCGTTGCGTACGGTCAAGAGGTGGAACTGCCGGCCGGCGCGCGGCGCGGCGGTGCGGGCGCGGCCTACACTCACGTCTGTGTTCGTTCCAGGTTCGTATGACTTGGGCATCGTTAGGAATGGGCACTAGCCACTATTTGAGTATGTAGCATCCTCGACCGAATCCGCACTTACCATTATATAAGGTGTAACAAAGTTAGCTGAAACTACTTTAACTGGTGCTTCTACCCATGAAACTGAACAACTTTCCCCATGGAACCCATAGTCAAATCGCAAAAAAAAATTGGCTGAGCAAGTTAGTATGAGAATACTAACTTGCTCAGCTGATCAGCCAACTTAGAATGGGAAGTTCAAAATTTTTTTGCGTTTTGACTGTGGGTTCCATGGGGAAAGTTTTTCAGTTTCATGGGTAGAAGCACCAGGTAAAATAGTTTCAGCTAATTTTGTTAGACCATATGTAGGTAATCGTAAGGTGCAGCCAAACGCACTCAAACCCTTACTAACATTCTAATGCACGGGGGCATGCACGAAGCCTAGCTGTGTCGTGGAGAAGGACGTATGTAGGCTACTCTTTATTCCGACAAATAGCACAGTCCGATAATATACAGTTCATAAGGGAACTAAAAAAAAACAAACAAAAAAACTAAAAAAATAAAAAAAAAAATTTACCCGACTACGAAAAAGGAGGATTATGTTTTTACCAGTCTATATATGAATGTAAGTATGAACGAGTACGCTTGTATGCATTTGTGTATGTTCATCTGTTGTTTCCTCGGATGAAAGGAATTTCAGGCGGCAATTACATTTCGTGTTTTCATACTTTTATAGTATACATAGTTTCGAGTACGGTGCTTGCGTACGTAGTACGTAGGGTAGAGGAAGTATTGTTATCGCGACAAAAAAGTTCTAATTTTTCGTGAAAATGTGTTCTATATCATTAACACATACCGAAAAACTGAGCATCTGGATTCCGTCCGTGTGTCCGTCCGTGCGTGCGTCCGTCACGCTTGGCTCTGGAGGCTGCATCTTTTGTCCAAATTTTAATTCGTTGGGACCACATTTGGAACTTAAGAGTTTTAAACCATTTTGTCTTGGGGTTATCAAAAGTTATATTAGTTCTTCTACAAATGAAATTAAAACGTGCGATTTACTCACAAATGGTTGGTGCTATTTAATTGTCATGTACGAATGAGTATATATTTGGTCATGCAACATAAATTCATCAAAATTATAATTATTTTTTCTTAATTTTTGTATGAAAAAAATAAAAAGGAAATTGTCGAGAACGTTTAGTGCGGGCTGCCGTACAGTTTAGTGCGGGCTGCCGTACAGTTTAGCGCGGGCTGCCGTACAGTTTAGTGCGGGCTGCCGTACAGTTTAGTGCGGGCTGCCGTAGTTTAGCGCGGGCTGTCGTACAGTTTAATGCGGGCTGCCGTACAGTTTAATTCGGGCTGCCGTACAGTTTGTTTACTTTAGACACAGTACAATAAAGAGTCTTTAGACAAATAAAGAGTCTTTAGACAAATAAAGAGTCTTTAGACACAGTACAATAAAGATTTCTAGCTTTAGATGTGAGTCGACGCTGTAAAAGTTAATTTGTTAAGATGCGGATTCATTTCCGTTATACTCGTACGTATCAATAGATATTTGTTATACAAGAGTGCAAAGTTGCTTTTTAACCGCGTGCTCAATTTTGATGACCGAGCAAGGGAGGAGGCTAAATTTGAATCACGAGCGCAGCAAGTGATTAAAAAAAATAGAATCCTGAGCGCTAGGGAGGGAATCAAGAGAGCACGAGGTGAAAAATCTTTGCACTCGAGTGCAACACGTAACTTTTCATTCCACCTCAGTGAGGAAATTACTAAATGAAAAAAAATACATTTGCGCATTACAAACAGTTTCAGTCAATCCTGTTGGCGTCAAATAAACTTCTTTGTCACTATAATCACTCATTTTAGGTTTTTCACTTGTTTTTAACCTTAGGTTTTAACAATATGACGTGAAAAGAAAATGGCGCGCGCAAAGCAAATTAAAAAAAAGTACACCAAGAAGGTTCCGAGTCTGAGTTTTTAACAAGTTAAAAAAGGTTGTATGATAAATTCGGCACCATGGAGGTAGAAGTAATTAGGTATAATAATGTTTTGAATTCACGATGTTCTAAATTCAATTTACTTTATCTTCTAGTGAATAAAAACGGCTTTTGCACTCAGATATTAACTTCATCCTCTAGCAAAGAAAAACGGCTTTTGCACTCAGATATCGAAGAGCAAAAATACAATTTCCGAGATGGGGGAGTGAAAACGTAATTTTGTATCGGCTGCACCGGTAATTCAGTGATATAATTTTCATGAAATGAAGTGTGCGACGGAGAGTCAGTTTTTGAACGTGCAGCTTCATCTGTTCGATAATTTTAGAAAAACCTAAAACATTTTTGGCACAAGGTTTTATTTAAAAAGAGATTTTATGCTCAAAAAGCAAATGCTCGATTGAATATAAAAAAAAACGGTTCCAAATTCAAAATGGTGAGTATACAGTATTTCGTTTCCTACGATTCTATTGAAAAATAAAAGACGATTCTGGGGCCTTGATTCCACCTCCAAAGTTCATCATCACATCAATTTCAAAATTAAAAACGGCCAAGTGCGAGTTGGATTCGCGGTGTGAGGGTTCCGCACCACCACACCTCTCCACACAACTATGACAATGATACCTATTCACATGACAAACAAAAGACACAAACGCGAGCAACAGAAAAATACTACAAGCGCTATCTAATGGAGTTTATACCATTGCTCCTCTAAAAAGCTTATTTTATTCACTGAAAACAGTGAATAAAAAGCTCTTTTAATCACTATTTTGGTGTTTGAATTTAGAACATACCAATATATTCAACCTCGCATCTCAGCTATACAACCTCCTTGCGCAATAAATACTCGATACAAACTCCTACTCTAAAGAATATTTGACATACAAACTCCTTGTGCAAATTATTCCTCAAAATTTGATTGATATTTTCGAAAAGGAGTTTAGCATAAGAATAAAAACTGTTTTGTTTTCTTTGCTGTCATTTCATGAGTAAATTGGTGCTATTTTAAATACTATAAGTTGTACGAACACAAAGAAAATTACTCTTTATTTTAGTAATTGTTCCAATTTAAATGAATATTTTAATTAATTTAACATTACTTTTTTTATTACATGTCTATTTTCGCTTTAATGTTTCTTTTTCTCGGAGTCATGGTATAAAGTATAGTATGCAACTCTTGAAAGGACGATGAATCACTCGCATCGCTCAGGGTTCTAATACTTGAATCACTCACTACGCTCGCGATTCAATCATCATGAATCACTCCCTACGGTCGCGATTCAGTTATTATAACCCTTCACTTGCTCGTGATTCATCTACGGCCCTCGCTTTAAATCCGTCCTTTATTCACTAGTTGCATAATATACTATTTACTAAACTATTTTCCGTAAGTGAACATATTATATTGAGTTTACTACTTTATTTTCGATTGATATATATATATATATTTATTTATTTTGCACATCTGTGTTTGGGTCATAGGATTACACCATCGTACCAAATTTCACCTGGCTTGGTACAAAAGATTCGAAGAAATTTGGCTGTGACAGACGGACGGACAGACGGACAGACGCACGAGTGATCCTATAAGGCTTCCGTTTTTTTGTTGTACAAAACCCTAAAAAAGGACAATTGTCACCGGAAATACGGCTTCATTCCAAATTCAGCTTAATCGGACCCCTCGAAGTCGCTCTAAAATCGATTGCAAGATTTGAACTAAACAAACATACATATATACAAACATTGCAAGTTATTAAATAATAAAAGCTTTTAATAAGCCTAAAAGTCGTTCATGTGTTGGTGAAGAAGGCGTTAGCTGGGGCTTCTCATTAACGTACTGAACAAATGCTCCCAAGAGACGCACGCAGCTAGTTAGTCACATCACGCAAATGCCCAATGATGGAGTCCATTTGTTTGAGAATGGACTATGGGTTCTTTTTGGGAAAGTTGTTCAGCGTGATGAGTAGAGCGCCAGTAGTGGCTCCTACATCTATTTAGTTACCTGTCTGTCTGTGCTGAGGATCCCACTCCAAGCGAGCATTAATATCTTATTAATATCTAGAGTCATTGTCCCTTCCAGTGGACTGCCACCGATCCGGAACGCGCATCGTGTTGGGTTTTTATTAAGTACTTATTGTAAAACAAGCTTTTGCCCGCGGCTTCGCCCGCGTGGACATCGTTTTTATGATTGTCTTTGTGGGTAAGTAGTGCGCGAGCATGGGCATGAGTTTTTTCCAGATCCCTCAGGAACCATATCGGGCTATTCTAATAGCAGTATATGTCACTTCCCACCCCCCAACCAATTCTATACAAAAATCACTTCAATCCGTTGCTCCGTTGCGACGCCTACGTGCGCGAGCGTAGAAATGACTTTTCCCCACATCCATCGGGAACTCTGCCAGGGTATGCTAATTAGTAAATTATGTCATTGCCCACCCCCTCAACCTTCTCTGTGCAAAAATCCGCCAATCGAGTATTTTTTCAACTGCATCATATTATGCTATTTTCCCGGGATAAAAAGTAGCTGGATAAATAGTTCTGTTGCGACATTAAAGAAATTAACCAAAAAAAGAGTATTTTTTTCAGTTCCCTGGGGAACTGCATCGGGCTATGCTACTTTCACAGGAGTAAAAGTAGCCTATGTCCTTCCCAGTAAAACAGGCTACCTGCATGCCAAATTTCATCAAGATTAGTCAAGATGTTAAAACGTGAAAAGGTAACAAACAAACAAACACATTTTCACATTTATAATATCACTAGCTTTTGCCCGCGGGTTCGCCCGCGTGGACATCGTTTTTGTGACTGTCTTTAAGGGTGAGTGATGCGCGAGCCGCAAGCGGCTCGCGATTGCGGTCATGAGTTTTTCTCAGATCCCTCAGAAACGATATCGGGTTATTCTGATTAGAAGTCTATGTCACTTCCCACCCCTTCAACCAATTCTATACAAAAAACCACTTCAGTCCGTAGTCACAGATTACTAAATAGTTACTTCGTTCGTTCACGTGCGCGAGCGCGGAAATAGGTTTTCCCCAGATCCCTCGGTAACCATGTCAGGATATGCTAGTTATTAAATTATTTAATTTCCCACCCCCTCAGCCATCTCTGTACAAAATATCACAGCAATCCATTGTTCCGTTGCAATGTTAAAAAAACTAACCAAAAAAAATGAATATTTTCAGTTGCCTCAGGAATTGCATCGGACTATGCTATTTTCAGGGGATAAAAAGTAACCTATGTCCTTCCCAGTGACACAGGCTACCTGCATGGAAAATTTCATCAGGATTGGTCAAGGTGTTGAAGTGTGAAAAGGTAACAAACAAACAAATAAACAAACAAACACATTTTCACATTTATAATATTAAGTAAGGATTGCGTCCTTCCCACCCCACTGAGATACGCATCATCCATTACCCGCCTCGTTCTAGCAGCACAGCTTTCACGTACAACATTAACGGCAATGGATTCGACATTTGTAAGCACATTACGAACTTGCCGGCTTTGGTGAGACCAATTAACTTTTTTTGAGATCAGTGAGCTGTACTGAAGGTAATAAAAACTGTTTTCGTATTGTATGGACCTTTCCCAGAATAAGGATGATATCATTACTAGCTACAGCGGTGTAAAAAGCTCTGATGCTTGTAAAAATATAGTTGAGTAGCTTTTTCCCGCGGCTTCACCCACGTGGACATCGTTTTAATGACTATCTTTAAGGGTGATTAGTAAATTATGTCGTTTCCATCTACTCAACCATCTCTGTGCAAAAATCCGCCAATCGAGTATTTTTTCAACTGCATCATATTATGCTATTTTCCCGGGATAAAAAGTAGCCTATGTCCTTCCCTGTGACACAGGCTACCTGCATGCCAAATTTCATTAAGATTGGTCAAGGCGTTGAAGCGTGAAAAGGTAACAAACAAACACATTTTCACATTTATAATATTATTAAAGATTAAGTAAGGATGAGCAATTTGCGGTAAGCTTATTGTTTACAACCACAGAAGTTAATGAAATCTATCCGACACACCGTTAGCACATAAAAAGACGAGTAAAGATGCTTCAAATAAAGTATTTTTTTGTCAAAAAGCTTTATTCATGTGTTAATTTTAATTAGTATTTTCATGTAGTACCCAATAGGCTCTCGTTTTAGCACTCGAAGAAGAATTATAACCGGCTCTGTGGCTTAGTGCTAAGTCAATTTTTTTACACTCGCAGGTCGCGGTTTCGATTCCCGGAGGAGTCTACTACTTTGTAAAATACGGTTTCGTCAGTGGCAAGACATTTAGCTACCGTCAACTTATTTAAAGCGAGGCATTTGTAAAACAGTTGTCTCTGTTTTTTCCTTTACGTGTAAAGAGTCAAGAAAATAACTAAACTTTTGCACTTTTTCAATGTGTACGTTGTTATTTCTCTTAAGACTTAAATTTAAAAATTAAAATTTAGCAGATTCTCTGTAGTAGTTAAAAAGAAATATCTCCATATGAAAACTATGTGCAAATTTAGAAATTTAAAAATTTGTTTTAGACTTTTTTTTTGACGTTTTAGATCTGTTTTTGGGATATTTTATGATCGAGTAAAGTACACACTATCGTGTAACATATTAGCACATTCCTCAGACAATATCCTTAAGTATGTCCAATATTTTTTGCTAGACTGATATTTAGTAGTAATTACCCAAAAAAATTGATCTAGCAAAAGTATTTCTCCGCTTCTCCACCAGTGCACTTAAAATTCAAGTGAGATGATGCCAAGTGTTTACATATTTCAAATAAAATAAATCTACAATTCATATTTTTTTCTGTTTGTTTGTTTTGTGATATAGCACATCTAATTGAAAATTTACTTGTATTATTAGATAACCTGTGTTACAGAAAAAAAATCAGCCGGGGGCATGATCGCGGAACAACGCATCACGATCTCGATCCCCGCGTGACTCAAACTTTACACAACTAACTACCTACATAGGTATATATTTAAAGTATATTTAATAGAAATACATCAATTAATCTGTCGACGGGTTTTTGTCTTAGATCTTAGTTATTTTTTTGTTCTAAACTTCTTAAGACGTTGGTTAGCACTTAATTCCAACGCATGCTTACCTATTGAAAATCGGTGATGACGCGCCATCGCGTGTTCGAACTTAACACAAAGTTACAGAATTAGCTAAACATTAAATTAGAAGTTTTAGTATTTTAATCCGGGATAGTATGAATGTAAACTGATAACTATATTATATATACTATGATGTGCATGAAACTCGCCACAGATTAAATCGCGTGTAAGTAAAACGTCAATACATTCGACCTGGTGCAATTGTAATCTTAATTGATTACTCCACGCGTAATTCAAGTACTGAAGTAAGATAAAATTTAGTCTCAAATGTTACATAAAGTGGAAAAGATTGCTGTCTTATGCCTAACAATTTCGTTTCAAAAAAGTAATTAATCGCCTTTAAAAATGAATCAAACTGAGTACTTAAGGGATTAGCAAAAACAATGAAACTCACCAACAACAACGCCGAGCACCACACAAAACAGGACAAGCGACTTGTACATTGTTCCTAATTTAGTATTAATATGAATTTCGAATTGAGTGTTCGATCGGCGTGGGATCCGTTGCGCAGGCGCGGCGTGCGGCTGCGGGCTGGCGAGTGGCGCGCGCGCATCTCTGAACGGGTTAAAAATGGAGCCGCCTCGAGCGAGACGCGGTGGAACTTGGAACCTGCGCCCGCCGGTCGCGCCGCCCTACTCGCATCGAGACCAGCTTTTTTAATCAGCTGGGGTGAATATGCTTTTAAAAGGACCATTTTTATGTTTAGACTGAGCTTGTGGGGAATATTGGACACGTAAGTCGGTATCTACCTACGAGTATCCTAGTCAAACCAAAGACAGTCTTTTGCCAGAACTGGTGTTCTCTTTTTATTATGGTTCCGTAGCCAAATGGGAAAAAACGGAACCCTCATGGATCCGTCATGTCTGTCTGTCTGTCCGTCCGTATGACACAGCGACTTTTTTCCGAAACTATAAGAACTATACTGTTGAAACTTGGTAAGTAGATGTATTCTGTGAACCGCATTAAGATTTTCACACATAAATAGAAAAAAAACAATACATTTTAGGAGTTCTCTATGGAGAACTTCTCTAGAGAGAAAAATATATTAGAAACCTCAATATCATTTTTGAAGATCTATCCATAGATACCCCACACGAACATGGGTTTCATAAAAAAAAAAATTTTTGAGTTTCATTTTAAGTATGCTTAAAATGAAACTCAAAAATTTTTTTTTCATGAAACCCATGTTCGTGTGGGGTATCTATGGATAGATCTTCAAAAATGATATTGAGGTTTCTAATATATTTTTTTTCTAAACTGAATAGTTTATAAAACTTAAAAAAAAAATATGATGTACATTACCATGCAAACTTCTACCGAAAATTGGTTTGAACGAGATCTAGTAAGTAGTTTTTTTAAATATACATTATTTTTTTGAAAACACTACGGGATCCTACTTTGCGCGAGTCCGACTCGCACTTGGCCGGTTTTTTTGTTTATGATATCCCGTGCTTGGGAATTTTTATTCGGCGAAAAGCGGAAAACGGCAGATGCCACAGAGTTTCTTTGATTTTTTAATCCATAATTGATAAGGTGAGGCGGGGTAAGATCAAATGGTTTTTGTCATTGAAAATGACTTTTAGATCGCTGTTTGGAAGTTTAGTGCGACACGACGATTGTATGGAAGCTATTGGTAGTTCATAAATAAATAGGGTGTCAAAGGACGCTGATTGACGAGATCTATTAGATGGTGAAGGAATTTAAAAAAAAATTGAAATACAAAAAAGTGATGGTCGAAAAACCGTTTTTTTGGTCGAAAATTTTTGACTTTGGGCCCGGATGTCTTGAGAACTAAGTCGAAATTTAAAAAAAATGAAAAAAAAGATCCTAGGGTATTTAGTTGGCTGTCGAATGAGATGAAAATTTTGAAATTCAAAAAAAGGTTGTAGGTGCGCTCAAAAAAGTACCTCGGCGAGTGAGTTGTAGCGCATCATGGTTATACAGTACTGTGGTATGAAAGTTGGGTGTGTATGAGAGTTTATATTGTTGTATGTGATGAAAGGAGGATTTTTGGAATATTTTGAACTTTATTCGAATTTGTTTTTAAATTTTTGGATTTTGTAAAATATTCAAATTTTTAATTAATGAGTACGGGGTATGATAAAAAAAACGAGTTTGAGACCAATAAAGTTTGCAAGTTCTACAAATTGAAATTGCGAAAAAATAAATTTGTAAAAATAAAATTTGTGTGTTCATTTAGTTTATTTCCTTATGCCTGAATTTCATTTTAAATCTCCTAGTAGTTCGTGCTATGCAGGGAATCTGTGCATTTTTGATGATATGAGAATATGTTGTACTTGGATCGTCTTGAAACGAGCATGTCAAGGCAGGTATAGTAAGAAAATATGTATAGTAAATAAAGAGAAAATAACCTATTTTCCCACTACATAGATAATACTCTGTTAAAGCTGGCCTTTCATGAAAATAAAAAGCAAACATATGCTTTACCAACATTACAAAAAATGGGTGCTTTTTTTGTATTATCGGTAGGCACAGTTTGAAATATCTTAAGTTTTAGTATGACTTTCGAAAACGGGGATAGATCGAAACTTTTGTATATTCGAGTTGCCCCGTCTTTGCTGGGTAAAGAATAAAGATGTAAAGTCGTCAAGAGCGTATTCACAAAATCGTTTACTATACAAACTTAATTACAAACATAAGCAAGTCACGAAATTTTAGTTTGTGGATAGACTACATTTTCGATTTCATCACTATTATTTAGAGACACTATTTCATCACTATTATTTAGAGACACTATTTCATCACTATTATTTAGAGATACTATTTTTTAAATGTAATCTATCCTCAAACTAGAATTTCGTGACTTGCTTATATGTATAAAGTTTCATTAGAATCGGCCCATTCATTTTCAAGAATTTGTAATTTTAAGTTTGTATGGGAAACTTTTTGACGCTCTTAAGTACGGAAAATAGCGACACTTGGAATATGACAACTAATAATAAAACAGTAATCCGGTATTTGATACAATGCTCGACTTACCTTGTAACTGAAGTTACAGGACACGGTGTAACATTACAAAGTTCATCCTCCTCACTCCGACACGATGTTAACTTAGAAAACAGTGAGAGCTGCATATATGGAGTTTTGTTTTTTATTGAAGACGACGCTTTGGAAACTCTGGTCGCAGGGATCTCGATTTTTCTCAGCAATTACAAAACATATGAAAATGATGTTTTGTAACCTGATTCCGTATTTCAATTACTTCATTTTGTCAAATGGGGAAATACGATTCGTTATGTTTTATAACAGAAAAAAATATATCAAAGAAACCTCTTTTAAAACAGAGACCAGACTGACTTATTAACTATAATTTTCTGTCAATTACTCTAAACACATACTTCGATGTGCCAGTTGGATTTTTTATAATTAACTGTATTTATTGAAACGAAATAACATTGAAATAGTGCTAAAGTGTGGGTATTTTCTGTACACTGTACACTTTACACGCAAAGAAAAAGACAGAGACAGATGTTCCAATCAATACCTCGCCTGAATAAATCGAAAAAAAAGAACTTAAAAATGGTAATCGGTCATTTTCAAAGGTATTTAATTTTTCAGCTTTTATGTTTATATTAGTTGTTATATGAGTACATTATTGTGTTTATACTAGTTATATGAGTACACTATTGTGTTTATACTAGTTGTTATATGAGTACCCTATTGTGTTTATACTAGTTGTTATATGAGTACACTATTGTGCTTATACTAGTTGTTATATGAGTACACTATTGTGTTTATACTAGTTATATGAGTACACTATTGTGTTTATACTAGTTGTTATATGAGTACATTATTGTGTTTATACTAGTTATATGAGTACACTATTGTGTTTATACTAGTTGTTATATGAGTACACTATTGTGTTTATACTAGTTATATGAGTACACTATTGTGTTTATACTAGTTGTTATATGAGTACCTACACTATTATGTTTATACTAGTTGTTATATGAGTACACTATTGACGCGTATGCCCATGCCTGGCTCCGATACGGGGTAGTTTTGTGGGGACAGAGTACAAATGCGCATGATACTATTGTCGTCCAGAAAAAACTGTATAATATAAAGCAAAGGGGAGCGTGTAGGCCTTTTTATAAAAAAAATCCAACCCTTGCCGTGCAGTGTGCATACACATCCAGGTAAGCTACCCACGCTACGTACGTAGCAATATAGAACAGTACCAGTTTTGCACTAGTGCTCGCCGGACACTTCCGCTTGCTAGGGTACATGAGCTAGTTAGGGCATCATCATCGTATCAGCCGAAAAACGTCCACTGCAGGACAAAATGCTCCATCCGCACCTAAATTAGAAATATATAAAAACGGACCCTATTACAGATCAACAGCTACGAGTATATACAATAAATTACAAACCTCGAAATATAAAATCTGAAAGTAAAGTTAATATTTAAAAATTAAAATAAAAAGATTCCCATTTAGCAGGTATTATTATATAATTAACTTAACCAATGAATTCATGTTCATGACAGACAAAGTATAACTACCTACTTAATATGCTGTTCTTTTATTTCATTTTATTGTTTTTTAAATTTTTATTATTATCAATAATTTAAATTATAGTAATACTAGCTTTTGCCAGCGGTTTCGCTCTCGTGAACATAGTTTCTATGACTGTCTTCGAGGGTGCGCAGTGTGCGAGCCGCAAGCGACTCGCGAGCGTGAAAAAAAATAGCCTATATGTTAATCCAGGTCTTAATCTGTCTACCTACCAAACATTCACGTCCGTTTATCTGTTGTGGTGTTAAAGAGTAACAAACATCCATACATACGAGGCACTTCAACAAATATTTAGCCTACAAAAGAAAAACGAAAATTTTAAGAAAGTAGAGATTTATTTTTCGACATAGTCTCCTTTCAATTCAATACAATTGGCGCAGCGATGTTCCAACTTTTTTAACCGGTCCAAAAAATACGATTTCCCGAGGTCTTCAAAATAGGTCTCTGTGGCGGCGATGACCTCATCATTCGACCCAAATCTTTTGCCGGCTAGTGACTTTTTCAGATTTGGGAACAAGAAGAAGTCACAAGGAGCCAAATCTGGAGAATACGGTGGATGGGGCAGCAATTCGTAGCGCAATTCGACCAATCTGGCCATGACGACGGCGGAGGTGTGAGCTGGCGCGTTGTCGTGGTGGAACAGCACTTTTTTCTTTGCCAAATGGGGCCGTTTTTTTTTTCAATTTGGCGTCGAATCGGCCCAATAAGTCGGAATAGTAGAGCCCCGTGATTGTTTTACCTTTCTCGAGGTAATCGATGTAGATCACACCTTGTAAGTCCCAAAAAACACTGGCCATCACCTTTCCAGCCGATTGAACAGTCTTCGCCTTCTTTGGAGCTCGTTCGCCGGGTAAAGTCCACTGTTTCGACTGTTCCTTGGTCTCTGGTGTGTACCAGTGAACCCATGTTTCGTCGACGGTCACAAAACGACGCAAGAACTCCGCCGGATTGCATTGAAACAGCGCCAAACATGTCGCCGATGTGGTCTCACGGTTGCACTTGTTGTCTGGTGTGAGCAAACGCGGCACCCATCGCGCCGATAACTTTTTCCTACCCAGTTCTTCGTGCAGAATATGATGCACTGTCCCTTCTGCGATGCCTACAGTCTCAGCTATATTGCGAATCTTCAATCGCCGGTCTGCCAACACGAGATCGTGGATTTTTTTTACGTTTTCCTCCGTAGTAGCCTTTTTCGGTGAACCTGGGCGTAGTTTTTATTTTTTTTATTTTTTTTTTATTAAAAATTTGAGTGCGTTTGACTGCAACTCACCTGATGGTAAGTGATGATGCATAAGTTCATCAAAAACCGACGTTCGGCCACGAGCAAACTCGTTGAACCAATTTTTGACGGTCGCCATCGAAGGAGAAGAGTCACCGTACACAGCATCCAAGCGCACTTTGATTTCGCTGCGCGTTTTCCCTTCCAAAAACAAGAATCTAATCGCTGAACGATATTGTTCTTTTTCCATTTTTGTAAAACCGACCGACACGCTCGCTACCAAAGGCTGTCAAAACAAAACAAATGGAGGGAAAAGATTGAAAACTTCTTAGTAGACTTCAAAAAGTATTTACTGCACGATAGTAAAACTATTTTGTAACAACAGCGCCATCGGGCGGCGAGGCTAAGTAATAATTGAATGCCCGACGTACAAACTTTCGCGTTTAAATTATTAGTAAGGATCTTTCGGACTACTCCTCTTTTTATCTTGCAATATTAACAGCAGAAGCAGGACCGGTCGTCGTGGAAATTCTTGGGGGAGGCCTTTGTCCTACAGTGGACGTTTTTCGGTTGATATGATGATGATGCCCTAACAGGCTAATGTACCCTTCTAACCTTAGATATAAGAACTTTATGCACGTACATGAAAGCAAGTTAATAAATTAATACTGATAATGAGTGTAATTTAAGAGGTAATGGCGATTTTTTTATCGAGGAATTTATGAGCAATCGTGTTTTTGTCTATAGTTAGCCCTCAGTCTAATAGTCAATGAATGTTTGAGAAGTGAATACTTTCGTCTAAACTTAGCTCTCAGTCAGATAGTCAATGAATGTTTGAGATGTGGATACGTTGAAAAGTAAATAATTTCGTCTAAACTTAGCTCTCAGTCAGATAGTCAATGAATGTTTGAGATGTGGATAAGTTGAAAAGTGAATACTTTCGTCTAAACTTAGCTCTCAGTCAGATAGTCAATGAATGTTTGAGATGTGGATACGTTGAAAAGTAAATAATTTCGTCTAAACTTAGCTCTCAGTCAGATAGTCAATGAATGTTTGAGAAGTGGATACTTTCACTTAAAGTTAGCCCTCAGTCAGATAGTCAATGAATTTTAGAGAAGTGAATACTTTCGTCTAAAGTTAGCCCTCAGTCAGATAGTCAATGAATGCTAGAGAAGTTGATACGTTCGTCTAATGTTAGCCCTCAGTCAGATAATCAATGAATGTTTGAGAAGTGGATATTTTCATCTAAAGTGAGCCCTCAGTCATATAGTCAATGAGAGTTTGAGAAGTGGATACTGTCATTTTAAGTGAGCCCTCAGTCAGATAGTCAATGAATGTTTGAGAAGTTTATACGTTCGTCTAAAGTTAGCCCTCAGTCAGATAGTCAATGAATTTGAGAAGTGAATACTTTCATCTAAAGTTAGCCCTCAGTCAGATAGTCAATGAATGTTTGAGAAGTGGATACTTTTATCTAAAGTTAGACCTCAGTCAGATAGTCAATGAATGCTTGAGAAGTTGACACGTTTGTCTTAAGTTAGCCCTCAGTCAGATAGTCAATGAATGTTTGAGAAGTGGATATTTTCATCTAAAGTGAGCCCTCAGTCAGATAGTCAATGAGAGTTTGAGAAGTGGATACTTTCATTTTAAGTGAGCCCTCAGTCAGATAGTCAATGAATGTTTGAGAAGTTTATACATTCGTCTAAAGTTAGCCCTCAGTCAGATAGTCAATGAATGCTAGAGAAGTTGATACGTTCGTCTAATGTTAGCCCTCAGTCAGATAGTCAATTAATGTTTGAGAAGTGGATATTCTCATCTAAAGTGAGCCCTCAGTCAGATAGTCAATGAGAGTTTGAGAAGTGGATACTTTCATTTTAAGTGAGCCCTCAGTCAGATAGTCAATGAATGTTTGAGAAGTTTATACGTTCGTCTAAAGTTAGCCCTCAGTCAGATAGTCAATGAATGTGAGAAGTGAATACTTTCATCTAAAGTTAGCCCTCAGTCAGATAGTCAATAAATGTTTGAGAAGTGGATACTTTCATCTAAAGTTAGCCCTCAGTCAGATAGTCATTGAATGTTTGAGAAATTGATACTTTTTTCGGGGTCTATTTTAGAATTTTGTACGTCACACCGGAACAACTTCTTTGACGCAGGAGAATGCGATTTCTGACTGTACATTGTTACGTTTTTTAATTAATCATGATTTGCCATTAGTTACTATTCATGCTAAGTTAGTGTTTGTTTGATCGAAATGACCACACTTGTAGGAGCGTACAGAGGCGGGATAAGACGTTACGTTCCACCTTTTCGCACGAAGCGTTTTGCTTCTTCCTTCATCATGCGAACGGCCAAGGAGTGGAATTCCCTTCCGGCGTCTGTATTCCCCGATTCGTATAATTTAGGAATCTTCAAGACGAGAGTGAATAGGCACTATTTGAGGTTGCGTGTTACATCCTCGGCTGCATCGGCACTTACCATCAGGTGAGGTGCAGCCAAACGCACTCAAATTTTTAATAAAAAAAAGAGTACCTTAAATCCCGCTGCTTTTTTATTTTATAGAAATCATAAACTGAGCATAACTATTTCTGATATATTATTTATGAAATATTTTATTATTACGTGTCATCATCTTACAGCTCATATACGTCCCCACCGAGGGGCTCGAGCCTACCCTGAATCAGGGCGATTAGGCCTTAGTCGACCACGCGGGCCCAGTGCGGGTTGGTCGACTTCACACACAACCTTCGAGTTTCTTCGCATCAGGCGTGTGCAGGTTTCCTCACGATGTTTTGCTTCACCGTTAAAGCAATCGGTAAGTATGTACGTAAGTTTTTGAAAAACTCATTGGTACATTGGCCGTCCAGATTTGAACCCGGTACCTCTGGTTAGATGGACCGAGTCGTTACCGGTTGAGCCACCGACGCTATTACGTGTAAGTGGGGTATATCTGCAGTTGTACTTGGCTATCATTAGTTGTAAACCCTCACTTTTTCCTGATATCTGAACATTTAGGCCATAAACACTGCAGCCTAGAACAGTAACTCAGTAGAAAGCCGACGTAAATGTTCTTAGTCGTAAGTACTTTCTATACCTACTTTACTGGGTACTTGTGAGATATAAATTGTCGTGTGTCAAGTACACTGTGCCGCGCTCTTTAACGAGCTATCAATGAAACATTGACGTAAGATTTCTCTAGACACAGCTTTCTACATGTCGTCACCCTCCCCGCTAACTGTCTTATCTAACAAACTGACCTATCTACACTGAAAATACCTACAAGTTCATCTCTTTATTTTGAAAAAGTTCTCTCTACTTAATCGTCATATCAGTCATATTATTTACCGTTTAGAAGAAAATCGCGTTTTTTGTTATGCCTATCTGCACAAGGAGGCAAAAAATATTCTTACTACCTGTCATATGAACATACTACAGTTAGCGTGATTCATTGTATTGTATTCACTTTTAAAATGTCTGAAGTATGTGCATAGGACACATAGATGGAATTTTTGTCTGCAATTTTTACATACTTTTGCGTATGAAACAAAAGTTATTTTTCGAATATGAAGCTAATTACCACTACTTAATAAACTTAAGATTTTTTTCTCTCTTTCTCTTATTCGACACCTGCTAAAGTTTTGGTAGAAAAATAAAATGATGTCCCTAACAACAAGAGACGCTCAGAACATTTGGCATTTTACACTTCACTTTAGCATTAATTGCGATTGGTGTCGTTTTGCTTCTTCGATTCGTTTTTATTCTTCATTGTTTATTTTATTAGCTAGTTGTTTTCAAAGAATTAAGTTCCTTTGTTAGACCTTGCCTACCTCGAACTTAATTATCAAAATCATTTTAGTTCATACGGGCAATAAATAAGACTGATTGGTTGTACCTACGTTGTAACTCTAAATTAACACGTTCACGGACAATAAGTCACACCTGTTTGACACAAATAGTTTATATGAAAAATTTGGAGATGCTTTGGCATTTGTTGTAACATATGATCCTAAAGCCAGTATAAATCACAAAACTGCTCTCCAGGTCACTTTCCTCAGGACTGAACAAAATTTAATACATACAGGACTGCCATAACATCCGTGTCACTCCCATTGAAGACTGTTTTTTTTATGTATGTGACAGAAGTCGTTAGTGTGAAATTTGACAGTTATAGTGAGCTTCTTATATTTAACATGAAAGCACTGTAATATCCCCTTTTTATATTTCCAAAAACAGGTTCTTAAAACTCTTTGCAGTCTAGATGTGTATAAGGCCAGCGATCCTGACGATTATCCAGCCATAGTTCTAAAGAACTGTGCTCCTGAGTTGTCTCCCATGCTCACACGCCTGTATACCGCCTCTCTCTCAAAAGCGGTATAAAGTCTTGGAAGCTTGCCAACGTGCAGCCTTTGCCTAAAAAAGGTAGTCGTGCTGACTCATCCAACTATCGAACTATTGCAATCACTTCCATACTCTTATGGAGCGTGTATTGAACACCCACCTCTTAACATACCTAGAAGACAATGACCTTCTGGGTGATCGCCAGTATGGCATTCGCCAGTGTCGGTCCACGAGAGATCTTCTAGTGTATGCTACGCATGTGTGGGGTGAAGCTCTTGCCGTATGTCTCGATATCTCCAAGGCATTTGATAGGGTCTGGCATACTAGCCTTATTGGTAAGCTTCCTTCCTACGGAATACCTACTGGTTTGTGCAACTGGATATCTTACACCCTGAGGGAACGGCTCATTTGAGTGTTCCTCGATAGCTGCTCTTCTGACCTAATGGCTAATGATGCCGAGGTACCTCGGGGCTCAGTTCTATCCGCAACTTTGTTTTTCTGCAAATTAACGATCTGCTGAAACCCGGTATATCTGTAGATATTTAAAGATATTCGTCTAGTGTTCAAGCTAGGGGTCTGAATAAACTATCTCACTCAACGGAGTCTTCAACTACTGACTAAAAGGGTAAGCTAAATGCTATAGTAAAACGTAATCAATTCAATAATAAAGTCAAAGCTAACTTAAGTACAGTAACATGATTGTAGCGCCGAACCGAAAAACGGTTGTCCTGGAGAAGTATCAATTGCTAGTTAGGACAATTAGCGAGGAGGGTGACGATGTGAACACTGAAAATTTGTTGGCACTAAGTATCTACAGGATGGAATTACATTGTTTGGAAACTCCATCACTGAGTTAAATGGTTACTTTTTTAAATATGTAGGAAGGTACATTATTAAGTACATAGATAAAATTTTGGCCTTTATCAAAAAGAAAAAAATACATTGACCTGTTTGGCAAGTTATTAAAATTAAGTAAGTACAATGTTTATTTTAGATTTTATACTCTGTCAAAAAGGCTCCGTATCCAGGTGTCACCAGCAACTTTGCGCAAACCATTGCTCCACCGCAACGCAGTCAGCACCGTAACACTTGCTTTGTCCAGCGGTTATCGGTTTTGGACATGTCCGGCCCGTTGCCGCTTCAGTCGGCTATTCGCTGAGCTATGTCGGTTCACTTTGGACGGCTGGCGATTGACTTCGTCTCAGATTGTACACCTCGCAGAGAAACTCCGAGCATAGCTCCCTCCAAGATACGCTGTGTGACTTTAAGCTTTATGCCAAGGGCAAATACGCTGATTTTTGGCACGGCAGCAATATGCATGCAATATACATATGAAACTTCCGGAAGAATTTTTCTAAAGTGTAGTAAAATCCGTATTAAAATACGTTGCGTAGTTTAGCAAATTTAAGAGCACAAACAGACAGACGCGGATAGCGACTTTGTTTTATACTACACTCAGCGGCGGACAGAGGAGAACTCACGGTAGATTGAAATATTTTCCATACAATTTGCAGAAAAGAAGTCGTGCTCTTTGTTTTGAGCAGTCTAAGGAGTGTCCGAGGATCTGCAGAATGTTGTGCTCTTCGACACATGTGTTGTGTAGCCAGGCCAGGGATTCAGCCTAATAATGTTGTGCCCTTCGACACATGTGTAGCCAGGCCAGGGATTCAGCCTAATAATGTTGTGCTATTCGACACATGTGTTGTGTAGGCAGGCCAGGGATTCAGCCTAATAATGTTGTGCTCTTCGACACATGTATTGTGTAGGCAGGCCAGGGATTCAGCCTAATAATTTTACTTTGAAGTTTCCTTTCTTGTATTGGATTTTTAAAAAATCGTTGGTATTTGGACGCCTGTTAGTATACGTATAAGTTACTTAGAAGAATTAGGTGTTCCTCTTATTGTGCCGCTGAGTGTACATATTTATACGTACGCATATTATCATATATCAGTCAAAAAACGTCCACTGCTGGACAAAGGCCTCCCCCAAGGATTTCCACGACGACCGACCGGACCCTGCGCTGCTCGCATCCAGCGGCTTCCCGCGATGTTCACCAGGTCGTCGGTCCACCGCGTGGGAGGCCTGCCTACGTTACGTTTTCCCGTTCACGGTCGCCCTCGAGAACTTTACTGCCCCAACGGCCATCTGTTCTACGAGCTATGTGCCCTGCCCACTGACATTTCAGTATTGCGATTCTGTGAACTATGTCGGTTACTTTGGATCTCCGAAGAATCTTCTCATTTCCGATTCGATCGCATAGGGAAATTTCGAGCATTGTCACATCGTGAATTGCTGCACATCCTTTTTGTAGTGCGCCGAATTCCGCTGTGCGTGTCAGCTACAAAACGGACCACACTAGCCTTCGTATATATATAAAAAAAAAGAACTGTCAAATTCCTTTTCTCTTGAGCTCGCTCTGCGAGCAGGCGTTTTACCAAAAATTTATGTGAAAACCCCTCTAAAAGGGTAAGTTCCTATTTCAAAAACTGATTAATTTCCATTTTAATAGCTCTTGCACATAATTGTTTTCAAAAATTAAAACTTAATAGCTAAAAACTTAGAGTAAAATACCTATGGGCGTGGTCACCCATGTCACATGCTGTTTTCTTATATTGTACAACATTTCCCTTAAAAAAATAGACTATTGCGCACCTAAATATTATCATCTATCATTGTAAACTGCTGCGATGTGGTTCCCACATGTCCTGCTATAACCATGCTTCCTAACCTCATCTATCTAACCTCATGCACCTGCCTCATGGAGATGGCCTCTAAGGAAACATGGAGGATGTGGCCTACATCGCAGCTCAATTCATGCTCAAGCTATTTATAGCTAACATTAATGGCGTTTTTATCTACACGGCCAGGTTCTTCGTTCTACCAGGGGTTTGTATCACCCACTTCACCGCCTGCCTGCTTTCCGCTACACCGCATCGCTAAGCCAGACAGAGGAGCTGCCCTCCGTTCTCCACCCTACGCTGTTGTGTACATTTACCACGGAAGCCTCGACGCTATCCTCCATCCGCCGCTCTACGCTGTGATTGCCCTGCGATTAAGAAGAAGCTGTGACGCTGAGTGATCTGTGAATTCTGCGCATAAATAAGGACAATTTAAGGCCGGTACCTCTCTCCCTTCCAAAAATTCTCTTCTCAGTGTGACAGAAAGTAGGTCGAACCCAATCTATCTATATATTGTTGTAAAATGCAGTAAATTAAACCTATATATATAATCTTGAATCTTTAATTTTGTCTCCCCACTAGAATTTCTCTGGACTCTGACCTTCTGTCGGCGACCCCCGCCGCAGTGGCGCCCAACTTGTCTTACTTTCTGTCACTCTGGCATTACTCCTCACATCGTGGCAGTACCTTTACCACATGTGTGTATTTTTCTGTATAGTCTTAATGTAGCTAGGTACATATTTTCTGTGTTACTATCTGGACATTGTGAAAATGGGAACTTACTCTCTTATTAAGTATGTTCATTTACGTAAGCCTGAACTGGAATATGAAGTGCTAATCCGTGGGGGTAAAACCGGGACTTGTTTGGAACTTCGTAGCCAAATAAACTTGCTTGCCAAACAATCGCTTCCCGAAGATATTTCTGAATCTGGCTTGGATGAAAGTGTGGATCTGAATGGTGTGTTACATACTCTAGGAGAGATTGAAAGTTTCTTACCCACTATTAAAACACAGAACGACATTAGCAGATGCACCTCCTATAGAAATCACCTCTGGCACAGGTTAAATAGAATTTCACCCCTTCTCATTGAAAATAAAGAGATTCTAAAAACTTACAGGAGCAGGTTAGAAAAAATTAACACGAAATTGAATGAGATGTCAAAGAGTACACAAACTACCTCTATGCAAACTAGCATTCCATCTACAACAGACTGCCTTGAATCCTCAGATTCTTGTAATAGTAATTTACCTACAAATATAAACATTCAGTGTAAACATACTACTGACCTGCATAGGCCCAAATTTGATGGAAGTTCTTGCGTCCGTTCATTCCTACAACGTATTGAGGAGTATAGGATTTCAAAAAATGTTACCAAAGAAAATTTACTAAATGCTTCCTACGAAATCTTTACTGGCAATGCTTTGCACTGGTTCAGATGCATTAGACCTTCAATATCCACATGGGAAGAGCTCTTAGTCAAGATTAAAAATGATTTTGGTACTGACGACTATGACTACAAATTAATGACTGAGATTAGAGAGCGCACGCAGGGAGAATCGGAGAATATTGTGGTATATCTTTCTATTATGAATGGGATGTTTACAAGATTAAACAAAATTCCAACCGATCAGGAAATATTTGATATTGTATCCCATAATATTAAACCTTGTTATGCTGAAGTGCTTGCTGTCTCCAATGCGAAAGACTTAGATGAACTGAGAGTTATTTGCAAAAATTATGAAAAGTATAAATCCAGATCTAATACATACCATGAGCCCCCTAAGCCAGGTCCTAGTACATTAGCACCTGAATTTGCTTACACTAGACAAAGTTATTCAAAAAATACATACAACAAACCTAATCAGTACTCAAATTACTATACTAATAATAAGCAGTATTCTAATGCTAACTATGAAAACAGGTACCTTAATAAACAATTTTATCATAAGAAACCCTACGTCCCTCATCAAACCCCACACACCCATTCTACCCCCAATTCTGGTAATTTACCTGTTGCTAAGATTGATCCCTCTCCAGTAGTCTACCCTAGGGCCGTAAGTCATAACACCTTCTGCCCCAGATGCCGTGTTAACACACACTCTCTTCGTAATTGTAAAGCTGAGCGTTTCCCTGTATGTTTCAAGTGCGGAGAAAAAGATGTAAAGTTCCCCGACTGCACAAAATGTAACCCCACTACATCAAAAAACTAAATAAACTGGGTTGTTGTGATGTAAATAATAATAATAAAAAACAAAAATTTTACAAGTCTGAGTGGGATAGCTGGCTATCTACAATTACAAAATTTTTCTGTTGCTACTCAGTCACAACAATCCAGAATGACAAACCTAGTAATGACATTCGCCCCTATGCTAACATAAAAATAAATGAGTCACTAACTTGTGGTCTACTGGACTCTGGCTCTGCAGTCACTATAGTAGGGGGTGATTATCACCTAACCTTAATGAAAGAATTAGGTCTGACCTTGCAAAAAATTGATTCTAAATCTTTTGTTGCCGCTGGGGGTCAAATCTTAAGTTCCATTGGTTACCTATCCTTACCTATCACATTTGAAAATAGATTTCATATAATCAATGCACATGTTATTCCTTCTGTGGAAATCCCATTGCTACTGGGTATTGACTTCTGGAAAAAGTTTGAAATATTTCCTAAGAATATTAACTCAATATTTATGATCAGCACTAATAAAATTAATCACCGCAACACTGATCCTGAGAAATTCATAAAAGGCTATGATGACCTCTCAGAACCTCAGCGTGTGACCGCTGACAATATCATATCGCAATTCTTAGAGATATCATCTCAAAAGCGTGGTTTGGGCCGTACACACCTTATGACTCACTCTATAGACACTGGCAATTCTCCCCCTATACGTCAGCGCTACTATAGAACATCCCCTGAAAAACAACGCATCCTCGGCGAAGAACTAGACGAAATGCTAAAACTTGATGTAGTCGAGCCATGTGAGAGTCCCTGGTCCTCTCCAGTCCTCTTGACCCCTAAGAAAGATGGAAAACTACGATTCTGTTTAGATAGCCGTAAACTGAACTCTGTAACAAAAAAAGATGCCTATCACTTACCATACATTTCGGAAATCTTAGATAACCTAGGAAATAGTAAATATTTGTCTAGTATTGACCTCTACAAATCTTTCTGGCAGATCCCTATTAAAGAAAACGACAGAGATAAGACTGCATTCTATATACCTACTCGTGGAACCTTTAGATTTAAAACTACACCATTCGGCTTAACTAATGCACCTGCAACCCAACAGAGATTGGTAGATTCCTTATTCTATGGCCCTGAATTTGAATGCAGAGTCTTTGCATTCATGGACGACATTGTAATATGCTCACCTGATTTTGACTCGCATATATCACTACTATTGAAAGTATTAAATAAACTGAAAAATGCAAACTTAACTATCAACTATGAAAAGTCAAATTTTTTCCGCTCAGAACTAAAATACTTAGGATATGTGGTGAACTCTAAAGGTTTACATCCTGACCCTGGAAAGGTAGAAGCAATTTTAGATTTCCCTGTCCCTACTAATGCTAAGGAAGTCAGGAGATTTGTGGCAACTGCCTCCTGGTACAGAAGGTTTGTACCTAAATTCAGTACCCTAGCTGGTCCTCTGAATAGGTTGACTAGTTCTGGTAAAAAAGCTCCACCCTTTGTTTGGACTAAAGAATGTGATGAATCCTTTCACAAACTGAAAGAAACTCTTATATCTGCTCCGGTCTTAACCTGTCCTGATTATTCTCTCCCTTTTGATGTACATACTGATGCTAGCGACTATGGCATTGGCGCTCTACTCTCACAAACAACAGATGGTATAGAACACCCTGTTGCATACATGAGTAAATCCTTGTCCCCTTCTGAAAGAAACTTCAGTATAACTGAAAGAGAGGCACTAGCAGTACTTTTAGCCCTAGAACATTGGAGATATTACTTAGAAAATGGCCAAAAGTTTAATGTGTATACTGACCATTCTGCTCTCAAGTGGTTTCTAAAATTAAATAACCCTACTGGAAGACTTGCTCGCTGGGGTGTCAGACTATCATGTTTCAACTTTGACATAAAGCATCGTCGTGGAGTTGATAACATTATTCCCGACGCACTCTCGCGCGCCTGCTCTATAGCAGCCATCTCAGACCCTATCTTTACTAATGATCAATGGTACCTAAATATTTTTAATGGCTGTCAGAAAAGTCCAACCTCATTTCCCAACTTCATAGTTAAAAATAACAAACTCTACAAATACATGAAAAGTAATCTTACCCTACTATCTGAATTTGAATGGAAAGAAGTAATTCCACAAGAACATAGACAGGCTGTAATCCTAAAAAACCACTCTGAACCCACCGCAGGCCACCTAGGCATTTTCAAAACGTACAAAAGGTTAACACTGAAAAACTACTGGCCTGGCATGCACAAAGATGTAGTGAAATTAGTATCGTCTTGTGATGTCTGCATTGCCCATAAACATGCTAACCATGCACCTCTAGGTGAAATGGGTCAACCTAAAAAATGTTCTCGCCCCTTTCAGATGCTAAGCATTGACTTAGTAGGCCCTCTTCCTGTCTCTAGACGGCAAAATGAACACCTACTAGTAGTAACCTGTTGTTTCTCCAAATATTGCCTATTGTTCCCTATAAAAAGAGCTAACTCTAACATTATTGGTCGTATCCTGGAGGAAAATGTATTCCTGATTCATGGAATCCCTCAGTGTATAGTGCTAGATCATGGAAGCCAATTCATTTCTAACCATCTAAAATCACTCTTTGACAAGTATAAAATACCTAATGTCCACTATACTCCTAAATGCGCTCCTCAAATTAACACCGTCGAGCGATACAATAAAACTATAATAACTGCTGTTTCAACTTTCCTAGAAAGCGATCAACGCTCATGGGACCTACTTATACCAAAAATCCAATTCGCTCTGAACAGCTCAGTAAGTGAGGTAACTAGTTATACACCTGCATTTTTAGTTTATGGTAGAGAACTAATTCCAGATGGATCCTACTACATTAACCCTGATGTTGAAAGCTTAATATTCCAACCTAGGGATCATTATGCTGAAAACTTAGGAGTCCTATCATCGATATTCGATAGAGTTCAAGCTCTACTTATTCAAGCTCACTCACGTAACTGTCACAACTATAACCTACGTAGAAAGCCTGCTGAATTCAATATAGGCGACATTGTATGGAGACGTACATACTATCTAAGTGACAAAGAAAAACATTTTTCTAAAAAGTTAGCCCCTAAATATATAAAATGCAGAATAATTCGTAAAAACTCCCCTGTTGTATACGAGCTTACAGACATGCAGGGCAAAACCCTTGGTCCTTGGCACATTAAGGACATAAAGTTAACCCCATCTACCCAACTCTAGACATTAGTAAATAGGTTGGAAAAATTAGATTAAGCTATTCTGAAAAATCTCAAATTAGAGAAATAGTATTAACTTAGTATAAAGAAAAAGCTAGAGATAAGCTGAACTTAATTAGATAAGAAAATAAACCTTAGCACATTTTTTTTAATCAACTAAAAACAGTGGGAAATAATAATTTATTATGGTCCTTGGCTTCTATACATTCATTAGGTATCATAATTATACTGATAAATCCTATCCTACCTAAAGGAACAAGACTTATTTTCCTTTTAGGTACCTAACTACACAGTTATTTTAGTATATTATTTTCTGAACCTTCACTCTAACCTAGGTTTGTTAAAAAACATATATATATATATATATATATATATATATATATATATATATATATATATATATATATATATATATATATGTATATATATTCTTGTAGTAAACTACACTTTAATTAAAACAAAATTAACACTACTAAGATAACATATTACCGATACCAAGATACCAGTTTTCATCACATCTACCATACATTCCTCAACACTACAATAAGTTAATCAAAATATAATAAACACCATTATTATTACTAATTTTATTATTAACTTACACAGCCTACATAATACAACTGCCACACTTCCTTCACATAATATAAATAAATAGGATACTCGGTACCCACCTGGCGTCCTACCATCTGCTTCTAGTCTTGTAGAAGTCTACATATGTATCTAAAGTAGAAAGTTCTTATTCTTGCTATCTGGAGTTGCTCAAGCTAAGAAGAGTGTACTCTGTTGTGTTAGTCCTTGGCTATTAGACATTAGTCTTGGACGACTTTAAGTGAAGAATGAAAGGAAAATTGGATGTGAGATATGGATGGCAATAAGACTGAATGCTGTATGAAAGGTAAGCATGAAGTTAAGGTGTGGATGGGCATGTATGTAGAGTAGCAAGATTAAGACTAGATTTAAAGCGGATTTTCTTAGGTAAAATCCTTACTCTAAAAAGGGGGGTACTGTCACATCGTGAATTGCTGCACATCCTTTTTGTAGTGCGCCGAATTCCGCTGTGCGTGTCAGCTACAAAACGGACCACACTAGCCTTCGTATATATATAAAAAAAAAGAACTGTCAAATTCCTTTTCTCTTGAGCTCGCTCTGCGAGCAGGCGTTTTACCAAAAATTTATGTGAAAACCCCTCTAAAAGGGTAAGTTCCTATTTCAAAAACTGATTAATTTCCATTTTAATAGCTCTTGCACATAATTGTTTTCAAAAATTAAAACTTAATAGCTAAAAACTTAGAGTAAAATACCTATGGGCGTGGTCACCCATGTCACATGCTGTTTTCTTATATTGTACAACATTTCCCTTAAAAAAATAGACTATTGCGCACCTAAATATTATCATCTATCATTGTAAACTGCTGCGATGTGGTTCCCACATGTCCTGCTATAACCATGCTTCCTAACCTCATCTATCTAACCTCATGCACCTGCCTCATGGAGATGGCCTCTAAGGAAACATGGAGGATGTGGCCTACATCGCAGCTCAATTCATGCTCAAGCTATTTATAGCTAACATTAATGGCGTTTTTATCTACACGGCCAGGTTCTTCGTTCTACCAGGGGTTTGTATCACCCACTTCACCGCCTGCCTGCTTTCCGCTACACCGCATCGCTAAGCCAGACAGAGGAGCTGCCCTCCGTTCTCCACCCTACGCTGTTGTGTACATTTACCACGGAAGCCTCGACGCTATCCTCCATCCGCCGCTCTACGCTGTGATTGCCCTGCGATTAAGAAGAAGCTGTGACGCTGAGTGATCTGTGAATTCTGCGCATAAATAAGGACAATTTAAGGCCGGTACCTCTCTCCCTTCCAAAAATTCTCTTCTCAGTGTGACAGAAAGTAGGTCGAACCCAATCTATCTATATATTGTTGTAAAATGCAGTAAATTAAACCTATATATATAATCTTGAATCTTTAATTTTGTCTCCCCACTAGAATTTCTCTGGACTCTGACCTTCTGTCGGCGACCCCCGCCGCAGCATAGCTCGCTCCATTGCCCTTTGGGTTACCTAGAGCCCATAGTAAGCGGCCATATCTCTGTTCCGTATGTCATCACTGGCAACACACACTGGTCAAAGACCTTAGTCTTGAGAAACTGCGGTATTTAGGACGTGAATATATCATATCATTATATAGGTACGCATATCATACTTAACTTCTATAATATTTCAAATCTTGCTCTATTTAGTTACCTACATATTTATCAAAAACAATACCTGTTATCTGTATATACAGGATGTTACAAAATTGGTTAACCCGTTCACTGAGGGTTCTACTTGTCAACAACTTTCCCCAAGGAACCCATAGTCAATTCAAAAAAAAAAGATCACAAAGTGCCCAAATTTGGTTGATCAGTGGATCGATTTATATTTGCTATTCTAGCGAAATCATAGAACACAAGTAGTTGAGTATGACGAGTATAAGCGCCAGTAGTCGACGGAACGTACAGATACACCAGTTTAGTTAGCCTGCCCTGTATAAAAGGAAACCGTGGCTCACTGACTGACTGACGGCTGATCTATCGACGCACAGTCGCACAGATCAAACCACTTCACAGATCGAGTTGAAATTTGGCAAACAGATAGCAATTACGATGACGTAGGGATCCGCTAAGAAAGGGTTTTGGGAAATTCCCACGGGAATCTGCGCGGGCGAAGCCGTGGGCAACAGCTAGTTTAAAATACTATAGAAGTTAGTGCATAGCGGGAGTGTAGCGCAGCGTTAGTACGGAGATGTCAGGTACGTGACACTACAATCTGTTTTCTGCTCCTCTAGATAGGACAATCATCCTAGTGTCCTTTTAAAACCAAGGACAGTTTGTCGGATCGGTGCGGTGCGGTGGTGGAGTTGTTCCGTGCCTTGCTTGCTGCGTAGTTGCGTATACTTATAAAGCTACCCCTAAAAGCTTTATTCCTAGTCTTGCGCCTACGCACGATCAAAGTTTGACGCTCTTCTTTTGAATGTATCGCAACATGTAGACCGGTGAAACTTAATAGCTCTATTAGACTTAGATTTTTATTAACACCGAACAAAAGTGGACGAGGGTAGTAAAAATTGGTGTAGGACCCGTTAACGGGGGGTTATACTGATCATACTAACCAACTTTCCCATAGGAACCCATATTCATAAAAAAAAATGTTCTACGACTGCTGAAATCGCAAAAAAAATCATACAAATCGATCAGCTGATCGACCAATTTTGAGCATTTTTGTATGGATCAATGTTTTGTTGAGAATTGACTTGAGTTCCTTGGGGAAAGTTGTTCAGCATGATAAGAGAACCCCCAGTCAACGGGTGCTACACCAACTTTGATACAGTATACATACATTACACTTAGATACACTCAGAGTAAATAGATACTACATATACAGGTTGTAACAAAATTGGTGTAGGTCCCGTTAACTGGGGGTTCTACTCGCCATACTGAACAACTTTTGTTCTACGACTTTGCTGAAATCGCAAAAATAAAAATTTACTCTTCATACAAATCGATCAGCTGATCGACAAATTTTGTGCATTTTAGTATTGGTGGGTTCAAATTTTTTTTTGAGAGTTGACTATAGGTTCCTTGGGGAAAGTTGTTCAGTATGATGAGTAGAACTCCAAGTTAACAGGATCTAATCCAATTTTGTTACACCCTGTATAATTTTATTGGTACACCTATATTACAATGGATGGCGCTGTGAGGATAGTGACCGTTGTTGGATTGCGAATATTGCGATTGATGTTTTGAAATTATTTAATAATATTATGTTGATGCATTGCACGACAAGGGAGCATACGAGGCATGTCATGACTAATGCTATCACTTTGTAATACTGCCAAAATAAAATAAACATTTTGTTGGCTACTCGTACGTCACAGCAAGTTAACAAATGGCGCGTTGATGGGGTTGCATCAGAAGGTCGAGCGCACGCGCAAGGCCAGGGACAGTGCGACGACCTCGCGCCCTCTCGTCCGTGCGTCGACCGGACACTGGACCACTGCAGGCAACTAAAATGTCCATTCTTTTAACTGTAAAAAAAGTTGTAAAAAATGTTTTGCGTGACAGTTTGGCAGTGGCTTTAGTTTTACCAAAGTATATAATTATTAGTACTAACATACAGTATGGACACGCCCTGCCGCTATCTAGATTGCGACCTCACCCCCTTGTCACCCAGATTGATACAGATTGGTTACAGTTTGGTTGTCGAACGTATAGGATTTTGCCGCCATTTTGTTAGTTCCGTCATTCCTTTTTTGAAATGTCATTTCTCGCCCGTTGTATGAAGTGTCCGGGGTGTGACTCGAGTGTACTCGGATGCAACGTGCGCGTTTGTTCGTATACAATGCAGCACTCACACTATAACGAACTGTCAATGTCAAAGCCGTCGGGAGACAAGTGCGGGGGTGCGGGGGTGCGGTGTGGCGCGTGGGCGGTAGTGCCCCGCCCCCTCGCTCCTTTACGTCCCGCTAAAACAATGAAGTGTCCAGAGTGTGGTTTTACAGACATAATGACCAAGTTCGAGTAGGAGTCGCGGTTTCCGTACCAAAACGCATTTGTTTACATCAACGAGTAGGTAGGTTCGGATTCCTCAATCGGATTAGGGGCAAACTTCATTTTGTGTTGAAAAAATGTTCTGCTATACATCGATATAGGTGTCACGGTCCTGCAAGTAGGTATAAGTTATAAAATATTCAGGATTTTTCCTTTGCTTGTACTGGATCTTGTTTCTTGCCAAGTTTTATGATTCTAGTCAACGGAAAGTATCCTGTAGGTTTTGACTTTGATCTATTTGCGAATATCAAAATATCAATATCAAAAATGGCTGTGTCTTTTTATTACTTTGGGTTAGAAACTTGATTTTTTTCACAGATTCAAGGTACCGTAGACCTAGTCTTAGACATTAATTTCAACGGGATTTAGATCGCGCCAAACTTTATTGTGGCTCTGAAGTTGCTCGCAGTAGCAAACTGTGGATGTTAGCGGGACGTAAAGGAGTGAGGGGGCGGGGTTTTCCGCCCACGCGCCACACCGCACCCCAGCACCCCAGCACTTGTCTCCCGACGAGTTTGACATTGCCACTGACAGTTCGTTATAGTGTGAGTGCTGCATTTGTATACGAACAAACGCGCACGTTGCATCCGAGTACACTCGGGTCACATCCTGGACCCTTCATACAACGGGCGAGAAATGACATTTCAAAAAAGGAATGACGGAACAATAACTATACGTTCGATAACCAAACTGTAACCAATCTGTATCAATCTGGGTGACGAGGGGGTGAGGTCGCAACCTAGAGAGCGGCAGGGAGTGTCCATACTGTATGTTAGTACTAATATGTATACTTTGCTGGAGTAAAAATATCTTTAAAGCGGCTTTGATTTTTGTTATTGTTATATTTTGTTAGGTTTGTTCAGCGGTCTGTGGGTGTATAGTTGCTTGTTGCGTTATTTTATTTTGTTATCTTTAATTTCATTCCTGTACTTTATTGTTTTCACTATGCCTCGAGAACTTTGTCAAGTTTTACAAAGTCAAGAAAGATTAGGATAGATTTTATTACATTAAATTTTATTAACAAGGTATATAAATAGTTTTGGACAATACTGCACAGGCACATATACACATGTTTAATAACATAAAATATAAGGTTATCGTTGAATACAAATACTGGACAATCCCGGTAAGATATTGTCTATGGTACGAACGGCTAAGCTATTTCTATACACATAAAAATTGCAATACTAAGAATTGCCTGTAAGCAGTGTTTTTGACGTGAAAATGTCAAATGTAAAATAAGTGCAAAAGAAGTAACTGCTTGAATATCTGAAATAACAATAGCTAAAACCATCTTTTCCACCAACATTAGTAAATATAATAATATTGTCCACTCGATTGTACTGGCGTACGCAAGCAATCACATCATAGTTCAGATCAACAATAAAGTTTTCGCGATACCAGTTAGTACGTCCACACGTTTCTGAGGAAAATGGTCATGACTATCAGACTGACAGCTAGTAAGACAGACAGACATATAGATGGACAACGAAAAAATTCTATAAGTGTTCCTTTTTTCAGGGTTCCCTACCCTAAAAAATTACGCAAGTGCAATGTCTCCACACACATGTCTCCTGCAGATGCTATACAGACTATTTAATTTGGCTTTCTGCTTGCATTTATTTCGTTTAATGAATTTACGAGTTATTTGTTACTATTGTTATTGATGTGTAACATCTTTGCTCTCGCTTTCCTGCAATTTGTGGGAGTGATTTCGTGAAATGGGACAGAAATGTGTAACATGGGACGGAAATGTGAAACAGGAAGAAGCGAAAGCGCGCGCTATTCGATCTGACTAATGAGCTTTGCTCTCACTTTCCTGCAATTTGTGGGAGTGATTTCGTGAAATGGGACGGAAATGTGTAACAGCGATTTGTTACACATCATATACGAGTACTGTAGGTCTCGCTCGGATTTTTTTTTGTGTTATCTTTGGTTGTTTTTTTTTTGTTTGTTCGTACCTATCTTTAAGTGATTGAGCAAATAAGTGTTTTACTTTACTAGAAATTTGTACGATTACGTAAATAGGTAGGTACAAACAAATGGACTGTAACACTGGTACAGTGCCACCAACTTATCTGTTCAGTAGACGGCGTCGCTACTGGAGCGATTAGTGTTGCTATTTAATTTTTTTACCAGTACCTTAGGGTATTTGAAACAAAAAGTGGACACAATGTATACGTTTTACGTTTAAGAAAATAAAGAATAGTAAAGATGGTGCACAAGTTTGTAGTGGGGGCGATGTATCAGTTTTATTTCTAATTTTCAGAGGATATATAGACAATAAAATATGAAATATAAGCTGAATTTAAAATAATTTAAGTAGAGACTTTTACTGTCCTTGATTGATTGAAAACACTTTATTGCACAACATAAGAGAAGAAAAAAAAAAGATACAATATGTTCTTATACTATAACACTCATCCACACCTTGTAAACTGACACGTAGAATGACATTTCGAAATGGCGACTTTAGTTCCGATTTTGTCTACTGAACAGATAAGTTGGTGGCACTGTAGTCAGTAGACCTGTTAATGACAGGGTTACAGGTGCAATGAACTTTCAAGATTAATGTTGTGATTAGGCGATGTTGTGACGCGAGTTTAGACAGATTTTACGCCAAGCAAATTAGTTATACCAACATATCGCTGAATTATCAGTATCACGAGTGTTCCACTTGGACGAGCCACTCTTTGTTTAGATTTACTCTTTGATGTACATATTTTTGTTCTCGTTTGATCGCCCGGCGCCCGGCAGATCAAACACAAATTCAAATTTATGTTAAAACAGTATTTCATTTTGATCCCCTGCACTTATTTTAAGTGGAAATGTATAGTCATTTGTGTATTCTCTCTGCAGGGGATTAAATAGGTAGGTGTGCTTAAACAAAACGGAGTGATAAATTTGCAAATCCAAAACTTATTAAAAGTCTGATCATCATTTTTCTACGATTCTTACATGTAGAGTATCTACTGGTTATTAGACTTAGCTACCTACAATAAACAAGGAAGTATTTTTTACAACGTAGATAATCGTTTCAAGTCAATAAGACCATCTTCATCATCGATTCAAGTTTATAATATATATGATGAGATGATGAACATTTGCAGACTAAACCAGTGACTGAAACCTACGACGGCGACATCTTAGCGCTCCAGCACTCATCTCCAATAGGTACTCATTTTATTTCGTTTTATTGCGCCGGCGCAATGCCATAAAATAACTGTTGGTTTCGACTCCGTCTGATTGATACTATGAGGTATAACTTTTTTGTGTCGCCAGTTTATTACCACAGAAAGAATTAAGTGCTTAAAAAAAGGATTCAATTGTACGGCCACACTGTGCATACTTTCTCGTGTAACATTCAACGTGTGGGTGTGGGTGTGGGCGGGCTCCCGGGCTTCATTTTCTCCTACTTATCATATCAGATATCGACGATAGCAGCTCATATACGCTCCACCGAGGGGCTGGAGCTCGAGACTACCCTGAATTAGGGCGATCGGGTCTTAGTCGACCATTCAGGTCTTAGTCGACCATTCAGTGCGGGTTGGTCGACTTCACACACAATCTTCGAGTTTCTTCGCAGGCTTGTGCAGGTTTCCCCACGATGTTTTCATTCACCGTTAGAACGTCGGATAAACGTACCTAATTATGGAATCGAATTTTAAAAACACATTGGAAAGTGGCAGGATTCGAACCATGTCCTCCCGGACAGCAGGTAGCGGCCCTAGCCGTTACGCCACCGACGCTCTTATGCTAAAATACTTATATCGATAAAAAAATTAGAATTAACATGGGTTTGAATGGGACGTTTCGTTTTTTATGGAATAATGAAGTACCGAGTATTTTATTGTAGGCCCATTTATAAAGTTTCACTAAAACTTTGCAACCATTTTTAAGAAAAAAAGAAAGAACAACCCTTTTGCATGTGAGTTAGGTACCTAAGCAATTTTTTTCTGAAATAACGAACGTATGGTAGTTTATATAAAAATTACAGTAACTCACATAGTTTCATCATAATTATTAGTGCCATTTTCGAGTTGAAAAAGTGTTATTTTTTTATTAAAAATTTCAGCGTATTTGGCTGCACCTTACCTAATGGTAAGTGCCGATGCATCCGAGTATGTAACACGCAAGCTCAAATAGTGCTTATTCACTGTCGTCTTGAAGATTCCTAAATTATGCGAATCTGAGAACACAGATGCCGGCAGGGATTTCCGCTCCTTGGCCGTTCGCATGATGAACGAAGAAGTAAACTTCGTGCGTAGGTATATGTGTAATATTAACAACAAAGAGGTGGAATCACCCCTAGGATCTGGTCATCCGATGATGGAATGGAGAAGGGGGTATAAAGTCGTGAAGCTCTATAGTGGCAACCCTAAAAAAGAAAGTTAATTAAAAACAGATAAAAAAAAAACAATCGATCCTATCAAAATGTAAACTTGCCATCACAAGACCTTCTTTACCCCCTCGTCGCTCACTAAGCGCGCTCCCCGCTCCTCAGGGAGCGTTCAAGTATTACGTAACGCAATTTTTGGAGATTTTTGACCCCCTCCTCCCCCCATGTAACGCGCTGTAACGTTTTTCTCTACCCCCCCCCCCCCTCCCGTCCCCCCCTAGTAAAACGTTACGTAACCACCAAGTGACTTTTTTTACCTAAAAGTCACAATATAATTATGTGGCGTAAAGTACCGGAAAGTCGTTAAAATACCTTTGTTATTGTTTTAATCACGTAAGTAAAAATATAAAAAATAATGTTACGTAACGCGTAGTTCAAACGCCCCCTCCCTCCTCTGTAACGCATCGTAACGTTTTACAAGACCCCTCCCTCCCCCAAACTTTGTTACGTAATACTTGAATGCTCCCTCAGTAATGCCGAAGTAAAATCAAAGGTTATCGTAGATATATCAACGAAGTCAGCCGCAAGATGCACTTTTCATTTCATGCGCTGAACCGTCTTCAATGTTTCCTGCTATTGAAAACCAAAATATCCTTATGGCAGACTCTTCTTCTCCCTGTTCTGGATTACGCTGACTCGTGCTATTTAGATGTAACAGGATAACTGAATCCCTGTCTTCGCTTTATTTTACAGGCTTTTAGTTAGTTTCACCTGTCCCGGTGTCTGTTATGAGATCTTTCAAGTTAAATTTGATCCACTACCCGGTTTCCGATTGAGCTGAAATTTTGCATTTATATGTATATCGCGTGACAATGCAATATTAAAAGCTTTGTACCTAAAAGTTTTTAGGTTTTCGATATTATTTGGCCTACGTTAGTTGTACCATGTCTCCCAATACCGTCAGCAACTCAAATGGCTTCATCAATCCCGTACTCATCTCAAATGGCTTCATCAATCCCGTACTCATCTCAAATGGCTTCATCAATCCCGTACTCATCTCAAATGGCTTCATCAATCCCGTACTCATCTCAAATGGCTTCATCAATCCCGTACTCATCTCAAATGGCTTCATCAATCTCGTACTCATCTCAAATAGCTTCATCAATCCCGTACTCATCTCAAATGGCTTCATCAATCCCGTACTCATCTCAAATCGCTTCATCAATCCCGTACTCATCTCAAATAGCTTCATCAATCCCGTACTCATCTCAAATAGCTTCATCAATCCCGTACTCATCTCAAATCCTTCCTTTCTTTTCCCACCATATCACTGATTTCCCTTTTGTTTGTCCCTTCTTCTGTATACGATAAATCGTGAAATAAATAAATGATGACCTGCTTTTTGTATTCAGTATCATTATTTTAATTTAGGACTTGCTTTTTTTCACCAAAGTGACCGCAAAAAGAAATTAATTGGAGCATGTGAGGATCGATAACGGAATGAAATGCGTAGTTCTAGCAAATGATAAATTACAATAATATAATGACCGTTTATCAATAACTAATTATTTATAAACATCCCGTACAAGCTGGATATCTTGGAAATGAGGGGTCAGAAGGTTGAGAAGCACGCGGCTGGCGAAAGAACAGACTGTCTGACATACATACATTACAATATCGCTACAATAATCTATCGAAACGGAAAATGCAATACTACAGGGGGTTTTACAAAAAGACTGGCACTATTTAAAGTCCATTCACAATAAAAGTTGAGGCTAAGATCCTATAGAGAATGTGCTAGTCCCAGCAATACAAGTACACCCCGGAAACGTTATGGGCCCAGGAGGGAAAGTAAAAAAATAGTTATTCATGCCACTGCCAAGTAATGAGAGCCATTGTAACATGAGTGCTAGTTTGTGCCACTAAACGAATGATAAATGATAAATGATAAATGATAAATGATAATGATTTATTTGCTTTAAATGTGGTAGGTAATTATAAATTATTGGAAGAAATTCTGAGTATCGAAGTATCGTAAACGAAGCGAAGCTGAGTGGCACAATAGACAGCATGAGGGTTACAATAGCTAATTGCGTGCAGTGGCATACAATACTTTTTCTACGACCATGAAATAAATAAAAAAACATTGAAATTTTGTCAGTTGAAAAATAAGTTTTTTTTTCAAAGTACCTACGTATTACTGGATTCAAATATTAAAAAAAATCACAGTTGCATGACATTGAAAATAAACTCGGGCAAAATTTATTTCCTATCCTATCCATCCTATCTCAAAAAATGCCCAACGCGCCTAAAGAAATGAAAACTTCTTTAGGCGCGTTGGGCATTTTTTGAGATAAGAATAAACCATTGTTTTCGTGACTCCGTGAGCGACACCGACACCTTACCAGGAACATTCGCAGGATCAAAACTTATAAAATTGTAAAAAGTTTTCACTTCTGTCGGCAGTACAGTAGTGGTTAGGGATTTTCTCAAATACCTTCTTATGTATTTTTTGAATATTTTTATTTAAAAACCACATAAGTAGACATTTTGGCGCCGAGCGTTTGGTGCAACACAATTTGACGCTGCGCACACGCGCGACGCTGCCGGCTGTTCCTCCGCCAGGGCGAAGTAACTATTTAGTAATCTGTGGCCGGGGGGAGCCGGGCCCGGCCGGGTGCAAAACAAAATGTTATAACCCATTATTGTAATAAAAGCGCGTGACTTAAAGTTTATATGTAAGGTATGATGGAGATGAAAGTAATGAAAGATATATAAAAAATAGAGAACACGGAAAATAAAATGAAACCCACAAAATTCAATCCTTTTTTAAATATTTTTTAATGTATTTTTGATGAAGGGTATCATTGTAATATTTCTAATTATGAGGTTCATCAGATTTTTACAATATTATTATTAGAATTACCCTTTTTAGGGCTCCGTAGTCAACAAGAAACCTTCATAGTTTCGTCATGTCAGTCTGTCCGTCTGTCCGCGGCATCTACTTTTGAAATAAAAACGTGCGACTAAAAAGTTTAAAGTTTACGTCCAATAACTACTGTATGTAAGTTATCCAAATCCTAATGAAAATTGCTAGAAACATACACTCAAAATTTTCCAAGTTGTAACTTCGTGACTATCCTGCTGATTTGCAGCAGAAGAAAACCTACAAACAAAATCGTTAAATCCCATCAAAAAGCCAATCAAAATAACTACAAAAACTTAACCCCTATTTTTTGGTCAGTGGGGTAAAAATGTCTCCTATGGCACTCACAGGATCGCTCACTCTAAAATCCTACTAATATTATGATATACAAAAAATTATATATTGCCTACGCTACGTTTACCGGTGCGCGGTTACCATTCGAGAACTTTACTGCTCCAACTTCTTGCCTGTTTTTACGAGCTGTGTGCCCCGCTAACTGCCACTTAAGTTAAGCATTCTGAGAGCTACGTCGGTTACTTTGGTTCTCCTACGGATTTACTCGTTTCTGATTCGATCACGCAGAGAAACTCCGAGCATAGCACGCTCCATTGCCCTTTGGGTGACCTTGAGCCTTCTTATGAGGCCCATAGTAAGCGACCATGTCTCAGTTCCATAATTCCCGACTAACGCAAGCAATTTTTCAAAGATCTTTCAATCTTTGAATGCGGACTTTTTTTTTAAATCCTATCCTACTAATATTATAATTGTGAAAGTTTGTATGTTTGGATGTTTGTTATTCTTTTATTGAAAACTACTGAACGTATCTGGATGAAATTTGTTAGGTCGACAGATTAGAACCTGGATTAAAGCGAGGTATTGATTGGAACAGTTATCTCTATCTTTTTCTTTACGTGTAAAGAGTAAAGAAAATAACCATACTTTTTCAATGGTTTTAGGTTTCAGATAAAAAATAATAACATTACTCACTTTATAATATCATAACAAATCTTATTGTACATTCTTCAAAATTTATAAAGTAACGGTATAAACCTATCTTTAGGATTTTTTCCTATCGAGCCAAAACTACTCAATCGTGTTTCTAATAGCTTTGAACTTTAGGGACATCATCAACAATAAGGGTATTTTTTTCAACCTTGGGTTTTCTATCGTTTTGGAGTAATTGACATCAACAAACAAAAATAACAGAAATCTGTAATATTCCCGCCTAGGTTACTTTTTTCTACGCTCGCGTGCACTGCGCACCCTCGAAGACGGTCATAGAAACTATGTTCACGCGTGCGAAGACGCTGGCAAAAGCTAGTAAAATACTAATTTTCGTAAAAAAAACGGTTGTCTGTAAAGTCGGTTTACTGACGATAGTTGAACGTGACAACGTCATAAGAAAATACTGATGGAATGGTTTCATAATATCGAAAACGGAACGCCTCACGGAACGCCTCAGAGCGAGGTAACGACGGAACGCCTCAGAGCGAGGTAACGACGCATGGTAACGACGCATTTTTTCGTGCGTGCAGCCGGCTCCATCGAATTATAAGACGTTATCACGTCAATATAATAACTTTCATGTACCTACAAGCTTTCATTTGAAAATAATTTAAATTATTTCGTATTCTTCGCAGCAAACTCTTTCATTTGATACAAGTTGGACACCCACACCACGTGGGTGCATTAAAAACAACTGGTCTGCCATATTAGATCTAGAATAACGTCACCTATCTAACTATACTCTTATTTAGGGTTCCGAAGTAAACAAGGAACCCTTATAGTTTCGCCATAATCTGTCTGTGTGTCTGTCCGTCTGTCCGCGGCTTAGCTCAAAGACTATTAATAATAGAAAGCTGTAATTTGGCACGGTTATACATATTAATCACGCCAACAAAGTTGTACAGTAAATCTTCGAAAAAATATTTTCACATGTAAACAGGGGGTTAATATGTTTTTGCTAACGTACCCTATCGTGTGGGTATCGTTGAATAGGTTTTTTGATTCAGGGATCGATATGCGAAATATTAAGCATTAAAGTGCTAGTTTTCGTTCGAGTCAAGTGTCCCCCTCCCCCTACAAGCTTAATGTTATTTCAGCATATCTGAAAAAAAATATGTAAATAGTAGGACATTTAATTAATTTAAAAGGAAAACTATTACGGCTAAGTAGGTAGGCTTTCGTAGTTTAGGAGTAACAGTCGACCAACTTAAGATACGCAGTTGAATTTGTCAAAAGTTCATAGATTTTCCATACAAAATGTTCTATTACAACCAACTGTAAACTGTAAATATAATTTTGTTTTTTAAAATAAACATTCGTTTTTTGAAAAGACTTCAGAACTCTACTTCGCGCGAGACCGAATCGCACATGGCCAGTTTTTTTTAATTTACAATTGGTAAGCCCTTGACATCATCTCACCTGATGGTAAGTGACCATGATGCCGTAGATGGAAGCGGGAATTATAAACTAGAATATGCTTTATTATATTACCCACGACGGAACGGAGAATGCGTTTAGGGTGAGAGGTTGTTTGTTTGTGAGTGCAGACGAATGTTTCCAAAACTAACTAATGTGTCTCGAAAACTACGAGGCTGATATCCTTGCGGCTTTTTTGTATATAAAAGGTATCATTTAAGAGTAGGTACTTAGCCATGCGGCGGTACACCGGGCCGCCAGCGCTTGCGCAGCAGCCGAGATGGTTGGCGCCAATGTTGCCGTTCACATCAAACACTACGAGGCTGATTTCCTTGCGGTTTTTTGCATTGTAGAGGTATCTTTTCAAAGCAGGTCCTTAGACTTATTTTATGGCGGTAGACCACCAGGGAGTGCTGCAGCAGCGAGGATGGTTGGCGCTTGAGGGCTTCTCTACTCAGCCGACTCCGTTGCAGTTTTTTTGCATTAGGTTAATGGGTGTCATTTCAGAACAGGTTAAAAGACATGTTTTACAGCTGTAGACCTCCACGGGGGGGGGGGGGGGGGGGGCGCTTCAGCAGCCAGGACGGTTGAAGCTTGAGGGCTTCTCAGAAACTATTCAACCGATTCCCCTACGGTTTTTTGCATTGTATGTCATTTCTACCATACTGCCCAATGAGAAGGGTATTGTTTTTCGGGTCTATTTATGTATGTATGTCCGTATCTTCGGCTGAGCCTGTGCCTGGACAACGGTTTGATGGAGTTTTGAGTGCGAGGTGTCCTTAGATTTTTGTTGATCCAGAAAGTGACATAGGATTCATTTTACCCCACTTGCCCAAAAAAAGAGGTAATGTTTTTTGTAGTCGGGTTTTTAATTATATAAATTGGTAAGGTTTTACAGGCGTAGACCATCAGGTAGCGCTGCAGCTCAATAAAAATTTACAAAGCATTCTTATTATATTATGAAAGTTTAGAAGAATTTGAAGAATCTACGACATACAGACAACTGAACCTTTATAAGTAAGCATTTCAAGGCTTTGAATGGGAAGGAGAATTAACAGAATAGGGTACTCTCTAAAAAGTTTAAAATAAATAGCAAAATTTAAAGTTTTGAAAAAGCCCCACAACATGTGGTCAAACTTTACTAAAGAAAGGATTAAATAACTTTTTAAAGTCCACCGACTAGAGGGAAACAAGAAACGAAAGATAAATTTAAAAAAAAATACAGATTATCCGTCGGGGACAGCCATTATTTGCTGTGAAATAAATTGAATATACGCAATTTTATGAGTTCAGTATGTAATGTAGTTTTGATCAATATAAATTAAACCCGAAATTTCGAACATAGAGGGCGAGGGCAGCCCCCGACGGATTTTCTTGAATTTTTTAAAATTTGTCTTTCGTTTCTTGTTTCCCTCTAGTCGGGGGACTTTAAAAAAGTTACCTATGTAATCCTTCTTTAATTATGTTTGACCACACATCGTCGTGGGCTTTATTCAAATTTTTAATTGTTTTTTATTTAATTTTGAATTTTATATTCACTTTTGACCAAGGAAATTCTATATATCTAATATTTATATTTAGATGTATATAAATGCCTTGCGTTTGGCACACTGAGCATTTGGATTTTTGAGCATAAAAACTCTTTGCTCACCTCAAAGTTTTTAGGTTTTCGAAAATAATTTTAATTGAAGCTAAACTCATTATCCATAATGAGTTCCAAGAAATATTACTACAGTAGGTAATCACGAAGTGTTAACGAGTACAATAAGGTAGTTTTATTATTTATTTGCTTTAAAGTTGATAAAAATACCGCGAAGAAATCAAGTTAACTATTCTTTAGAAATCCTTACTATAATATTATAAATGTGAAAATGTGTTTGTTTGTTTGTTACCTTTTCACGCTTCAACGCCTTGACCAATCTTTATGAAATTTGGCATGCAGGTAGCCTGTGTCACGGGGAAGGACATAGGCTACTTTTTATCCCGGGAAAATAGCATAATCTGATGCAGTTCCCGAGGGAACTAAAAAAATACTCGATTGTTGTGATTTTTTGCACAGAGATGTTGAGTAGGTGGGAAACGACATAATTTACTAATCACCCTTTATGACTGTCATAAAAACGATGGGGCGGAGGCGCGGGAAAATGCTAATGAAAGATAAATTTAAATTATTTTTTCTGGTATGAGGTCAAAATACCAATAACATTCGTTTGGTAGATGTACTTGCATAATTGTATCGGCTAGTCGTGTCGTGCAACAAAGCTAACTTTATTTACTTCATTGTAAATTGTAATTAAAAAGATTCGCACATATACAGGTTGTAACAAAATTGGTGTAGGTCCCGTTACCTGGGGCTCTACTTCTCACACTGAACAACTTTTCCACAGTCAATTCTCAAAAAAACAGTAGATAGAAAAAGATAGTTATTTAATATTATAGATGTGAAAATGTGTTTGTTTGTTTGTTTATTACCTTTTCACGCTTCAACACCTTGACCAATCTTAATGAAATTTGGCATGCAGGTAGCCTGTCTCCCGAGGAAGGACATAGGCTACTTTTTATACCGTGAAAATAGCATAGCCCGATGCAGTTCCTGATGGGAACTGAAAAAATACTCTTTTTTTGTTTAATTTCTTTAACATCGCAACGGAACATTCCCTCTCGTATATCTACCAGATACGCTAGACTACCAGGCTTATGATATAGCGTCCTCACTCACCGACAGCTAGGTCATATAGTGAGGGCCGCTATTCCTGCCAACACCATAAGGTGAAGACAAGGACCAGTTACGGTAGGTCTTGCCGCCAATTAAGACGCTTGTCCCGGTACTCTGCAAGGCGAGTGCCTCGTGGAAGAGAACCACTACCTACTGTCCAGGTAGGTCCCGGAGCTGTGGGCGCGCTCATCTCCCGCGGCTTTCGCTGCTGGCGGTTCGATCCCCGCTCGGGACGACTTCGCAACGGAACAATGAATTGTTGTGATTTTTTGCAGAGAGATGGTTGAGTGGGTGGAAAATGACATGATTTACTAATTACCATATCCTAACATAGTTCCCAAAGAGATATGAAAAGAAAAATATGTCCACGCTCGCGAGCCGCTTGCGGCTCGCGCACTGCGACCCTTCTAAGATGTCCACGCGGGCGAAGCCGCGGGTAAAAGCTAGTACTTAATATATATGTATTAAAAACATGCTTACCAAGTCGCAAAGAAAAAGAGATATCAGACTTGATAAAAACAATTACAAATAATGTGGGTTTGTATGGGATTACGATTTTTGATGGAACAACGAACTACCCAGCTTAGTAAGTGTTATTAAATTTCATTTAAATCGTTAGAGCTATTTTTGAAAATGAAAAATCTAACTAGACCATAAATTTTTATGGGAAGTACCTTACTCCGAGTTTTCCTGGAATAATGATAATAACCGTACAGTAGGTCGTATAAGGTTGTAGTACCTAACACATATTTTTATTAAAATCGTTAGAGCCATTATTGAGAAAAAAATAATGTGTTTTTTCATTATGTTGGCAACCCTAAAAAAAATAAGATAGGCTAAATTTGAAAGTAAAGAGCTAAAGATGTAAAAATAATATTTCTCTTACCCAACTTTCATACAATCCGATCAGTGATTTAGGAGCTGTCGAGTCTGGAAACACACACACACACACACACACACACAGATACTGGACCAATTTCTTCCAAAATCGATTTCTGGATATTTTAAAAGCAATCGCTCCTGTAACTAAAAAAATCAAAATGGCGGCCACTTTTTTAATTCTGGCAACGGATTCGTGACTTAGGACCTCAGGGACCCCCAGATATCGATTTTGGAAGCCATCGGTCTATTAAATAAAAAGTTCAAAATGGCGGCCACTTTTTCAGTTTTCACAAAGTATTCTTGATAAGGGACTTCAGGGACCCCCAGATATCGATTTTGGAAGCAATCGGTTCAGTAACTTAAAATTTCAAAATGGCGGCCATTTTTTCAATTCTGACAACGAAATCGTGATAAGGGACCTCAGGGACCCCCAGATATCGATTTTGGAATCAATCAGTCCAGTTACTAAAAAGTTTAAAATTGCGGCCACTTTTATTCAATTCTGACAACAGGATTCGTTATGACTAATGAGAGAGAAATGAAATGAAATGAAATAGTTTATTTGTGGAAACACAGTAATAAGGATCTTAGTTTAAATTATAGTTAAATGGAACAGTGTGTTTCGCCAATAAATGGCATACAAAATACTTATAATTCTAATTATAATGTCAATAAAGAAATTAATAAGTACCTTCTCATAAAATTATTGATTAAAAAATTCATTTAAGTCATAAAAGCATTTGTCTGTCAGCCAACTAGCAAGTTTGTTTTTAAAATATTTTTGTGGGAGCTCCCTGAAGTCACGAGGTATGTGATTATAAACCTTAATTGACATAAAATAACAGTTTCTCTCATATACAGAGCTTTTGCATTTTGGTACTAACAATCGCGTAAGGTCTCTGTCTCTTAACCTAGGATGCTGTTCAGCATGTTTAAAAAGATTCGGATGATTCTTTACAAATGTTCCTATTTCTAAAATGTATAAGCTTGTAAGCGTTAGAAGGTTGTGTTTCTTGAAAAGAGGACGACATGTGTCAATTGGTCCTGCTCCACTTATTGCTCTTACACATTTCTTTTGTGTGAGAAATATATTAGTTGCATCCGTTGAGTTGCCCCACAGAACGATGCCATATCTTAAAACCGATGCAACATATCCATGGTAAGCAGTTAGTGCAGTTTTTTCTCCGTTAATCTTTCTTAACTGTCTAAGAGCGTATACAAATCTACTTAATTTGGAGCATACATATTGGACATGAGATTTCCAATAACAGTGTTGGTCTAGTATTATACCGAGAAATTTTATTTCACTAGTTTCTTGTATTGGTTGACCTTCAAAAGTAATGTTGGGATGGAGTCGTTTTGTTTTGTAGTTAGAAAACTGTATGAAACTGGTTTTAAGAATATTTACTTTCAGTTTATTTATTTCTAGCCACTCGGTAATTCGCCCAACACAATCGTTTAATACGTCCTCGTAAAGTACAGAGTCATCCTTATAGGGAACAATAACCGATATGTCATCCGCAAATAATATTGTTTCGTGTGTCGACTGTACTGGTAGCTCATTTATGTAAAGGAGAAAGAGGAGTGGTCCCAATACACTACCTTGTGGGACGCCGCGTTTGTTGTATTGGAAAGTAGATTTAAACGTAGTTAATTCCTTATTTGTCTCTAATCGGCTCAATTGCACACACTGCTTTCGATCTGATAAGTATGTATTGATCCATTCTAAAGCGGGTCCTCGTATGCCATATCTAAAGCATTTTTTGAGAAGAATGTCATGGTCAACATAATCAAACGCTTTACTCATGTCGAAAAAGATGACTATTGTCGGTATTTTTTCATTTATAAATTTAGTAATACGCTGCACCAATGCATACGCCGCTAAAGTGGTTGATTTTGCGGTTTGGAAACCAAATTGAGTATCACTTAAAATATCGTGTTTGTAAAGAAACTCAAATAGACGGCTTTGCATCACTTTTTCAAACAGTTTAGAAATAGTAGGTATGAGAGTAATAGGGCGATAGTTATTTAAGTCTTCTTTAGAACTCTTTTTGTGTAGTGGTTTTACAATTGAAATTTTTAGTTTTGTTGGGAATTTTCCTTCAGTAATCGAAAGGTTAACTAGATAGGTAAGAATAGGAGTCAACTCCCTAACACAAGCTTTTAATACGTGAGTGGAGATACAGTCATAGCCCACAGATTTAGTATTGTTAAGAGACATAATAACTCTAGCCATCTCATATCCTCAGAACACGGTTTGAGAAAAATACTGCTCTTTAGGCATTTTCCTTCGTGTTTTGTGTAATATTTGGGTTTTTTATTTGTATTAATTTCTGTTACGTTAATGAAAAACTTGTTAAACGCTTCCGCTATATCTTGAGGTCTATATAAGGTATCCCCATTATATATAACTTTGTCAATTCCTTCATTCGGTCTCACGCAGTTTGTTTTATCTTTGATTACCTCCCAAGTTGCTTTACATTTGTTTTTACACAATTTTAAATATTTATTATAATTATTTTTCTGAGATCTATTGATGCAATTTCTTAGCAATTTACTGTAGTTCCGCAGCATATTTTTATTTACGTCTGTCTTTTTTTTGTAAAACGCTGATCTTAGTTTTCTTTTATTTGCACAAGATATTTTGATGCCTTTTGTTATCCATTTCGGTTTTTGCGTATTTGATTTGACTTTTACCCTAATTTCAGGAAAACACAAGTTGTAAAAAAGACACAGTGTATCATGAAAAGACGCAAAAGCTGTATCAAGACTAATGTCATTAGAACTAGTTATTTCTGACCAACTCAAGCTTTCCAAGCAATTTTTAAATTTTATTATATTTTCTTCGGCGTAGTCTCTTTTCCTAATATACCAGAATGTTTCCCGACGTTTTTTATTTGGCATTGGAAACTCTAGCGTTTGACATGTATCGTGATCAGATAGGTACACTTTGTGAACTTCTCCAACAGCATCTTGAATGTTACTTATAAATAAATCAAGACATGAGTTAAGGCGGGTCGGGACTGTTATATGCTGGATTAAATTATAATTATTAATAATATTTATAAACTCTCTAGAGCAAGGTGTGTCCATTAATGTATTTATATTGAAATCACCTGCCAGAATTATTTTCCTTTTTGTTTTAGAAGCGACTTCATGTAGGAGTAAATCTAATTTATCTAAGAACCATTTCACTTCTTTGAAACTGATTGAAGGAATCCTGTAAATGCAAATTACGACACATTTATATTCCGGTATATCTATTCCACAGCATTCGAAGTATTTTTCCACCGACATTTGTGTACATTTGGAGATAACTTTAAAATCGACACTATATCGTAAAAGTATACATGTACCGCCACGATTTTTAGATTTCCTGCAAAACGATGAGGCTAGCCGGAAGTTCTTTAATCTAATATTTGATTCATTCCCTGATTTGACAAATGTTTCACAAAGACAGATAATATCCACATACTTTTTGTTTTCAGTGAAGTCGTCGATACATACCTCGATTTCCGGAAGTTTATTGATTAAACCTTGTATGTTTTGATGGAAGAGAAGAACAGAGTCATTATGTAAATAACTTATTTTAGGCACGAAAAAATTTTGAAGAACTAATAGAGCGTTTGTCGTTCTCCAGATTCCTAACTTTCGGTTTTATTGTCGGAAAGTAGTACGGAATTGTTCCCGGTTTAGGTCCTACATTTGAAGTCTCATGTTTGTTCTCCAAATTCCTATCTTTCAGTTTTATTTTCAAAAAATAGTATGGAATTGTACCTGGTTGTGGTTGCATGTTTGAAGATTTGTCACAAGAAGCCCTAGAAACCTTTGAATTGTTAGTACCAACATTATGCTTTAGAACTATGCCATTGCAAGGCAAGAATTTTTGTCTGTAGTCATTTGTATTTATTATTAGGTTAAGTTTTTTGCATATTAATTTTCTATACTTACTTTGCTGATAAACTACCTCAGAGAAATCAACAAAAGTACAATTTAAATTGTTGCAAAAAAGTTTTAGTGTTGAGTTCAATTTTCTTTCATTTAAGTTTATGTTTTTCCATGTTGCCAGTAATATTATTTTAGACTTCTCTAAGTGTTTCACAGCTGCTGACAATTCATACAGTATTTGAGAAGGGTTTTGGTCGTTTTCACCAATACTTAAAACTACGTAGTCTTCAGATGTAGCATTTATCTTGTAACATTCACTCAAAATCTCGGAGGTCGAAGCATATGGTTTCGTTATTGAAGATATCTGATATTCTTGATTTAGCTGCCAGTTTTGTTTTCTTTCTTTTCTGGATTGCAGAAGCTCGGATGCCAATCCTACGCATTGTTGACCCCCAAATATATATAAACAGCGATGTACATTTGATGAAATATTTTCAGTTCCTGTTTTAATGTTATTTTCAAAGTTTTGTAGTTTCATATTAGAAGTGTCATTCACATCGATGTCCCTTGTTATATTACCAATTTTGTCATAAATTTCATTGTCGTCATTGTTACTCCGTTTCGGTCTTTATGAAAATTCTGTTCGATTTGATGTCACTTGCAGCTCAGCTGTTTTGTCAATATCCTCTATGGTAGTACCATTGTCGTTTGTATTTTCACTACTGTTTTCATTAGTCAAGATTAGTCCTGAGAAGGATTCGGGTTGAGCTGATGCTATTTGAGGTTTGACTGTTATGTCACTGATATGAAGATGAAGCTCAGGAGTTTTTAGTTTTAAAGGAGTTAGGGATTTATTAAAATCATTTTTTTTTCTATTTAAGCTTCTTGAATTTGTTTTTTCTTTTAATGTGTCAGATTGATTCTTTTTATTAGTTGATTTGCAAATTCGTGTCAATATTTCCATATTCTTTTCCAATTCTTTTATTTTGTTTTTTAGCGTACTATTCTCTAACAATAAATTCTCTATCTCATTTTCGGCTGTCTTTAAGTTGGTTTCCAAAGTTAAGTTTGTTGCCATTAAGGAGTCTAAATCTTCTTTAAGGGTTTTCCCTAAGTCGGGACAACTTCTATTAAGAGTGTTATTTTTTGATATATCAGAATACATATCATCGGAATCATCGGTAGCCAGGGATTCAAACGAATTTTCAGTAGTGATATTAATTACAAGCTTTTGATTTTCGGTGCTCTTGTCTTCACCTGGATCATTTGTTAATTCCGATTCGGCTTTTTTCTGTAATCTTAACTGTCCTTGGCAGTTATGACATTCCCATGAATTTCTATTTGCCGTAGTCATGAGATTATATTTTTTTTCTAAAACTTTTGTACATTTTAAATGATATATGTGATTGCAGGATGAGCATGTTAAGCGTTGTTGTCTAGTTGTTATTTGTTTGCTACAGTTATCACACTTTGGTGCCATATTTTCGTTGCAAACGAATGCTATTAGGAATTAGTGATTTAACGCACTGTGTCGTGTTCTAGAACTTCGTGGTGCAATTCGGACCGCACTACTTGACAGGTGATCGACGATCGACGGGCGATTAGAAAAAAAAAAAAAAAACTTGTAATATTCTCTTGAGGTTGAGGTTGTTTTTTGGTTGGACGGATAAATAACCAATCATTTGTTAAGATCTGCTGCTATTCGTGGTTAGCTCAGGGACCCCCAGATATCGATTTTGGAATCAATCCAGTTACTAAAAAGTTCAAAATTGCGGCCACTTTTTTCAATTCTGACAACGGTTTCGTTATGACTTATGAGAGAGCTCAGGGCCCCCAGATATCGATTTTGGAATCAATCAGTCCAGTTACTAAAAAGTTCAAAATTGCGGCCACTTTTTTCAATTCTGACAACGGATTTGTTATGACTTATGAGAGAGCTCAGGGCCCCCAGATATCGATTTTGGAATCAATCAGTCCAGTTACTAAGTGCGAAATTGCGGAAACGTTTTTCAATTCTGACAAAGGATTCGTTATGACTTATGAGAGAGCTCAGGGACACCTAGATATCGATTTTGGAAGCAATCGGTACATTAAATAAAAAGTTCAAAATGGCGGCAATTTTTTGAATTGTGACAACGGATTCCTGATAAGGCACCTTCAGATGTTGATTTTGGAAGCAATCGGTCCAGTAACTAAAAGTTTAAAATGGCGGCCACTCTTTTCAACAACGGATTATAGTATGTATATCATATTCGTTAAAAAACACCCCACTATAATACCTATAAAATGAGCCATATTTGAGTTATCCTCGACTACATCGTCACTTACCATCAAGTGAGATGTCGTCTAACTCACACAAATTTTTAATTTTAAAAAAGTACCTATCGATATTTAATTTATATAATAAATTTTAAAACCACTTTGTTACAATTAATTGTTTAATAATTTTAAATTTAGTTAAAAAATAATTGTAGCTAAATCAATAATTTTAAAATAATTATAACAAAATATTTTAATATTTATTTAAATCATATTAAATAATTTTTAATAACTGGCAAACTCCGAGAGTTATTACTATTTTTAATTTAGCATAATCCCTACTTTTTGATTTAGCTAGCAATGTTCGTATGTAGGTATGTATGTCCGCTTCATATCTTGCAAATATTTTAGAGCGACTTCCAGGGGTCCGATTGAGCTAAAATTTAATATGCAACCGTATTTCTGGCGACAATATATCTTTTTTGGTATTTTGAAGTGGATCTGATGATGATGCACTACGGAGGTGGAATCAAGGTCCCTGGATCGTCCATTGGTTTCAACCAAATCACAGGAAATATTGTACCTCTCAACTCGGCCTTTTAGTACTTCGTAATCAACAAGGAACTCTTATAGTTTCGCCATGTCCGTCTGTCTGTCCGCAACTTAGCCCTAATACTCTGAGCACAGTAAGCTGTAATTTGGCATGGGTATACTTACCACGCAGACTAAGTGGTAAAATAAAATCTTGAAAAAAAAAATTTTAGGGTACCTCCGTTCCCACTTTACGAATGCAATGACCATGCAGCTAATGTCCATTCGCTATTAATGACCATGCAGCTAATGTCCATTCGCTATTAATGACCATGCAGCTATTGACCATGCAGCTAATGTCCATGCAGCTAATGTCCATTCGCTATTACTGACCATGCAGCTAATGTCAATTCGCTATTAATTGATACAGCAGAGTGGGGCGGAGCAGCAGCAGCAGCGTGTAGCTACAGATAGTATAGTGATCTGTGGATCGCACGACACGACACGACTCGACGAAGCGGGCCGTGCGCGGTCATTCATCCTCCCGCGATATTCATTTGCGCGGATATTAAAGCGATTTGAAGTCCTAGCGTGATGGTATTTACCTTTTTGGATAGCTGGATTTATAGTCTATGAATTATACCTGAAAATTTGAACTCGAAAAGTTATTGGTTATTAGGCAATTCAACAAAACAGGATTTTTTTGATGTTTTTTTAATCTATATTTTTCAACTTTTGAAAACACCCATGTAACTTTAGTAAGTGAATTATAGACCATTTCAATACCCCTTGAAGCACATTAGATTTTTTTTAAATCGGTGCAGTATTTATTGTGATGTAAAACAGAAACCACTGGCCGCCATCTTTAATTGGCTCCGACCCCCCCCCCCCTTCCACCACTTTATCACCTGACGGACGACTGACAGTTCCATGATCAGTACATAACAAGGAATTCAACGATATCACTAATATCTAGGTATAGAGATGAAGTACATAATATGAAACTCGGTTTCTAGAGGACTTAGGCGAAAAATGCTCCACACTATGACAAAGTCTTTCCTTATCCAAAATTCCCTGCATAATCCTTTCCAGTCTGGTTTCCGCTCCGGTCATAGTACGGCTACTGCTCTTGTAAAGATCACTGATGACATTCGTTATGGCATTGATAACCAACAGCTTACTGTCCTCACATTGCTTGATTTCAGTAACGCGTTTAACACCGTAGATTATGATATCTTGTTAGGATTGCTGCGATCCCTTAACATCTCTCCTGCAGTGATAGGTTGATTTTATAGCTACCTTGCTGGTCGTTGTTAGCGCATACACATCGAAAACACCGTCTCTTCTTGCTGCAACATCTCTGCTGGTGTTCCGCAAGGCGGTGTCCTATCTTCTCTTCTTTTCGCTATTTTTATCAGCTGTATAACATATTCCCTCTTCTCCTACTATAACCTTTATGTACAAGATCTCCGAATTTACACCCAATTTTCGTTCCTTGATCTCCCGGTGGCAATCAGGACCATCAATGATGATCTTGAGCGCATTCTTGCCTGGAGTCAATCCTACGGACTTAGCGTAAACTCTGCCAAGACAAAGACCATCATAATCGGCAGTCCTTGGTTTACGTCAAGGATTAATTACGGCCTTCTGTCCCCATTTATTTTTGACGGGGTTAACATTCTCTTCAGCGAAACGGTAAAGAATATTGGGGTGATATTCGATCGCTGTATTTCTTAGAAACCGCACGTGACTGAAGTGAGTAGGAGGATTTTTGCTGCTTACGGCTCGCTTAGGCGATTGAGAAAATTTTTGCTTAAACGTACTACTCTTGCTTAATCGTTGCTTTTGCCCGTGCTTGATTACGCTGATGTTTGCTACCCTGAACTTACCATAGAGCTTAAAAACAAACTTGATCCTCTGCAAAACCTTTGCATCCGCTTCTTTTTTAGTCTTCCAAAATTTGACCATGTTTTCATTTTCGTGCTCAACTTAAATGGCTACCTATTCCCTGTCGGCGGGATTCACACATCTTGTAAAAATAAATAAAAAAATAATTATAAAATAATCATCATCCTCTATAAAATCCTTTCTAATCCTGTCACTCCTTCTTACCTCAAAAATCGCTTTTTATTTTGTTCATCTACCTTAAACCATACCTTGCGGAAATCCAGCACCCTAATCCTCGATATCTCCATCCACTCTTCCTCTGTTTACTCCAACTCTTTCACAGTTCAAGCAATCCGGCTGTGGAATTCGCTGCCTGAGTCTTTCAGGCGTGCTCCAACGCTATAATCTTTTAAAAGGCTTGTGAAAGCTCATTACTTAACTTAATAATATCTGTGTTCTCTGTTTTTAAATCCTTTTTTTCCATCTTGCTTACTATCTCATTTTCCTTTCTTTACCATGGATAGATAAAATGTATAATGTATTTATGTACATGTTTTTGTTTGTTTATGTATATATGTCGGAGCGCAAGGACGTGGCGCCATCTATGCATGCGTCGAAGCACCGTGTGTTTTATCTTGAAATGTCAAGCGGTTAGCTAGGGTAGTCATAATAGTCACTTTTGCCAAGGCGTGGTCGGTGCGGGACCGGAAACCGGAAGTTGGTAGTGTTGGTACTTGTTTGTTAGCCAATCAGAATCGTTGTGAATATCGAACCATCAAAGACAATGCAGCCTACCTACAGAGGCTACGACAGAGGCGCCAATTATTTTACGAGCACTTTTGATCGAGCAGCTGAACTGTCAACTTGGGAAGCCAGCCCCGTGCCAAACTCATCGCAGTCTATAAAATAATCGGTTTTCATCCGAATCATCGTTAAGCCTCGTGCTGCAAACGTGTGTGAATATTGATTGTACACTCCAAAACTTTGCAAAGACGAGTTTATTTCTTAGATACGGCCAAAACCCTTCTGATGATCCGAAATCAGAATTGGGATAGGACACGGACACCCCACGAGTTCCAGATAGTGATGTGTGCAAGACAAAATAGAAAGTGCTTCTGGAACAACGAAATCAGAATTTTCTGACGCTGATACTAGCCACGCGGACGCCATCATCGTCACATGAATTGAGGTTACCCAATTTCAACCCCGATAGATCGGATGTGAATGCACGTGCATGGATTGCTACTACGGATCTGTGTATTTACGACCCATATCGGCAAGGGGCAGGGCCACTACATGTCTAGCTGCTTGAAGTAATGCAGCCAAGAGGGAAGCACCTGCGAAGCTGCCCCAGTGATGGAGAAGAGAGTCGACCTTTGCGTGGTTGATGCACAATACTGGAATTCCATCGGGTGAGCAGTTTTCATTAAAGAGAAATCTGTTGTTATCTGTTGTGTCAGTGCAAGTTAAGAGGCACTGATTAGGTACACGACTACCATTGACAATGCTACAGACTGACGACAGCTGCTTGTCCGACTCTTTAGTCTGACGACTCAATGTCGGCACGGAGCCGACACGACACCTTGGTTCTGAACCATCATAGACTAACTGACCATAAACTAACTAATCATAAGCTACAACAAAGAATAACATGGTGCCGACCATATGATTTGGTCGTTTCCGTGTAGATTTGTTTACAGCCTGTGTTTTTTGGTCAGGTTTCCTGATGATACTTGTAGTGACGACTGCAAACTATTTCTCATTTTTACCGTCATTCCTTTTCCCCTGTGTACCACGGCGTACAAGACCGCCCAGAGCACAGCATCGACCTTTCCTTTTTTTTTAGGGCCCCTGTGTACCACGGCGCATATGGACATATGCGCCTAGAGCACAGCATCGACCTGACCTTTATCATTTTAGAGCCTCTGTGTGTCACACAGCATCGACCTCTACGTATTCCCCTATTTTTTGTGAGCTTTGCCCTGTGGAAGGGGAGTTCAAGTACCTACCTTTTTTTTGTGAGCTTTGCCCTGTGGAAGGGGAGTTCAAGTACATACCTTTTTTTTTTCGTGAGCTTTGCCCTGTGGAAGGGGAGTTCAAGTACCTACACAGCTCATCGTCATCACATCAGCCAGGCAACGATCACTGCTGTACAAAGGCGCAATCGCTTGGCAGGCAGGTGGGCGATCGCGGTGTGTGGCACGGCACGCAGAAAAGACGCTGCTGCCCATGCTCCGGTCTTTGATCCATTAGTCACCTCTTACCACACCCTCGGGAAGAGATGGGTGGTGCTATTCTAGGGCCACACCACAGGCCTACTTATCAGTAGTAGATTTATGATAAGTTAGGTAATCTGAATACCTAACTTAAACACATATCCACTCCTCATTACAGATTATGGCAGCTGCTGGGCACGCATCGCCGTCAGGATGGCCGTGTCGGAGCACAAGGACGTGGCGCCATCTATGCATGCGTCGAAGCACCGTGTGTTTTATCTTGAAATGTCAAGCGGTTAGCTAGGGTAGTCATAATAGTCACTTTTGCCAAGGCGTGGTCGGTGCGGGACCGGAAACCGGAAGTTGGTAGTGTTGGTACTTGTTTGTTAGCCAATCAGAATCGTTGTGAATATCGAACCATCAAAGACAATGCAGCCTACCTACAGAGGCTACGACAGAGGCGCCAATTATTTTACGAGCACTTTTGATCGAGCAGCTGAACTGTCAACTTGGGAAGCCAGCCCCGTGCCGAACTCATCGCAGTCTATAAAATAATCGGTTTTCATCCGAATCATCGTTAAGCCTCGTGCTGCAAACGTGTGTGAATATTGATTGTACACTCCAAAACTTTGCAAAGACGAGTTTATTTCTTAGATACGGCCAAAACCCTTCTGATGATCCGAAATATATTTATTATTTTACATATTTTTGTTATAATATTAGAGTATTTTATTTATTTAAGTATTTTATTGTAACTGTTTATTTTCCATCTTTGTTGTATTACGAGTAAGTTATTGCACCGCCCCATAACTTATTTTATCGCTGTTTCCCTACCCAAAAGTTGCCTGGAAGAAATTGCTACCTAGCAATAAGACCACTTTTTGTATAGGCTTTCTTCTATATTGTTCATTTCTCCTTTTTTATGTTGTGATGCAATATAGAATATTGTATTGTATGTTGTACAATAATTATAAATCTTGAAAAACAATTTTTTTAGGGTACACCACTAGATGTTAAAAGGGGGTAATTTTTTTCTCGTTGAGGTACCGTATTGTGTGGGGTATCGTATTGTGTGGGGTATCGTATTGTGTGGGGTATCGTATTGTGTGGGGTGTCGTTGAATAGGTCCCAAACCTACTGAGGATTTGCTAAAACCATTTTTTGATCCAGCGATTGGTTTGCGAAATGTTAAGTTTTAAAGTGTTCTTTTTTGTTAGAGTCAATATTCTTTTTTTGGTTAATTTCTTTAACGGAGTGTTTAATGGATTATTATGCTTTTTTCACAGAGATGTTTGAGAGGGTGGGAAATTATATAGTTAACTAATTAACATATCCGGACATAGTTCCCGAGGAATCTTGGGAAAACTCATTTCAAAGCTCGCGCACGTTCGTACGGATTGAAGAGATTTTTTATGTAGAATTTGTTCAGGGGATGGGAAGTGACATAGACTGCTAATCAGAATAGCACGATCTGGGATAGGAATCTGGTGAGAAAGTTTACGTCCACGCTCGCGAACCGCTTGCGGCTCGCGCGCCACTCACCCTCAAAGACAGTCATAAAACGATGTCCACGCGGGTGAAGCCGCGGGAAATAGCTAGTAGGACATATAATCAATTTAAGTGCTTACTTTTTCAGTCCAAGCACGCGAACGAAAAAGGTAATGTAGCCCTAACGGGGAGCAAGCTCGCCCACCTGCTACCAGCTTTAAAACGTTTTTTTGCAGTTGGTTTATATCTATAAACTATTTTTTACCAGATATTATCCGTAACTTAATAGATTCCCACAACCATACCAAATTTTATCATTCCAGTCCTTGACAAAAACGACTGTGACATACCTACAGACGGACATGGCGAAACTGTAAGGGTTCCTAGTTTGAACACGAAACCCTAAAAACGACTTCATACAAAACAGGAAGTATTTTTTTTTTATTTCGTCAAAAGATGTTTAATTTCGAGTATATGTTTAGTTTAGAGTAGAAGAGGAACTAGTATCTCATCTGTGGTAGACGCTCCTCTCAATAAAACTAACTATATATTTGTAAGATTTTTTTTTTACCCTGGCAAGACATTAATAAAGACTTGGGAAAATATATCTAGTGTGCAGTACGTATAACTATTTAGTAATCTATGGCAGTACCTATACTCCTTGTAGGTTCTGCACGTGATGTCTTTTTCTATGACAGTTACCTCAGTTTAGTTAGACTAGCTGTTACCCGTGGCTTCGCACGCGCTGTTTCCGTTTCTTGCCGCTCCTGTGAGAGTTTCTCCAAAATCCTTTCTTAGCGGATGCCTACGTCATAAATCATAATTGCTATCTGTATGCCAAATTTCAACCCGAACAGTCTAGTGGTTTGAGCTCTGCATTGATAGAACAGTCAGTCACACTCTCCTTTATATTAGTAAGTAAGTAAACATCCCTTATTGCAAACCGGAAAAAATATTACGAAAAACATAATTAAAAATTTATAAAGTACAAAGTCGGCCTTATCTAGTCATTAGATTTCTTCCAGGCAACCTTAAAATAATCGATAGGAATTGGTAGACATAGACATAGACATTTGATAATTATACATTACAAGTCAAAACATTACTGAAGCGTTTTATAGGTAGGTAAATGGGCTGAAAGCGGGTGGCTGCAGATCAAAAATAAACATAGCATAAAGTAGTGATGTGATCCCTAAGTCTGTTCGTAAAAATGAACAGAGACTCACATGTACGAATGGCTTCAGGTAGTGCCACAAACGATTTGCCAAGGAAGTCCGTGCTAAAAGTATTTTATATATACAGAGATTCATCTATTAACTGTTTATCTATACTAATACTAGCTGTCCCGGCGAACTTACCCTACCCTACACTACCCTACACTACACTACACTACCCTACCCTACACTACCCTACCCTATCCTACATACACTACACTACACTACCCTACACTACCCTACACTACTCTACACTACCCTACCTACACTACACTACCCTACCCTACCCTACACTACCCTACCCTACACTACCCTACCCTACACTACCCTACCCTACCTTACACTACCCTACCCTACCCTACCCTACCCTACCCTACATACACTACACTACACTACCCTACACTACCCTACACTACCCTACACTACCCTACACTACCCTACACTACCCTACACTACCCCACACTACCCTACACTACCCTACACTACACTACCCTACACTACACTACCCTACACTGCACTACCCTACCCTACCCTACCCTACACTACCCTACCCTACCCTACACTACCCTAACCTACCCTACACTACCCTACCCTACACTACCCTACCCTACCCTACCCTACATAAGAACCTTCTCCTGACAATAACGAACTCGACAAAAAAGAATTAGCGAAATCGGTTCGTGCGTTCTGGAGTTATAGCGTCAGGAAGGAAAACCCGTTTTCATTGTTTTCTGCTATTCGGGACGGAAACAAATCCAACAAATTAAAAACCATGGCAATCGGTCCAGCCGTTCTCGAGTTATAAGTGTTGTAACAAACACGACTTTCTTTTATATATATATATAGATTACAAAATGTAGAGTTTCTGTGTATGTATGAACAAGGTAATCTTCAAAACTACTCATTCGATTTAAAAAAATCTTTTACCAATAGTTACAATGGACACAGGCTAAGAAAAACCACGTTGACTCTCGATATCCACGGGGGCGAAGCCACTGGCAACAGCTAGTATTTCAATGAACATGGTAATAATTTGTTGTAGACATGTATATATGTATACTGCAGATCAGTCATGTCACAAAGGAGTTTTAAACTTCAACAGATAATCTTTTTATAGATAACTTCTTACAATAGGTCTAATTAATTAAACAGTTGGCTGCATCTGTATACAAAAAGATTTTGACCTTTAATTTGGATTAGCCAAGAGATACCTACCGGTAAGTAGCTGTCGACACACGGAAGATTTTGCTTTAGTTTAAGCGTATAAGTGCGCGTATTCATCATCATCATCATATCAGCCACAAATCGTCCACTGCTGGACAAAGGCCTCCCCCAAGGATTTCCACGTATTAAAGAGTGTTAATCTTATTCTAGGCAAGTTGGAAGGTTATCGGCGCGGGCGCAGGCGCGGCGTCGTAGTAATAATTGGCATTGTTATTTTTTGATTAGGCATAATAATATAAAACAACTTGCAGATATTTAGATTTTGCACTTATTGTGCAAGGTAAATTAAAAATAAATAATTAATTTTATTTCCCTAATTGTCTATTCAAATTAATTTCAATCTTCACAAAATATTTGTTTTAGGGGAGATTTACTAACAAAAAAACCGAAGAAGTGCGAGCGGACTCGCCCACCGAGGGTCCCGTACAAATGTGTTGAGGTACATAGTACAAATCATAATTCATAACAGGGCAAACTGTTAGGTACTACATACACCAAAATTATTAGGTACCTACCTATACATACAAAAAGGAAAAAGATATTTTTTTCATTTATTTATTTATTAATTTCATTCTTCGTTATAAATTGAAAACTATACATCATAAAAATAATAAAAAATTCTGTTTAAGCTTGTGCCAATGAAGCCGTTTCATACGATATCCCACACGACACGGTTAACTCAATTCAAAATTTGGACCACTCGCCGTTCCTTGTTTAATTGATTATATACTTTAAATAAAGACTTTATTTTTTATGATTTAATTACAAATATACAGTTTTCAGATTTTTCCTTATATTTGTAGTATAGACTAATATTAATTGCCAAATTTCATAGTTCTAGGTCAATGGAAAATACCCTATGATTTTTTTAGTGTCGAAATATACGTTTATTGCGGTATAAACGGCCGTATCTTTTTTTAAAGTTAACGTAGAAGTTTTATTTTTTCACAGCTTCAAGGGACTATAGACCAAGTATATGGTTTTAATTTCAACTCGATACGGTCTTGACAGACTGACGAACGGACGGACAACAAAGTGATCCTATAAGGGTTCCGTTTTTTCCGTTTGAGGTACGGAACCCTAAAAATTAAAAAAGGAATAATTAATAACTAATACGAGATGACAAGTCCATTTTTTTTGTTGTGAAATAACTGTTGAGAAAATTGAAGGGTTAGAAATAAACAAGTAATTGCTAACAACAACTGAGCGACTTATTTCGGAGGGAGCCTACAAAGTTTGTTGCTAAAATCAAACAAGTCAAATTTGTTAATAAAACTTACTTAAAATTAACCGTGTAAGTTTGTTAAACTAGCTCGTATAAAAATACCCTACCAAGTTTTGTAATTTTTAACCGATTTAACTTAATTTTCTGAGCCATATCTGTTCTGATTGCTAATCGAGTAACTTATTAACTATAAATACCATGCTTAGTATTTTAAATCAATTTTATTAGTAACTGTGACGGGTTTACTTGGTTATAGTGAATTAATCATAGCTTTTGTAAAAGATGACGTTCTTTGTTGTGCTTAACAAAGTTGCTCGGTGGCCAGAATCTAGTCATTTGTATGCGAGCTGTAGCTAACAAATCTATTTGGTTAACTCTATAAAATCAATTGGATTTTTGTAGTAATACAGTTGGTACTCTCAGTCGTTGTAACTGGGCACCTACCACCAATCTACCTAGTAACTCGTAGCTAAATAAACTGGTCCTTCTGAAATATCCAAAAACATTTGAAGAGGCGATTCAAATCAAACCAAAATCAAAATAATTTATTTTAAATAGGTGTCATGATTCAGATTTCATCTCAGGTAATGGTATTTGTTATAAAATCAACATACATATCTTTGTCATTTACTTAATCTATTATTTTATAATATCCTCTAGAGCAGGGGCTCCTAAACTTTTAAAATAACGGAACACCCACCAAACACAAATTTTATAGAACCCCATATCAAATGATTACAAATCAAAGACACCATAATTTAAACAAAAACTAAAACTTTTATACTAGAAAGTATAATATAAGTATTATATAAGTGAAACACTTTATTTTCTAATTTAACTTTCAATGTGAACTTGTTTCACTTTTTTATCAATAACTGCTTTATAGTTCACTATTATGTCGCGGAATCCTGGTGACTTTTCTACGGAACTCCTACGTTCCGCGGAACCCACTTTGGGAATCGCCGCTCTAGAGAGCTCAAGAATTTTTTGACATGAGTCTTGAATTTTTTTTCTGACAATCTAGTTACATTTTCTGGAATTTTATTGTGGAATCTTATACACTGCCCCATAAATGACGTTTAACCTTACTCAGTCTCGAATAGGCTATTATCTATTTTATTTTCATTTCTTAAATTCAAATTATGCCTTTCACTGGTTATAGGAAATAAATACAAATTCTTACGAACGTACATGATGTTTCCATAGATTGACTAGCAACTTATTCTGTAACGACTCACGGAATCGCATCTGATAGATTGCGTGGATAGGTCTTTCCTGCAAGATGAAAATAGTTTCTATATCAGCCGCACGCCCACACATGCACATGCACTAATACATTATCTTATCAGCTCATATACGTCCCCACCGAGAGGCTCGAGCCTACTCTGAATTAGGGCGATCGGGCCTTAGTCGACCTTATAAGCTAAAATACACTAGTCTCGCAGTACCTAAATTGTTAACTGTCTTATTTTTTAACGACAGAAGCATCATTTCTGATTCGATCGCGTAGGGAAATTCCGAGCGAAGCTCGCTCCATTGCCCTTTGGTTGACCTTGAGCCTTCTTATGAGGCCCATAGTAAGCGACCATGTTTCAGTTCCATAAGTCATCACTGGCAACACACACTAGTCAAACACCTCAGTCTTGAGACACTGCGGTATTTGGGACGTGAATATATTGCGAAGCTTCTCGAACGCCAACCAGCCGAGTTGGACTCGTCGATTGTTATCTTTTTTGAAGTTGGACCTACCTAGCTGGACTGTTTGTCAACAACTTCCAGTGTAGTCTCCAAACTTTAGAGGGGTGGGTGCGACACAGACATTTAACATTATTTTCGTCTTGTCCATGTTCATTTTGAGACCCACACTTTGAGAGACTTTACTGAGGCCGTTGAGTATTGTGCTTAGGTCTTGCACAGTCTCAGCCATGACCACGATATCGTCAGCGTATCGGAGGTGGGTTATGTACGCGTCGTTGATATTGATGCCTAGTCCACCCCATTCCAGAAGCTTGAAAACATCCTTCAGGGCGGCGTTGAACAGTTTCGGAGATATAACGCCTCCCTGTCTCACTTCTCAATGCAACTGAATAGTTTTCGAGTTCTGGTCCTGGAGGCGAACCGACATAGCGTTTTTATACGGACACTTCAACACCTAGATGTATCGATGGTCAATTTGGCACCGCTTTAGAGACTGTAGCACAACCCAGGTTTCGACTGAATCAAAGGCCTTTTTATAGTCCACGAACGGCAAGCATAGTGGGCTGAGTGTACTCTTCAGTCTTCTGTATAGTCTGCCGTAGCGTATGTATGTGGTCTATGGTACTTAAGCCTTTTCGGAAACCAGCTTGTTAGGGAGGCTGGAAGTCGCCAAACCTGCGTGCGGGGCGATTCGTAATGACTCTCGAAAATAGCTTGTAGACATGGCTCAGAAGTGAGATTGGTCTGTAGGTCTTAGCAGGATGTTGTCACCCTTTTTGAAGAAAAGCACGACCACACTTCTATTCCATGCCTTAGGCGTTTCTCCCTCGAGTATAACGAAATCAATTAACTTTTGAAGAACTTTAAGTACCGTTGTTCCACCTGCTTTCAGAAGTTCAGCCGTAATTTCATCATCACCCGGAGCCTTGTTGTTCTTGAGCTGTTTGAGAGCCATTCTAATCTAATAATATTAATCATGCAACAGTTTTTATTTATAAAGGATATTCAGCGAGACTTCTCGCCTCTCTGGAAACATACGACGTGCTTCGTATTATAGATACAGGAGACCGCAGTTAAACGGCCATACATTTTTAAAGACGTACAGTTACAATGATGAAATAAAAGTAATAGTTTACAATCAGATTAACCAAATTACAGTTGTCACCTGAGTATTATAAAAAAATATTTACTGGACGATATCCACTGGATTTCTGAAGATCCAGATATTGTTTGAAATATTGGGAATTGGGATATGGGTAGGTTAAAGGTTCCAAAGAATTCTTAAGCCACAATTTTTTTTCTTCGGCGTCGTCTTCATCTTGTAAACCATCTTCTTCTATGGTTGTAGATTTTGTTTGGTAGTTTACCGATTATAATACTATTAATTATATAGTATATATAAAAGAAAGTCGTGTCAGTTACACCATTTGTAACTCAAGAACGGGTGGACCGATTGCGCTAGTTCTTTTTTGTTGAGTTCATTATTGTCAAGAGAAGGTTTTAGGGTAGGGTAAGATAGGGATGTTTAGTGTAGTTCAGTGTAGTGTAGTGTAGTGTAGTGTAGGGTAGGGTAGGGTAAAGTAGTGTAGTGTAAGGTAGAACGATGTTCGCCGGGAAGTTTAAATTAAACCCTCACGGTTATTTAATTTGAAAATTTACTTAGATGTCGGCTTGTATAATTTCTTTAAAATGAAATGAAATGAAATATTTATTCGCTGAACCATGGTACATAAGATAGAAAATATTAGTTATGTTGAACATACATGATTCGCCAAGACAATGGCATGCAAAAATTCTTTTAAAAATTAGGTACCTACTACAAAGAATACAATATATGTTTAAGGGTCAAAATAATTGTGACAGAATAAGAAATTAATAATAGCATGCAGTCTCAATGTCAAACTTAAATTATATAAATCTATGTCAAACTTTCAAATATAAAAATAAGTCATTAATGTGTTATTAAATTAAATTAATTAATTATCCAAAAATTCCCTAATTGAGTAAAAACATCTGCCAATAAGCCAAGTTTTCAGCCTTTTTGTAAAAATATTCATGGGAAGCTCTCTTATTTCTTTTGGGAGTTTGTTATAAACCCTAATAGACATCATGTAACAATTCTTGTCATGTAATGATGAATGGCTCATTGGAACTTTTATAAATGTGGGATCTCTCATTCGCAATCTAGGATTTTAAACCGACTTTGTAAAAAAATATCTCTTTATAAATAGTGCTTGTTCCAATATGTCAATAGTCTTGCCGCCAAATATCAATGTTTATATCATTGGTGTGTTCCGGCATGAAGATAAGATAGCCAGTTCCCCATTGCGTTGGGGAATCTTGGTAAGCCCGCTTCCATCTTCGGCAACATCGTCACTTACCACCAGGTGAGATGTTGTCAAGGGTTTACCAATTGTGAATAAAAAATAAAAAAATATATGTACATTCCTGACAATGTAAGTATACGCAGTTTTGCGAAATGGGGTCTACAAGGTTCTGAGGGTCTGGTCCCGTAGAATGCCCTTATGCATCTCTTTTGGGTCAGAAAAACTCTATTAATGTCTGTCGAATTACCCCAAAGTATAACACCGTATCTTCAGACCGACGCTACATAGCCATAATATGCAGTAAGAGCGGTCGTTACGCCAGCTACATTTCTAAGTCGCTTTAAGGCATAGACAAATCTATCTAGTTTACCACATACGTAATCTATTTGTTTTTTCCAATTTAGGTGATGGTCCAAGTATATACCTAAAAGTTTTATTTCATTAGTCTCTTCTAAGGGTTGACCTTGACAATGGATGTTAAGAGAAGCAACCTGAGTTTGGTAGTTTGAAAACTGTACATAATTTGTTTTTGAAATGTTAATCAGTAAATTATTTTCATTTAACCATACTCCTATAGATGCGATTGTCTGGTCTATAGAATTTTCGAATGTATCATACCTTTCAGTATTTGGAATTACAACTTATATATCATCCGCAAACAGGAACATTCAATGTTTAGTGACACTGAGGATGTTATTTATGTAAAGAAGAAAAAGTAACGGTCCCAATACACTACCTTGAGGAACCCCCTTCTCATTATGTTTAAACATAGACCTGTATAAACTAAGTTCATTTTTATCATTCAACCTATTGATCTCTACACACTGAATACGGTTTTTCAGGTAACTTTCGATTCATTTTAGTGCGATACCGCGAATACCATAGTGTTGAGATTTTTTCAAAAGCACTTGATGGTCCACGAGGTCAAATGCCTTGGACATGTCAAAAAATACACCTACAACTGGGATTTTTTCGTTCAAGTTTTCAGTTACTGTACGGATTAAAGAATAAATGGTAAGAGACGTCGATTTTTCTTTTTGAAAACCGTTTTGTCTAACGCTGTGCTTGATTGTATGTAACAAAATAATACAGTTATTTGTGTCAAAGCGAGTCATCTAGTTTTAGCTACGTATTTCGGGATCCAGCGTCAAATAATATACTTATCAGTTATTAACAGAGTTAACTAGTTTAATTTTAATCAAATACGGTAATGTTTACTTTCAATAACACATTTATTTGGAAATTAAAACGTACGTTGTGATATATAACCGTGTACTATTAACGGTAATATTACAGATTTTTTTATTTTTTAAAGTCAATTACTCCTAAACGATAGAAAACTCAAGGTTGAAAAAAACCCGTATTGTTGATGATGTTCCTTAAAGTCAAAAAGCTATTAGAAACACGACTGAGCAGTTTTGGCTCGATAGAAAAAAAAACCAAGTTTACATTGTTACTTGCAACTCTAGTTAGGACTTATATTTTGAAGTATAAATTTAAAAAAATAATTAACTCTATTTGTTATGATAATACAAAGTGAATAATGTTATTATTTTTTATACTTTCATTGTAGTTTTTGATTGAAACGAAAAACCTTTGAAAAAGTGAAAACGTGTGGTTATTTTTCTTTACTCTTTACACGTAAAGAAAAAGACAGAGACAACTGTTCCAATCAATACCTCGCCTTAACTATATTTTCTGGTTTATAATTGACAAAGTAATAATTCATGTTCTAAATAAGTGTCGGCTATTTGTGGCCGAAATATTTTTAAATAAGCCAAATTGTTACTTTGCTAAGACCTCGTTTTCTCATAGTTCCTTAGAAAAAGTTGTTCAGTTCCTTGTGCAGATTCCTAATAAAAGTTTTGTTCAGAGATCCACATTACATGACAATACCCTGTTCATTCTGGTACGGTTTCTGCATACGTGCTATAATATTACGTCCTTCCGTCATGAATCTTTCAAACCATTTTTTACCCATTTAAATATGAAAAGCTAAGCTATTTATTTAGTTAAAACATTGCAAACATGTCTATGTAGATCATGTAGATCTTATATTATTTTTAAAACGAGTACATCGCGAGTTCACAGTTCGGGTCGGGGTCGGGGCCAGCCACTAGTTTATCTTAAAGCTTAGATACCCCTAGATACTTATCATTATCTATGTCATTCTCCTGAACACGTCATACTGTGTATGTGTGTGGGTTGGATGCGTCATACATACCTACCTTATTAAAATGATTAGTTTATTTAATTCATCTAAGTATTTGCATAAATATGATATTATCTCATGTGGCGATGCATTGTTTTGCATGGAAGATGATTATCGTTGCATCCTGGTATCTAATTATAGTAATATGTGATAGCTCTATGATTACGCTAATATAAAACTACTCGACAATAACACCAATAACACGCCTGTGTGTGTGTGTGTGTAATTGTAACTGGACTGGTTGGTTTCCGCAACTAGAAGTTTAATGCGCCCATTTTGCTTAGTTGACCAGCGTCATTGCAAGCCCAGCTCCTCCAAGAAGTGCAGTAGCCCCGTCAGGTAGTTGAGGACTTCCGGGAGTGTCCTCGGGTTTCCGAAATGCTCGACCCTGCCTCACTGCAATCCAGAAGGATGTGCGGACAGCTATCATTTCGGCCTCCATGCACGCGCGGCACCATCGCGGCACAGTCGTCAATTCCTTACGGAGCTGTAGTGTTGCGAGTTCCAGGAGATTCCTGCCAGGAATGTGAGTGTTTTCTGTATTAGTGGGTTACATCTAGGGTTGCCAAGTCCTTTATTTTTTAAAGGACGTCCTCATTTTTTAAAAGGACGTCCTCTATTTCAAATGGGTCTTGTCCTCTAATTTGAAATCTAGAATAAAAATATTGCTGAGAAAAATTAAACGCATTCGTACGGCAAATACGCAGAGTCACTTCATGAAATCTCGTGCGATGTCGCAGGTAAGAGGTGCGGGCGGGGGATGGGGGCGGGGGAGCAATGTAGGTAATTATTTTTATTATTTCATTACAGAAAACGAAGAGGGTTCTAAATAAGGCAAAAATAAATAGAGTTAAAAAAAACTAAAAAACACGCTTTTAAACATCAGACTAAAAAGTAAAAAATAATTCTTAATATAAGTTGAAAATAATAATTAACAAACTACTAGTATTATTGTGAAAAAGCGTGGGGCGCTCTGTGCCATATTTTTCGTCTATCGAGCAACCCACACTTTTTCACAATAATACTAGTAATTTGTTATTTATTATTTTCAACTTATATTAAGAATTATTTTTTACTTTTTAGTCTGATGTACTTTAAAAGCGTGTGTTTTAGTTTTTAAACTCTATTTATTTTTTTATCTTTTAGTTCAAACTTATGAAATTGATAAGTCTACAAAGTTTGAATTAAATCTGTCCGTTTAACCTTCAACTGGTGACGTGAATGTGAGTCACAGTATTGGAGAGGTGACGTCATTATGACGTATCAATAAAAAGCCATAAATACTGTAGATTAAGTGTAAGGGAAATAAAATAGATGATGTTATGTAAATGTAGGTTAGTTTGTTTCTAAAATAAAACACTCTTTTGACATATTAAACGTAAACTTAACTTTATTCATACACTTGAACTTAATACTGAATTTTGGTCTGTGTTTTGGTAGACATGAGATCTATTGACATAAAATTAATGAAACTGAAAAGAAAAATAACATACAGCCTTATTTTCTCATTAAGACTTAGGTAATTAATAAAAAAAATCATTTTTTGCATATTGGTTACACACAAAAAATAATTTGATTCATTTTGAATGAAATTTTACAACAACAGCTCACAAATAAAACATAACACTAAAGGTGACGTAACGTCAAAATGACGTCGGGTACCATCTAATACCTAAACTGTGCGCGTGCGACGTCTGTTCTGTGTATCGGCCGACGCCAAACTGCACACGAGGCAGCTACTGGGGGGCGCGGTCGCGGGGAGCAAGCCGTTTCTGAGAAATACAGTGTTTTTGTCGTTGCGACGTCAAATTGACGGTACGTCACCAGTTGAAGGTTAAAGTGGGTCAAAATCGAGTCCAAAGGAGTCGGTTACATACAAACATGCAGGTGAAGCTAATAAAAGCGTGATAATATACTTCTGTTTTACTACTGTTACAAGTAGGTATTTGCTATGGGCTTCGATTAACGACATTGCGTATTAAAATATTAATAAATATATTTTTTTTTTATTCACGAAAGTTTACAATTTAGAAAAACAAAGTCTTAAGTCTAGTTGTACATCATAAATCTACATACAAGAACTAGGAAAAGCATGTATCTTGGCAGTCAGCGAGCACAAATATAAACCAAAGTAAAAATAGTTTGCCGCAATAAAGTAAAAGGTAGAAGTAACTGTTCAGTTTCAAGATAATCAAGGTTTTGGATCCAACAATGAAGTTTCTTTTTTAATTTAAACTACTTAGTAGATCTATATTTAATTGTTTTAACTTTATAGTGTTTGCTAGCTAGGGTAGTTATGTGTTTTGCAGGGTATATAGGGGTGTTGCCGCGTTTCTTTAAAACAGTTTTAGGAGGGGGATCAGAATGTTTACGCAGAATAGTTCTTAGGATGTAAAGCTGTGTAACCGTTGCGTTGGAACTTTACAGTCACAATAAAGTTGATCAGTAGGGTACCTAAAGGGTCTAACGGTTATGACAAAAGTGTCTGGAACAGGGAAATATAAATATTTTTTAATGTGATGCGATCCACAGAATGACGCAGGTTTTTTAAAAAATACTTTCTAATTCTACAACCTAAGATATCTAATAGATATACTTGCGAGCCCTCGGAATTTCTATTTACTTCGTGTGCAGCTTAGATTCTTTATATTGTTTTTTGTTGAATTCTCGCACTGCCGAAAGCATAGCTTGTTTAGCTTGAAAGAAGGTGAATCGACAACTACTGGTTTGTCCATGTCGGGTTTGGCCGGCTGCCGATAAACATCACGAATGCCTGCGGTAGGTATGGGGAACTCCACACCTGATGCCACTTTGTTTACGATTGGGTCTGACACGGTTTCTTTATCTCTCGAGGGAATATTTCTTATCTCCACGGGCGGGGAGAGGGGCGGGAGATCAATTGGAGGTCTCCGATTTTATTTTCCACTAGCTTTTGCCCGCGGCTTCGCCCACGTGGACATAGCTTTTATGACTCTTTTTGAGGGTGAGTGGTGCGCCAGCCGCAATCAGCTCGCAAGCGTGGACATGAGTTTTCTCCAGGTACCTCAGGAACGGTATCGGGCTATTCGGATTAGCAGTCTTTGTCACTTCCCACTCCCTCAACAAATTCTATACAAAAAATCACTTTAATCCGTTGCTCAGTTGCGACGCCACCGACGTGCGCGAGCGTAGAAAACAGTTGTCCCCAGATCCCTCGGGAATTATGTCAGGATATACTTATTAGTAAATTATATCATTTTCCACCTCATCTCTGTGCTAAAAATCACACCAATCCATTTTTTCGTTACGATTTTAAATAAAACGAACAAAGAGTATTGTTTTAGTTTCCTCAGGAACTGCATCGGGCTATGATAATTTCCACAGATAAAAGGTTGACTATTTCATTTCCAGTGATACAGGCTACCTGCATGCCAAATTTCATCAAGATTGGTAGAGGTGTTGAAGTGTGAATAGGTAAAAAACAAAAAAAACACATTTTCACATTTATAATATTAAGTAAGGATTTCTAAATCTTAAATAAAATATAGAGCGTCGGTGGCAAAACGGTTAAGGCCACTACCTCCTGTCCGGAAGGCCGTGGTTCGAATCCTGCCACTTACCAATATCTATACGAATATCGATTTCATACTGGTATGTACGTTTATCCGACGCTCTTACGGTGAGAAAAACATCGTGAGGAAACCTGCACACGCCTGCGAAGAAATTCGAAGCTTATGTGTGAAGTCAATCAACCCGCAATGGGCCCGCGTGATCGTCTAGGGCCAGATCGCCCTAACTCAGGGCAGGTCGAGCCCCTTGGTGTGGACGTATATAAACTGATTGATGAAATAACACATATACCTATATTATCAAAAAACTAATTCAAATCATTATAGGTATCAATCTAGTAATAAAATTTCCTAAAAATATTAATATGGGTCAAATCCTCGAGTCGTATCAGCTCCAAAGGAGCCCAAGACGCACTTCTCGTTGCCGCGCTGGATGGCAATAGACAACCATAGCAGCAGGTAGGACCTCACGTCACATCTCCTCTCTCGAAGGCGAAGGCCAATCTCCTTTGTGAAGGCAAAGGCCTCTGAGGGTTCAGCAGCCGGTTGTCTCACAGACCAGCTGCACAAAGCAGTAATTTGCCTCCAAGACCGAGTACTTATTATGCTTCTTTCTCACAGCAAATTGAGCAGCAGTACCGTACGGGTGAGGAGTGAGGCAGAAAAAGTGGCTTCCCAAAGGCTCTTTGCCATAGCACCTGTTTAAACCCTCCGGCCTTTTGCCATCAGATCGACTAAAGCCCGGCCGGCGGCTGCATCAAAGATGGAATATTCTATCTGGCCGAGACCAGTGCCCTCCGAGTGAGGTTATTAAGGAATTGGTGACGTGGGAATCTTCACAAACACGACTGCAACTCAGTGAGTGATGGCCAATTGCCTCCGCCGTGGACCCGCAAATACATTGATGAGGTATACAGATATTGATATTGCAGGCGGAGAGCTACTGCCACACGCAAATAGTCGCCGTCAGAAGAGTTCCCATATCTGTGCCTCCTGTTAAAAGATGCTAAACTCGATTTATGTGTTTTTATTTTTTTACACGATTAGAATCTGTAAAAAAATACCTCTCTGTTCGTCTATGAAACACCTCGCTATCGTACCATAGTTCCAGAGTTTAAAGTAGCGTATGCTAAAAAATACATAAAAGAAATCCACTCAAAAGTATAAAATAATATTTTAATGTTTTAATACAACTTAAGCGCGTTTTATTATCCCTGCAGTGCCATCTATTGACATTCTGCTACTATGATTATAATGTTAATATATAGAAAAAAGTACTCTATTGTTATTATTGTAAGTATCGATAGCAATTTCCCACGGGACCTCTTTAATTTTCCGGAATAAAGAATACCCGACTATACAATGATGGTCAAAATACCCCATCCCAATGTAAAGGTTTCATATTTTTACGTTGAGTCATTCTAAAGTTAAAATTTTTTGCATTCCTGTAGGAACCCAATATTTTTTGTGATTCACAATGTCCCAGTTTTAGTTCGCTATAAGGGTATCAACATGTAAAATTTGATTGTAATAGGTCAAGCCACATTTGCGTGGTGAGCCATTCTATTAATGAATACTTTTGATTTTCCCACGGGAAATCTTGAATTTTCTGGGATAAAAAGTATCCTATATGTTAACCCGGGCTATAAGGAACCACCATACTAAATTTCATCAAAATCGGCCCGGTAGTTTTTGCGTGATGCGCGAACATACAGACAGACAGACAGACAGACAAAAATTCCAAAAGTTGTTGTTTTGGCCTCTGTATCGTTAGTAATGTCCACCACAGTTATTATTTTCCAAAAATATTTAATGTACAGACACGGCCCCGTTACAGTTTTATTATATTATAGATAGATAGATAGATTTCGGATATAGTTTTTTTTGACTGTTGACGCTCAATATCCACACGCTGTATTTGTTCTTGGATGTCATCAGTGACTTATATATTACTGGGATGTCATAATATTTTTTATTCATGAACGTATAAATTTCTCGATGTGTGCATCAGATATGACAAGAATTAGTTTAGACATAATGGTGTATTGTTCCGTGGCAAATTTAGTGAGGAATTGGTCCTGTTCCGTCTTCTAACTCGCAAGCAATTTCGAAATTTCACGTTTTAATTCTTGGCAGCGGCTAGTGCCTAGTGGCAGTAGGCAGGCGATTCCATCAGTGGTTCCTTGACAAGGTACTAACACTGGAAACCTCCATAGCCTGAGCTAGCGACTGGTCAGGTTCGGATCGTGTCTCTGTGAAGTTATCACTAGGTGGAATTAGAGATTTTGACGGCGGAGTAATACGTTCCATTTTGTGATTTAATAAGAAAGGCAGTTATAAATCTTATAAACAAAGCACCGCTAGTTTAACGCGCCTAGCAGTGACGTCACCGGCTGGTCGGTCGGTCGGTAGGTACTTGATTATGATTAGATATTATAAAGTTCAAATCACAAACAAAGCGTTGAGTGCAGGTAGGCACTGGTAGGTACTAGGTATATTAGCACAAGCGACAAAATTCACTGGACATCACTCTAAGGTCACAAAAGGGCCACTCATTTATGATGGGCATACTACAGAATAAGTGTTCACTAACGAACGGTCTTAACGAGTGCAATATAAGTATATGACACCCAAGAAAAAACAACTTACACGTACGTCCGCAACGGCTGCATTGCGCTAAAGTATTTTACTCCTGATAACATAACAGCATTTTATTAAAACAATATGATGTCCTTTATCTTTATACGAGTACTATGTCCTTTAGTTAATCTTATCAAATCCTCTTAAACATAACAGGAGCTGGCAACCCTCTTGCATCACGATAACAAACCTTAGCGTCCCATACACTGGTGATGGTGGGACACGGGCCTCTTCCAGGTTGCTCCAGTTAGAAGTAAATATTGGAACTTGTACCTACTGCAACTTTTGAAAGTGCAAAGCTATTTTTATGATGTTGAATTGGCTTTTTAGTTTGTGCCTGTTAGAAAAATACAAGCAGTTCTTTTGATAAACAGCTTTGGTGTAAGAAACACTGGCGGCGTTTATCTATTTTAAAAGCTTTTATTTAACTTGCGATGTTTGTTTGTATGTTTGTTTAGTTCAAATCTTGTGATAGATTTAAGAGCGAATTCCAGGGGCCCATTGGTTTGAAATTTGGAATGAAGCTATATTCCCGATGAAAACAGATCCTTTTTGTATTTTAAAGTTGATCTGTTGATGAAATTTGAAGGTGGAATCATGGTCCCAGAATCATCTTTTAATAGATTCGATGGAAATACAGCCGTTTCAATTTGGAACCGTGTATTTATATTCATCATTTTAGCATTCGGCTCTTGAGCAGAAAACTCTTTTTAAATAAAAGCTTGTACCTAAAAACTTTTAGGTTTTTGATAATTATTAAATGGTATGCTTAATCCTATGGCTGAACACTATTTTATACCATGTTTTTTTTTGTTTAAATAGTGTACACAAAAGGTAGTTATGCGCCCTTGACAACAAAAGGTTGCATAAAAAAACTGAGTGCAAAATATAAAAAATAAAATATAAAATAGTGGACTAGTGTCATGTCTTAGCATAAGCAGTCATCCATCAATTCATAGAACGTCCCTCCAATAGGGATGACGCCAGCATCAGAATTAAATTATGAACTGTTGATCACTAAATTGCCCCACCCCCTACTTAAACTTCGGAAAACCTTACTCGTTTTGTTTTATATCAAGTCTTCGATTTTTAATTCACCAAAATCACAAAATAAGTACTTAAATGACGCTGCTAAACTATGACGTCACGCCTAGGTATTTCAAACATTTTTATAACATAATTTCGTTTTTGACAGATATGATAAAAAGTAACTCAGATGACTAGCATTCGTCATCCCTATTAGGTAGTATAATGTTTACAGGGGTTTCTGTCCACTGATCCCGGGATCAGACTGAATTCAGATGAATATCCACTGATACCCGTGATCCGTTTCCATCAAAAAAGGAATGAATATTTTATCCGCTGATCCTGCTCACGATATCTGTGGCTACAAGAAATAAAATAAATTAGTTTCGAAACTGATCACGCTCACAAAGTGTAATGTAATAAAATAAAATAAATAAATATTCTTGGACAAATCACACATGGTCATCTGGCCCCAAAGTAGGATTCCCTGTGTTATGGGAACCAGAGACTGATATTTATACTTATATACGTTTAAATACATACATATATAGATATTTAACACCCAGACACAGAGCAAACAAATCTGCTCATCACACAAATGTTTACCCTCGGTGGGGATCGAACCCACAACTCTCGGATCAGTAGTTAAGAGCAATAACCACTGAACCACCGAGTCAGTCAACGGAAGAGTCAACAGAAGATCGCACACATTGCAGGAATCATTAGGTAATAGACTTGAGTGTGAAGATGAGTATGAAAGGTTTTTTATTATAATAAAACTAGTCGGAATAAACATAAAAAAGTCTTATTATTTATTATCTTACGTAATGTACATATTTATCGTCTTGGCACGACCTTTATTGCACGGATCTGTTACATACAAAGCAGTAGATAGGTACATACAAATGTGTATGTTGCAGTGATTCAGGTACAAATCGCGGATGATCAGATCGACGTATATTTTGGTTTAGAGTACATCGGTCACTTTGTCCTTCCTCCTCAGGTACCACTTTGTCTAATTTCATTTTCTTGACTTGTTGAGTTATCGCTTCCTGCGAAAAAAAAAATACATTTTTAATATGAAAAACTACTTTCTGGATGCATTAACACTTAATTTGTTTACTTCTTTAAAAAAGGAAAAATTGACACACTGACCGATCTATTAACGCACAGCTTAAACCATAGGACGTTTTGAGCTGAAATTTGGCATACAGATAGCAATTATGATGTAGGCATCCACTATGATAGTAATTTGGGAACGGCAAAAACGGAATCTGCACGATCGAAGCCGGAGGCTACAGCTAGTATCCTTTTTCGCGAATCGCGACCTCAAGGAAGGCCTCTCATTGGCTACGGTGGAAGGCCCTGTGGACTGCCCTCTGGATTTTCCTGTCCACATATATTTTCTTTACAGCGTTTGCCCTACATCTGGCCCAGGATGACCTGTTTATCTAGAAGACTATCCTTTGCAGACTGCATTACGTGTCCGAAGAAGCGAAGGACCCTTTGGGGCAGACTGCAGTGAGCCTCGAAGTGATTTTAACCGCTCCGTTGACCTGGCGCACGATTAATTCGACCGTAGATTGACCTGAAGTCGGACAAAAAATGTAACGCAGTGTCGTGAGGCGGCGCGCTTCACGGTATCGCTATTTATGAGTAGGATTTTATGAATACAGTCCTCAAGTGATGTTTTTTATAATAGTGTTGAATGTAGTTTTCTATTCATTCCAAGTTTCATATGATTTTATGCTTTTCAGCTCGTTGCTACGTTCATAAGAAAGAGACAAAAATATATTTATACGTTGAAAGTCATAGAGTAGAAAGAGAAATACACTTTTTACAGAAATAATGGCTTGGGTACTCCAGGTAACCAAGAGCAGACAACGGAAGAAAATTTTTGGGTACCCCTAGTACCCAAGGTCAGCTGACCGGATTCGCACGCAATTTCCTTGTACAAAATTATAGTGAACCCTTGCTATAGAGCGTGTGAACCCGCTAGAATGTAAGGGACTTTATCTACCGCATGCCGAGCATAGCATGTATTCACATGGCGCAGATAACTCCTCGTACATACCTAATGAGTGCTTGTTTGGCGTCATTCCAGCATTTACATTGTAAGCATATACAATACAACTTTAAGGGATTTCCCCTAAGCCCCATAACTAAAAACTTAGCGGTGGTTGCTCAGCGCGACTTGCAAGGTCGCGTCGGTCGATCGCGAGAGTGACTCACCTGAAGCACGGTCATTATCTGGATGGGATTGACTGTTGTTAGTGGCATTTTTAACTGACTTCCAAAAAGGAGTAGGAGGTTCACAGTGTTGTTTTTGTTTTTCATGTTTGTTACTTCGCAGATTGTAAACCGATTTTTATAATTATTTTTCTATTCGATGAGGTATGCTTGATCCCATATAAATTGCATCAGAATCGGATTAGTACTTTTATAGAAAATAAACAAAAAACCAAAAAAAAAATTGGTTATTGCTATGAAAGTCAGTTTTTAACGTGTTTAGCGTTTCCATTATTCTCGACCGTTTTCGTGTTTTGCTTGCCATGCTATGTCGTTTGTGTCGGTTGCTATCACTAAAGGGCAATCATCAAGCCATGTCGGATGATTTTTGAACAACTTATCTATCTATCTATATAGGGATCGCCACCAGCCACTAGCCCTACAACCGCCGCGCGCGCTGCCAGCCCGGACCTGGCCCCCGCGAGTGGAGAATGGCCCAACCTTACCGGGTTGAGGAAGAGACTCGCGCACGCGCCGTAACAGTGGGCACGTTTATGGGTTGTTAACGTATGTACTAAAACCTTGTAAAGGGGTTTGAAAATTTTCGTATGGAGACTGGCATACTGGAGTCAGCCATATTTCTTTTTTTTTCAAAATGACGTCGCACATTGAGACCTATATATTTGGATAGGGGACATACAGGCAAACAAAAAACATCATGTAACATAGTGTCCTAAAACGTCACGTTACGGAGATAATTGAATATGTATATTCCATAATAATTTTGATTATTTTTAACTTCTGTATTATCTCAGAAACGTGACACTTTAGGCCAAAATGTTATATGACATTTTTTGTTCTTTTATAGGTCATCTATTCAAAAACACAGGTTAGATTGTGCAACGCCATTTTGAAAAAAAAAACAAAATGGCGAATCCTCAGTATGCCAATAACTTTCAAACCCCTTTGTTAGAATATCAATTACCCATAAGCTTGAGCATGAGCGGTGGCGGTAGCGGTGGCGGTGGCCGAGCTGTATCCTCCGCCGTTGCCGCCGCACCCGCCTCCACATGCGCCGCCCCCGTAGTTACCGCCGTCGTAGTTGCCACCGCCGCCACCGCCGTACCCGCCCCCGCCACCGCCGCCGCCACCACCGCCTCCGTAACCGCCGCCGCCGCCGCCACCGCCACCACCGCCTCCGTAACCGCCGCCATAACCGCCGCCGTAACCGCCGCCGATTCCACCACTGTGGCCGCCATAATTGCCACCGCCGTGGCCGTAATTGCCACCGTTACCACCACTGTGGTAGTACACTGTGAAAGAAATATATTAATTTAGGCAATATTCGAACTTAATTGGCAGTGGGCGGGGCACATTGCTCGTAGAACAGATGGCCGTTGTGACAGAAAAATTCTCGAGTAGCGACTGCGCACCGGAAGACGAAGCGTTGGCAGGCTTCCCCTCAGTGAACCTTTGACCTGGTGAAGGTCGTTGGAAGCCGCTAGATAAGATAAATATCCTTTATTGCACACCAAATTTACAAAAACGAAAAATTTATTAACTAGCAAAATATACAATGATATGCAAATGGAAATCCTTGGGGCAGGCCTATGTCCAGCAGTGGACGTCCGTCGTCGGCTGATATGATGATGATGATGCAAAGGCGGACTTATTCTTCCAGCCAACCTTTGGTGAATGGAGGAGACGAGAAAATGAAACGATAGCGGGTGGGTGCATGGCAACTAAACCGCAGGACCGCTTGTTATGGAAGTCTTTGTGGGAGGCTCTTGTCCAGCAGTTGGCGTCTTGAGGCTGATATGATGATGATGAGACAGCTAGGTGTTGCAATTCTGTAGGAACCTATGAGGGCTATTTGTCTAGGGACTTGGCAAGTAGACCGCTGCAATCAAGAACGCGAGCATTATACTAACGGAAAACGATTTCCTTAGTAAAGTTGTATACACTTCCTCGTTTAGGTAACCAAATAATTATAATTATTTATTGACGAAATAGTATTTCACAGGTCAAATATAATTTCCATAGTACATTCCCCTCTCGTATATCTACCAGACGCGCTAAACTACCAGGTTCATGATATAGCGTCCCCCCTCACCGACAGCTAGGTCATATAGTGGGGGCCGCTATTCCTGCCAACACCATAAGGTGAAGACAAGGACCAGTTACGGTAGGTCTTGCCGCCAAGACGCTTGTCCTGGTACTCCGCAAGGCGAGTGCCTCGTGGAAGAGAACCACTACCTACTGTCCCGGTAGGTCCCGGAGCTGTAGGCGCGCTCACCTCCCGCGACTTTTGCTGCTGGCGGTTCGAACAAGTACAGTATGAACAACTAATTGTTAGCTGAACTAGCAGCGAGCGCAAGTTATTTAGATACTCGCACCTAGTAGGTACATACTCGTGGGTGCCGCACGTAAAGACATAAATGGCCATTTAATAACGTTCAGGTACACCGACCTCACATACAACAACAACAACAACAAATGTGTCACTGGGTGTTGTCTGCTGTCAACAGTTTAGCTCTACTGCACAAACAAGTAGAACGCTTCTTCAAACGTTTTTAAGAGATAAGTATTTAACTAACGTCAAAGTATATTTTAGTACTAACATACAGTATGGACACTCCCTGCCGCTCTCTAGATTGCGACCTCACCCCCTCGTCACCCAGATTGATACAGATTGGTTACAGTTTGATTGGTACAGGATTTCGCCGCCATTTTGTTTGTTTCGTCATTCGTTTTTTGAAATGGTCGTTTGTTGAAATTTTGTTTCGTCATTTCTGGCCCGTTGTATGAAGTGTCCAGGCTGTGCTAACGCTTTTCGGTAAAGGAAAACATCGAGAGGAAACCTGCACACGCCTGCGAAGAAACTCGAAGGTTGTGTGTGAAGTCAACTAACCCGCACTGGGCCCGCGAGGTCGACTAAGGTTCGATCGCCCTAATTCAGGGTAGGCTCGAGCCCCTCGATGGGGACAAATATGAGCTGATATAATGATTTAACTAACTATAAATGGAAAAGGTTTCCTTCAAATAATTTCGGTTCAAGAAATACAGCCTGGTGACAGACAGACACACAGACGGACAGCGAAGTCTCAGTACACTCAATACACTAGGAGGTCATGACAAATCTGGTAACGATAACGGAAATGGATAAACTTAAGTTAAGAGGTTATATGGCAACCCTCTGATGTTAAATATGCCGGTCTGCCTCCGCAAAGTGGTTGCGTTATGTACTTATAGCGCCTGAAAAACTAGTTATCGTGACCAAAATAACGATAAGGGAAATGGCTGAGTAAGATATAAAATTAAAGTACTAGTTGTACTCATGACAATTATGCAAAAACTGCACAAAATATTCGGTTGCGTTATGGAGCAACGCCTGTTAGTAGTGGGAATTCTGGACCCGGACCCCACCCCCCGCTGGAGAACCATAGTTGAAAATGGCGAACATAAATTCCTAAAAAAAAACAATAAAAATACGGTGTCTATTTATTTTCTTTGTCCTTTAATTTATCGTTTGCGCGTGGTCCCATTTCGCTGTCTTCAAGCGTTTCCGAGATAGGAATTCCAGGCAACTTAAGGGCTCCGGCAGGGGGGTGGGATTCTTGTCCTATTCCTACTAATACTAATGGGCGTTGCTCCACAACGCAACCGAATATTTGGTCAGTTTATGCATAATTGCCATGAGTACAACTAGTACTTTCATTTTCTATCTTACTAAGCCATTTCTCTTATCGTTTTTTTTTGGTCACGATAACTAGTTTTTCAGGCGCTATAAGTACATAACGCAACCACTTTGCGCAGGCAGACCGACATATTTAACATCAGAGGGTTGCCATGTATCCTCTCAACCTAAATTTATCCATTTCCGTTATTGTTACCAAATTTGTCGTTACCTCCTAGTATAAATAGGGTCCCGTTTTTACCTTTTCGGTATGGAACCCTAAAAAAGACATCAACGCAAGCGACAGAAACATTTTTATTCAGTTGGAAATCGCGAGCACGACTCACACTTGGCCGTTTAATATTGTGTTACTTCATGGTTTGTAACTATAATCACATGAAGTTTCATGCTTGTATGTATTATCGTTTTTACGATAGAGCAAAAAAAAATACTTAAAAAAATAACACTTTACTTGTATAGGGACCTTCCGTAAAATTAGACAATTTTTGTAATTTTTATTATTCGTTACTTAATCCTCATAAAGAAAAAAAAACTGTAAAAATGTCAGCCGGCCACCTAAAGTGCGGTTCAAAAGATACGGTCGTCCGAATTGTTAAACTGACTTTTTTAAACCTGTATAACAAAAAATACAACATATGTTTTGCAGTCGGTTAAAAATGAAATCTGAATTATAAGAGGTCAAATAATTGCGAATGGTTTTTCCTGCATTTTTACCCTCAATATTACTAAAAACGCAACATCTTTTTTGCAGTCGGTTAAAAAGGAAATCAGATTTTTTATGACACAAGGTTTATGTCTCAACTTACCCGGTTGTTCCTTTATAACTTTGACTACAATGGTCTTTTCGCCCCCGCCGTAGCCGTGGTCGTAGCCCCCCTGGTACCCTCCTCCGTATCCTCCTCCGAAACCCCCGCCGTAGCCTCCTCCTCCCCCAAAGTGGCTTAGCAGTTTATGCTTCAGCAAGTGCCTCCGTTGTCTGTTCAGGCGACCAGCCTCTGGTCTCTCTTGTTCCTCTAGTTTCTGCATTTCAAAAGGGATTAACCAATTTCATCAAAGAACAAAAACCGGCAGCATAGGAACATTATCCATCTTTTTGGGCATCTACCAGATTACGCTAAACTACCAGGTTTATGATGCAGTCTCCCCACTCATCGACCCTGAGGGTATAAAGTGAGAGCATCTTCTTGGGCAGTCAGGCAAAATGTATGGGACCAAGACGAACATAACGACACCTCGCCCTCCTAATTCCATCAAGTCGTTTTAGCTACAGGCTCAGCCACAGACATAGACATTACATACATACATACTTACATACATACACCCGAAAAAACATTACCTTCTTTTTATGGCAGTCGAGTATAATAAAGAAAGCCTTTGATAATAGTAAGAAGTTATTGGACTATTATTCATCATCATCATATCAGCCGAAGGACGCCCACTGCTGCAATGGACATAGGCCTCCCCCAATGATTTCCACGACGACCGGTTTTGCGCTACCCGTGATCTTCTCCAGGTCATCGGTGCACCGCGTGGGAGGCCTGCCTACGCTACGTTTTCTGGTGCGCGGTCGCCATTCGAAAACTTTACTACCCCAGCGGCAAACCAAAAGGACTGTTATAAAGTTTCAATGTACTTCTATTAGATATACTTGTATAGGTAGTAACAAGGAGGCGTGCAGTATTAGGTAAGCCGACAAACAAAAAACTGGCGAGCTCAGTCTCCGAGCCCTCATCTGTGTTCGTAGCATAATTAATTCGTGTTCAAAATTTTACTTTAATATTTGACAATTGATGAGTTGATTCATCGTAAATAAACTACGTACCTATCTGTAGTTTTATGAATAAAACATGATTAACAGGTGCAAAAACTTATTATTTCACCTTAAATTACTGCTGATTACAATTACATCATAGTTCATGTTCACCACATGAATAAATTAATCGTATTCTCCAAACTTCAACTCGACCAGCATAATTTAAAAACAACATTTTATTTTAAACGTTACGTCACAAATATCAAACAAAAATCTATTCATAGCTAAAAATATCATTAAATTCAAAACTCACCTTAACGTAAATGGGCTGAGGATTTGTATCCAAAGATTTAGGCTGTGGCTCCCTCCCTGCATCCTGGAACTGCGGCGCCAGGAGCACCAGTATCGGAAACTGTCGGGCGCGGTCCGTGACCCTCGGCTCCGAGTCCCTCGGGGGAGCCAGTACCGGCGCCACTAACACCACCCTCTCCCCCGAGTCCAGGGCGTTGTCCCCGACGGAGGCGCGCGCGCAGCCCACCAGCGCCAGCACCGCCACTGCACTGCCGTATCCCAACATGATCACTGCCGCAGGACTCACACACCGACCTATTTATACGGCATCTTTTTCCTGCGCAAGCGTCACAAAGCCTGACTGAATGAACCAGTCCGCGGTGCGCTGTCCGCGGTCCGCAGGATACACAGAAACGATAATTCCCATGATGACGCTATCTCACGCGAATAGAACAATTCTAAATATTAATTCTATCTTATTTTGTTCATTTCGATGATTAATCAGTCGATGAGTATCTACATCGTATTTAATTTGTTGTTATTTATGACGTACGAGTATACTGTAGTCTGTGGCGACCGTGGAGGTCACTTGGAGCTACAAATTAGGCATACTGGCTATTTAGACGTAGTTCACAGAATAGCTAAACTTAAGTGGCAGTGGGCGGTATAGCTTGTAACACAGATGACCTTTGGGACAGTATAGTTCTCGAGTGGCTACCGCACACCGGAAGACGTAGGCGTCGTAGGCAGGACTTCTGCTCGGTGAACCGACGAGCTGGAGAAGGTCGCAAGAAACCGCTGGATCGGATTATGCAATCATTGAATCACATCATCATCATCATATCAGCCGAAAGACGCTCACTGCTGTACAAAGGCCTCCCCCAAGGATCTCCACGACGACCGGTTCTGCGCTGCCCGCATCCAGCGGCTTCCTGCGACCTTCACCAAGTCATCAGTCCACCGAGTGGGAGGCCTGCCTACACTTCGCTATCCGGTGCGTGGTCGCCACTTAAGAACTTTACTGCCCCAACGGCCATCTGTTCTACCAGCCATGATGTGATTAGAGGTAGTTATTTCATGAAGTATTTCCCGTTCCCGGCCCTCGGTACCTCAGCGTGTGGCTTTGTCTACCGCTACCACAGTCACTTAAATCTCGCTAAATCTCGCTAAGTCTCGGTAGAGATAAGGTATTGTTATATTATTACCCACAAGCCTTATAATTTGAAAATTCCATGCACGTATCTGGTTATCCCCCCCAACCGGATGCCCTGGCTGGCCGCTCAGCCGCTCGGCCTGTTTGGCACACAACAACATCTTGACTGGCAACAAGTTTCTTTTTGAAACTTTTTGTGTGAAATCAACCACGCACGAGCTTTTATTTTGTAAACAAAACATTAAAGATGCTCTCCTCGCTGTCGTTTTAAAACGAGTCTGTTGCTGAGCGCACCAGTCAGTGGCACCAGCTCGCGGCCGGTTCTTTTAGTACCATCGCAAAAAAAGGAGCGAGCGAGCGGTTTTGTACAAAAAAAGACGTGTGGCACTCGGGGACTGCCGCGGTAAAGCTATTGCTTAGCATTTTTTATCAACTTTTAACACTAAGAAAGTTACACCAGTAAAATTTACTAAGTCCTTTTAGTACCGCAAATCGCTAATAGATGGCACTGTAAGTTTTTTTTAGAACGCGGTAAGTGTTAGGTTTTTTCGTTACGGAATTTCTTGATTCGGTCGCCGCGCTCAAAGCCCGCGATAAAAGCTATGCAGTAGCTTAAAAGGGGTTAGGCTTTATTAGCACGGACTGGCTTGGGTTGGGATCGTTCAGCGATGTTTAGAGACAAAGCTACACGTTCCCGCGTGGGTTCAGTAGGATAATAATGGGATACTTTGTCACTTCGATTAATAATAATGATTTTAACCGCCTCCGTGGCGTAATGGTTAGTCCATTCGCTTTACACCAGGAGGTCGCGGGTTCGATTCCCGGTGGGTTCATCTTGCAAGACTCGGTTTGGTTGGTGGTAGGACATTTTCTAAGCCCGCCTGGCTAGCTACCACCATCTTATCTAAGTCTTGTCGCCAAACATCAGTGTTAACAACATTGATGTGTTCCGGCTTGAAGATAAGATAGCCAGTTCTCCATTGCGTTGGGGAATCTTGGTAAGACCGCTTTCATCTTCGGCAACATCGTCACTTACCATCAGGTGAGATGATGCCAAGGGCTTACTAATTGTGAATAAAAAAAAATACTAATTAACGCGTCATTATCACGTCGGAATATTAAGTGCATCAAACGGCATAGTTGTGAGTTGCGATTTCTCGCTTTGTTTTCTTGTAATCATGCGCAACATGAAATAGTAGCGGAAACTAATTAATTACACTTCCATGGAAAGTGTTCTTCCCACATTATTATTATATTTTTCTTGTATTTTACTGTGTATTTTGTACCACTTATTATCTGTATATAATTACAATAAAGCATATTGTTCCATAATGATGCGATCGTGTCACGTATTTTTTCAAAAAGGAGGAGGTTCTTATTTCGACTGGATGTTTTTATTTTGTATGTTTGTTACGCGATATCTTCGCAGATAGTGAATCTATTTTCATGATTCTTTTTGTTCGATATATTATTACTGCCAAGTTTGTCCCATATAAATTTTATCAAAATAAGTTAAGTATTTTTTAGGAAATTAACAAAAACAAAAAATGCACCAAAAATGTAAGTATTGGGTGGTTGCGATTGAAATCGGTTTTTTATCGTTTTCAGCGTTTCAAGTTACCTACTGTAAATATTGCTATCAATTAGAATGCGAAACTCTACCCACATAACATGAGTGAACTGCCCTATTGTAATGTAATCTCATTTTTGATTTTTAATCTGCGAGGAGTATATTTGAAGTTTCTTGTTGTACGTACCTTTAAACTATTATTATACTAACTATTATTGTATACGAATATCAACGACACCTACTTTATGTCATCTTTTCCAATGAGGTTTTAATGCTAACAATAATATCATCCCAAGCCTTATTGTAGTCATTTATGGTAATATTTACAAACATACGGATGCGTAAAACTGAATTGTTTTATTTTTGAATACTATTTGTAATAATAGTTATTTGTTATACAAGAGTGCAAAGTTGCTTTTTAACCGCGTGCTCAATTTTGATGACCCAGCAAGCGAAGGAGTCTAAATTAGAATCCTAAGCGTTAGCGAGGGAATCAAAAGAGCACAAGGTGAAAAATCTTTGCACTCGAGTGCAACACGTAACTTTTCATTCCACCTCAGCGAGGAAATTACCAAATGAATAATAAAAAACATTTCCGCGTTACAAACAGTTTCAGTTAATCCTGTTGGCGTCAAATAAACTTCCCCGTCACTATAATCACTCATTTTAGGTTTTTCACTTGTTTTTAACCTAAGGTTTTAACAATATGACGTGAAAAGAAAATGGCGCGCGCAAAGCAAATTAAATACACCAAGAAGGTACCGAGTCTGAGTTTTTAACAAACTAAAAAAGGTTGTATGATAAATTCGGCACCATGGAGGTAGAAGTAAATAGGTATAATAATGTTTTGAATTCACGATGTTCTAAATTCAATTTACTTTTCTCCTCTAGCGATTGTAAACGGCTTTTGCACTCAGATACTTACTTTATCCTCTAGCGAATAAAAACGGTCTTTGCACTCAGATATCGAAGAGCAAAAATACTATTTCCGAGATGGGGGGATGAAAAAGTATACTAATATCTATGTATAGAAAAAAATAAAGTGAGATTATTCCCCCGGGCATTTAAAATGAGCCACAAGTCGCGTAAAATGAACTTATTTGATTGCCGAAACCTTGATAGATATATGTACCCATGTGTTTAGTTTTTCTGTTACGATCGTATTTTATCTGTTTTCTCACAAGTATAGTGAAAAGCTTCGTATGATACATGGGTTTAAAATACTTTTATCTACTCTCATATCGTAAAGTTCGAATTATAAACTTCAAAACGAATTTATATTAGCATAATTTATGTGAAACTTTATATTACTTAAGGGTCTTTGTACCATAATCAACAATAAAAAATCTGATTCTGATAATTTATAAACACAATACCGAAATAATAAAAAAACCACTTTATAACATTTTTTCTCTAACAAAATAATGTCAAAAAGTATTTTTTTTCCATTACGATACAAGTTAATCCAAGAAGTTAATAGCAGCAACGAAGTTCCATTTTTTTTATATTTTTGGATGGAACGCACATGCATTGTCTGTGACAGCGCTCGCTATAGCGCATGCGCGGTGATGTGCTAGGTTTTGGCGCCATTCATTGAATACGTTTTGTTGTAGTTACTGAATTTCGAGGATAATTTTCATTCTTGCTAAAAAATGTCTGAGATCAGTGAAAGCATTGTTTTTACCTGTCTGTGCCAACGCCGCTTCAGCGCAAGCGCGATGATATGCTGGGATTTGGCGCTATGACACGTTTTGTTGTAAGTACTGAATTTCGTGTTTTTTTTCTTACTCTTTTAACTTTAATCTTTGTTGTTTAGTTGATTCAATCCCAATGTATGAGATTAGATAAAGGAGTGTATGAAACTGCACATAACTGGGTATTAAAAGACGTATGATACTATTAAAAACCTCGCCAAGGCACAGACGGTTTTTAAACTCATACTCGTGTTTTAATACCCCTCATTATGCAATAGTTTCATAAACTACTTATCTAATAAACCAATTTCAATATTGTTAAAACATGATTCGGCACTCAATATCCTCGGAGTTTTGTTTTGGAATATGATACTCGTAATTCTTACTCCTGCGTTACGTTACATCAACGACCCTTGACGTCCCCACTTCTAGGGCAAAGGTCTCTTCCCAAACTCGGGCTATTCGTCACACCGGGACCGAGTCAGGATTTGTGGAGGTGGTGGATTGTATGTTCTCAATATGGCGAAACGTATTAACGTCAATTAAATTTGAATCATCAGATAAACACATTTTATTAAAACAACTTCAAGCCTTATGTCATCGTAATTACACCAAAAATTTTAAATTTTACCTTTGATTATTTACTCTCTAGATACTCGTAGAGTGTCACCCTTTAATTCCTGCGATAAAAACGAGCCAGCTCTTGTATGCTTGTGTGCGTGACAACGACTATTTTGTACCCGCGCCTGTCATAAGTGTGCGCGGATTACCGGACAACAGTTGTCCGGTATGTTCTTCGACGTATTTGCGCAGCCCGCCGCAGCGCTACATCTAGGTAGTAAATATTCAAAGAACTTTACATTAATTGGCATTATTCAGTTTTTATAAGGCATAATTATAAATAAAATAAAAAAAACATTTAGAGATAAACGGTTTCACACTGCACAATGTAATTTAGTAGATAACAAACACTAAACAACTAAACTCATATCATAATCGTCAATTGAAATGAGTGCTGGGGCGTTTTTTACTTTTTAACATTTGAAACATTATCAGTGACTAAAAATAAATAGTGTATATTTTTTTTACAGTGCCAAGGATAACCTGTAAGGATGTTAGTACCGCACGGGCAGGCCCACATTGCTGCTGTAAGGATCTGAAATGAAATAAAAAATATATAATGAATGTCCATGTTATATGTATGAGATAAATCTTTATTCAGAACCAAGTTACGCTACCAATGTTCACAGTGACCCCACACTAGGCACTGGGCGATGGCTGCGTCGTGGTGGCCATAAATACTATTAACTATAGTTAATTCTATTACGCGGCTGTATCAATCTTTATTGTGATGAAAATTAACAAAACTATACAATTAAAAAAACGAACCTTTATACCTTATTATTAATTAATAGTTTATAATTCACCGCTTACATATTTTTTATTGTATATCAACATCAATAATGCAGGAGCAAGTGAAGCGAGTTCGGAGCTCCCGAATCGGATGTTTAAGGTTGAAGGTTGGACATAAGAACCACTAAAAATCCGTCTACTACGGTTACAACTACAAAATGTAAGTTAACCACTAAAGGGTGACTGACGAATGAGGTAGATACGGTTTTTTACCACTTTTTGGAAGCACCGCATTTCAGGACTTTACTGTCGTGAAGAGGAAGACGCTTTTAAGGCTACCGATATCTAAATAATCCCAAAAATACTATTTTAGACAGTAAACTTTGTAATCGGTATTTTGTAAACTATAAATAGCTGAAGTGGTCAATTGATGCGGCGATAAGTTTCCAGCGATATAATGTTGGCGGTCAAATTTCCTAGACTCGTGTAGTGTGGAGCTCCACAAACAATGGCCCATCTGATTGCATGGCCGATGTGCCCTGCCACCTGCACTAGAGTGCCCACATACTGAGCAGGTAGTTATGACATGTCGTCGACACGATACAAGAAGAAGAAGTAAAAGAATGAAGCCCCTGATCCTGTGTTCTTGTTCTTGAAAGAAGGGATTAGAAACGTTTGTGAAAAAATATATTTTTAGACGTGATTTCAGAAACTTGGCTTTCAAATAGGTAAAAATAAAGTGAATGTTTGTTACCTTGCACTACAACAACAGTGGGGCTGTTGCCCCTGCCGGGGTTCGCGTAGGGGTAGCTGGAGCCTCCCGCCCCCGAGTAACCTGCGATGTAGTCGAATTTTTATTTAGTTTTACTTGTTCTTATAGCTATTTAAGCACTTGCGATTTTACCTATTAACTATATTATAATAGGGGATCGGACTGCTAGTCATTTCAGTTACTTTTTATGATCTGTCAAATACGAAATTTTGTTCTTAAAATGTTTGTAATACCCACAAGTGACGTTTTAAGCGTCATTGACGAACTTATTTTGTGAATTTTATCAATTAAAAATTAGAAGAAGTGATGGAAAAACAAAACAAGTAAGGTTTTTAAAACTTTGAGAGGAGAGCAATTTAGGAAATCATATTTCAGAATTTATTTTTGATGCAGTCCGATCCCCTATTATACAAGATGAATGGAAATCCTTGGGGGAAGCCTATGTCCAGCAGTGGACGTCCTTCGGCTGATATGATGATGATGATAAAGATGAATAGATGGAGAAAACATTAAATAGAAACCGGCCAAGTGTGAGTTCAACTTGCACACCGAGGGTTCCGTACCACAATACCTCACAACATAAATACAACAATGATACCTATTCATTTCAAACAAAAGACATCAACGAGAACTACAGAAAAAATGATTTTTCTCATTTAGTTTGGATTCCTTAGCCCGCTTCACACTTTATGATTTGTTTTTAACTTTAGGATTAATAACTATAATCAGTGATACCACGCAACAATTTTCTAGTATAGAACTCTTATATCTTATATAATTTTTTTTTAATCTTTCATATTTTGTTAAAATTTCAGCCGGAACGGTTCAAAAGATACAGCCATTTGAAAGTCGGGCGGACGGACGGACGGACAGCGTAGGGTTTGTCATAGGGTCCCGTTACCTGATTCGGAACTCTAAAAATGTATTCATTCATAAAGAAAAAAAGAGTGTGTGGTTTTATGAAACCATGGCAAAAGTGATTTTTTTTCACATTATAGACATTTACAGAGCACGAAACGATCATGGCTGCTCTCGTCTTGGAGCTATGGTACAGAGGACGAAACGATCATACCGACCGTCACGTGACACACAGATGAAAAAATTTGAGGCGATGAAATAAAAGTTTCACTTTAATTAAATAATTCATTAAAGTTACCTGGGTTTAAAACTATTGTTTCCCTAGCAATTGCTGCGCAGTGACTACCGCTGATGGCCACCAACAACACAAAGAAAAACGTCGCTTCGACTGTCACTTTCATATTTACTTTTGAACTGTATAATATATCACGTCTATCTACTTGACTTGAACGATTCCTTCCTTGTCTACACCGTCGTACTGCCCGCACTCCATCCTCATGCCTTTTATATTCCTTTTCAGCATCACTCATTGCTGTTCTGTTATCTGATGCAATTAACGTGTATATTTTCCTAATGGATGGCAGTTAGAGATGCTCATACATAATGTACTCACCTTATGTAATACTGTTGGAAAAATACATTAATTTGAATTATTGTACGTCATACAATGATTTGTTGAAACAATAACGGTTACGAGGAAAATCTGTGGAACTTTGAATTTGTTGGCATTTTCCGCCTTTTTCTCTGGTGAGTTTGTTCCCGAAGTTTCTGAAAATAAAGTATATTAAAATGTTAGTACCTTTTGACTGACTCGGTGGCTTATGGGATAGTGCCCTTGACTACTGATCTGAGGGTTGTGGGTTCGATCCCCACCCAGGGCAAGCATTTGTGTTATGATCAGATTTGTTTGCTCTGTGTCTGGGTGTTAAATATATCTATATATGTATGTATTTAAACGTATATAAGTATGTATATCAGTCTCTGGTACCCATAACACAGGGAATCTTACTTTGGGGCCAGATGACCATGTGTGATTTGTCCCAGAATATTTATTTATTATTATTATTTACAAGTAGGAAGGCACTTTTGCTCTTGGTTTTAGTCACCGTCCATTACACTCGAAGAGGTACTAACCTTTACGTAAATGGGTCTTGGCTCTCGGCTTGCAGCTGGAAGAACTGTTTTTGGCTTCTCGCCATTGGTCAATACCATTAGCATAGGGAAATCCTTTGCAGTCTCTTTACTATGCACTCTTGCGTTTCGTGTTGGAGCCAACACGGGTGCTACTAGTACCACATGTTCCTTGTTCTCCTTAGATTCAACCCTAACTGTACTTAAGGTAACAACTGCGACTAGAATTCCAAGAAGACGAGTTACTCTCATCATGTTAGATGTTGAGTGGTATAGGAAATTAATCGGAAGCTTATTTATACGTTTGCCCTTCAAGATCGTCACGAATTGTGGAGAGTGATCACTCGTTTACAATTCTTTAGATTTATCGTAGGTTTATTTTTAATTTACTAGACTTAACCAGTTCCGGATTGAACTTGATACTCTTATTATGTACGGCGTAGAGTAAAGTGATCCTTGTTTGAATTGAGTGCACCTGTAGTAAGCCATTTATTTAAAATCTGTTGCATATAACAACTACCTATTAATTGCATTTTTGGAACGCAAACAAGCGAAACAAGCGTAAAATAATTTCGTTGCACGGCTAGGTTTCTTCAGTCAAACTTAGTTGTGCTAGGCTAGGGGGAACTTTGGTCCCTTGTTGTAAAAACCAGTCAAGTGCGCACCGAGTGTTCCGTACCACCAAGCTCTTCAAATAAAAGTGTAAAAATAATACCTATTCATTTCAAACAGTATAATATATCAACACTCACACAAATAAGCGTCGGTGGCTCAACCGATAACGACTCGGTCCAAGCTCGGTCCTCCTAACCAGAGGTACCGGGTTCAAATCCGGACGGCCAATGTACCAATGAGTTTTTCGAAACTTATGTACATATACTCACCGATTGCTCTAACGGTGTAGGAAAACATCGTGAGGAAACCTGCACACACCTGCGAAGAAACTCGAAGGTTCTGTGTGAATTCGACCAACTGATTTTCTTTTTAAATTTTTAAATACCCTCCAGAACAACATATTTCTGTGAAAATTTTAGCCGGCTACCTATCACGGTTCAAGAGATACCTACAGCTTTTTTGAAAGTCTGACAGACAGACGGACAGCGTAGGCTTAGAATAGGGTCTTGTTGCATTGTTTAAATTCACAATTGATGAGCCTTTGGCATCATCTCACCTGATGGTTAGTCAGGACCATGCCGAAGATGAAAGCGGGCTCACCAAGAGTGCCCAACGCAATGGGGAGATGGCTATCGTAACCTCATGCTGGAATACATTATGCTGGAATATATCAATGCTATACAACAAATAACAAACATTTAGTTTCTAAAAACTGATAGTTACCAATTCCCATATTTTCTCGAAAACAATATAAAAACAGTTAAAATAAAAAGTCTGTTACGTATGTGGCAAAAAAGTTATAGTTTAATCTTGTTTATATTTGTATTTTACTTACAATGATATCATTCAATTATTAAGTTCAGTCATGTTCCAAGAAAATTATTAAATTAAATTATTTTGACAGTTCCCCGCGGTCCCACTATTTCGTCCCACCAATAGGACCACGGAGACAAGGCTTTTAGACCTTAAAGATTTAATTTTGTGTATTCGTTTCTGGAGACCTCAAGGGTTGAATTCTCTGGGTTCTGTTGTGAAGACCTCAAGGGTTTAATTTTCTGGGTTCGGTTCTGCTGTCTTCTTATCATCCTTGCCAACCTATAAGTAAATCATAAACATCGTTAACAAATCTTAACAGATCCTTGTTGGTAAATATATATAACTCAAAGGTGACTGACTGACTGACATAGTGATCTATCAACGCACAGCCCAAACCACTGGACGGATCGGGCTGAAATTTGGCATGCAGGTAGATGTTATGACGTAGGCATCCGCTAAGAAAAGATTTTGGAAAATTCTCACGGGAACCGCAAAAATCGGGATCTGCGCGGACGAAGCTGCGGGCATCCACTAGTAAATTATATTATTGTTAATAACGTCATTTGCAATAATTATCATCTCTAGGTACCTACGTAAGTAAAAGTTAAAACGAAGCCTTTTTTGTTACGACTTTACTGTTATTAAAATACTAGCATTTGCCGGCGGCTTCGCTCGCGTGAACAAAGTTTCTATAACTGTCTTCGAGGGTGCGCAGTGCGCGAGCCGCAGTAAAGAGTAACCTATATGTTAATCCAGGTCTTAATCTATCTACTTAGCAAATTTCATCCAGATCCGTTTATCTGTTGTGGCGTGAAAGAGTAACAAACATCCATACATACAAACTTTCGCTTTTATAATATTAGCAAAGTATATATATTAGTACTAACATAATATTAGCAAAGTATATATATTAGTACTAACATAATATTAGTAAGATGGTTATGCCTTCTTTTTTTTTTAAATCGTATAACAACGGGTTTTTTTGCTCGTTACTGTATCGCCCTAGTTCAGGTTAGGCTTGAGCCACTCCGTGGGGACGTATTTGAGCTGATATGATGACATATTACTGTATAATCGATTGTACAATAAATGGTTCACACAAACAAGCATCTTTTATGGTCCTGGTTTAAAAAAAGCAACAGAAGTACTTTATGTTTTTGTTGATCTCGACGCCGCCGCCGCAGCCGCACCGCGCAAGACATAACAAGTTTTTTTTTACTAATCTGACTTTGTTTAATCGAAATCCACCTAACTATTGAAACATGTACTTTCGAAGATATTACATGTATTTCTCACGTTATGTCGAATTAGGTATGTCTGTCGTTACTTATGAGTACCTAATGCTGTAATTGTGACTTAAAGTTACTTAAGGAGAGCCAGACAATGAGTAGAATTCTTAAAAAAAGAAAGGGAAAACAAATTAAATAAAATAATCAACTCAGAGTGACTTATTTCTAGACTTTTAGATTCTGAAGTTTAGAAATTTATATAAACCACGCCTATTTATGAGTAGGTATTTATAGAGGACGGTAACATAGATACAATAAAATGTGACAGGCCTATTCATAGCATCAAAACATGCGTAGGTAACAAAAGTATCAAAATAATTAAATTTATAATAAAAAAACCGGCCAAGTGCGAGTCGGACTAGCGCTCCGAGGGTTCCGCACCACCACACCTCTCCACACAACTACACAGTATAATGACAATGATACCTATTCATATTACAATCAAAAGTCATCAACGCGCTAATTAGTAATCTGTGCGCGAGCGACAAAAGTAAGTTTTTTTGTTATTCAGTTCAGACTCCTTAGCGCGAGTACGACTCACACCTGGCCGATTTTTATTATTTTTTGTATTACTTCAGTAATAGTACTATTAACACACCAAGTTTTACGCATGTATGTATTACCGTTTTTAAGATAGATCTAAGTCAAAATACTTCTAAAGACCTATAAAAAACACGTTTTTTGTATGGAGACCCCCTTATTTTTTCACTTTTTTTAATTTTTAGTATTTGATGTTATAGCGGCAATACATTCTATTCAAATTTCACATTTACTTATTACGGTTCATGAAATACAGTCGCTGACAGACGAACAGACAGACTGACGGAGGCTACTAAGTAGGGTCCCGTTGGTCACCAATTAGGTGAACGAAACCCTAAAAAGTAGATTTTCCTTCAGTCTTATACAGAGGGCAACTTCAGTATGGAAATAATGTAATACTACTTACATTCAAATACAAATAGCCTGACTCTCCAGCCATCTCTAGGGCTTCATCTTCAGGTTCGAAGTACACTCCATCGGGCAAGTTGTCCTTATCTCCTTCCACTTTGCTCAGCTTTAAGGCACCTCTTTCGGGAGGTATCCCTCTTATCAAGTCAAACAACTGGGCTCCTTTTGCTTCGTATATAACCTTATCCTTAGCCACCACAGTGATGACCAGCAGAGTTGCAATGATTATCAGCTTCATTGTGACGTGTTACAAGGACAAGACGCTATTGAATTCGAATAACGTTCTTGACAAGTATTTATAGAATTTCCTTAACGACACAGTTTTTGCAACTTGCTAAATTGTTTACACAAAAAACCGGTCAAGTGCGAGTCGGACTTGCATACTGACGCTTCCGTACCACCACACCTTTGGGCACGAACAAGTATTTTTGGAGTTTACTCCTTAAGAATCGATTTGCATATAAGGCGCCCGGTATGAAAAAAATATGAGGAGTAAAATCTAGTGATCGAAAACGTAGTTTGTTATATTCTCTTTGCGCGTTACGTTTTTACGCGCAACCTATTGTGCGCACCTCTGTCACGTGATAGGTACAAAACAGTCAGGATTGGCTGAATCTGACAAAAAGAATATAAGTCACTACGAAATCTAAAATGAAGTCACAACACAGTAATCAAAATCATGTTCTTTAAAAATAACCCCGATTTTTATTCTGCAGAGCTGAGAAATGTAAAAACAGCAATGTAAGTACTATAAAATAATATAACACTACCTACGGTAAGTAACCTTAATTCTGCTAAGGCGAAATAATAGTCTTTCTTTCAGTAGTAGTTTTTTAGGTTATATAGAATAAATTTTGTTTACAGTAAGTAATTAGTTTGCATTTTCAGGAATTCACTATGGTGATAGACGAGACTAAAGGTGAAATCGTCAGTTGTCAGTGCTTGGACTGTGCAGCTTTAGCTGGTGGTTGTAAGCATGCAGTGGCATTTTTGATGTGGACCCATCGTCGCAGTGAAGAACCTTCCTTGGGTGAATGTTACTGGAAAAAACCCGTCCTCTCGAGAGTAGGGACTACTATGAAATACGTCACTGTATATCAAATTTGAAAAAAAAACAGCTCCACATCATGAAACCAGCACAGACCTTTTCCACGGGTTTCTTCAAGAAGCAAAAAAGAAGAAAATTATGAATTGTGAACTTTTAAAGTATCAGAACGACTTTAAACACAGTGATGTTCGACAGTTTTCATTTCCTTATTCAAGTGAGTGATGATATAAAGAAAGATGTCAACAAATTACTAGAAACATTACAAGAGAAACTTAACAAAAATGCTCTTAATTGAAGAGTCAACACAAAACCAATGTTAGAGCCCTTTATGGTATGACTTAAGATATGCTCGTATAACCGCATCTAAAGCATACGAGGTTAGTCGCTGCCAAACACCAAATGGATCATTAGTAGCTGCGACCATGGGAGCTAAAACACCTGACACATCAGGTATGAAAAGAGGCCGGAAATTGGAATGATTAGTTATAAAAACTGTGCAGAGTAAACTTAAAACTAAAGTCAAGCCCTGTTTTGTGCCTGTTTAGACAATCGTACTTAAGTAGTTAACTCCAGTCGTGCGTCGGAGCTGACACACACTTTTTTTTATTTATTTTATTTTATTAATTTAGGAAACAATGATATTTATTTAAATATAAAAAAACGTCATTATCATCATATCAGCCGAAGGACATCCACTGCTGGACATAGGCCTCCCCGATGGATTTCCACGACGACCTGTTCTGCGCTACCCGCATCCAGAATCCCGCGACCTTCATCAGGTCAATGGTCCACCGAGTGGGAGGCCTGCCCACGCTAAGTTGTTCGGTGCGCGGTCGCCACTCGAGGACTTTAGTACCCCAATGGCCATCTGTTCTAGGAGCTTTATGCCCCGCCCACTGCCACTTAAGTTTATCAATTCTGAGAGCTATGTCGGTTAGTTTGTTTCTCCTCGTTACTGATTCGATCACGCAGAGAAACTCCGAGCATAGCACGCTCCGTTGCCCTTTGGGTGACCTTGAGCCTTCTTATGAGGCCCATAGTAAGCGAACATGTCTCAGTTCCGTACGTCATCACTGGCAACAGACACTGGTCAAAGAACTCGATAGACAGATCTCTTTTGAACACTTCTGAGCCTTTGTTGTTCCCAATCTACTCTTTAATACAATTTTTATTCAGGGACTAAGAGATCTGCTTGTTTAGTTGCCGATACTGAGATACGTCTTCAGAGGACTGCCAAACCAATCTGCGTCTTTCTTACATGAGGTTGCTGGTGTTGAGTTGAGTTCATCATAAAGAGTCCTTCTCCATAAATTCGGCCAGCAGCTGGCCACGTGCATTCCTCTCTCCATATCCAAATTGCCCCACTCTTAGCTCACAATCACTTCGTTTGTCCAGTATCACGTTAAAGTCCCCCATAACAACGGAGAATGGGTCTGAGAGCTATTCTGTAAAACTCTAGAGATATCCTCACATAGGATCTCCACTTCGTCGTCGGAGTGTTCCGTGGTCGATGCATATACCTGTATGACCTTCAGCGAATACCGTTTGGTGATTCTGAGTATAAGGTACGCTACCCTCGTCGAAATACTCTCTATCCGGACTACATTCTTAATATGGGACTAGTGGACTTGAAACCAGACACTACCCTGGGACAGTTGGTTACCCTCCCGGAAATAGAGTATGTTTCCGGATTTATTATGGTTCATCATCATATCAGCTCATATACGTCCCCACCGAGGGGCTCGAGCCTACCCTGAATTAGGGCGATCGGGCCTTAGTCGACCACGTGGGCCCAGTGCGGGTTGGTCGACTTCACACACAACCTGCGAGTTTCTTCGTAGGCGTGTGCAGGTTTCCTCACGATGTTTTCCTTTACCGTAAGAGCGTCGGATAAACGTACGTATGAAATCTAAATCCGAAATTCGAACCACGACCTCCCGAACAGGAGGCAGCGGCCCTAGCCGTTACGCCATCGAAGCTCCCTAATTAATATGGTTAAAAGAAACGAACCTTTAAAGGTAGGATAGACGGACGGACGGACGGTAGGCTTAATAACGGTACTGTTGTGACCCTTTGGCTACGTGACCCTAAAAAGCTTTGAGAACCATAAACTTATGCCTTACCTGCTTGTGATTAATTTGAACTTTGTTTGGCAAGCCCGACAAGTATTTTACTTTCGGGTGACGAAGGAGACAGAAGGTATGTGATGGCAAAAAAATAATTGAAGTTGAGATTTTGATGGGGATCGATTGTGTTACACTAATATAATAAAGTCTAAGTAGTAACTAATTAGTAATCTGTGGTCTAAGTAACCAAAAAGAAAAAAAAAATGTATGTGTGGGAGTGTCTCTCTCTCCTTTCTCTATCTATCTCTCTCTCTCCCTGGGTGTGTATGTGTGTGTGTGTGTGTGTGTAAAACTACTTACTGGACGAATTTGGGTAATACTTGGGTTAGGGATAAATTATTATTATTTTTATATCTTCGAGTACGTCACGTCATTATTCTTAGAAAACTCGGGATAAAATACCTCCGATACAAATGGTTCTTACTTTTCTCAAAAATGGCTGTAACGATTTTCATGACATTTTGTGAATAACTATAATATAAGGCCTACTGCACTGGGAAGTTATTATTCAAGGAAAAATCTGAGTGACGTAGGTACGTCCCATACAAACCCATTTTATTTGTTAATCTTTCATGAAGTCAGATATACTCGTGCCTAACTTTATTATTTGCTACTAATTAATTGTGATTATTGTTGATTTGTGCTGTGTGTGTGCGTGTGTGTGTGTGTGTGTGTGTGTGTGCCCCACTACGACAGACGATGAAGACTTCGCGAGCAAGTTTGCAGAGCGTGGCTGTACAATTTATTTATTTTTGCAAGTAGTATAGTACATATAATATACTAGCTGTCCCGGTGAACTTCGTACCGCCTTACATTACATTACACTGCCCTGCCCTGCCCTACCCTACACTACCCTACATTACACTACACTACCCTACCCTACACTACCCTACCCTACCCTACATACACTACACTACACTACCCTACACTACACTACACTACACTACCCTACCCTATAGATTTATATATATTAAGATAAGGTCTAACAAAATTAGCTGAAACTATTTTAACTGGTGCTTCTACCCATGAAACTGAACAACTTTCCCCATGAAACCCATAGTCAAACCTCAAAAAAAATTTGAACTTCAGTTGGCTGATCAGCTGATCGAGGTAGTATGGGAGAGCCAATTTTTTTTTACTATTTGGCTATGGGTTCCATGGGGAAAGTCGTTCAGTTTAATGGGTAGAAGCACCAGTTAAAATAGTTTCAGCTAATTTTGTTACACCTTATATATCTATATTCAGGAATGAATAAGTACATATTATAACAAGATAAGTAAGTTGGCGAGGAGTTGGGTATCCTGCAGATTCCAGGAGATGATGCAGCATCAGGTATAGCATATTCTAACTAACACTTATTCATTGAGACTATTCCAATGAGCCCAATATGATGCCTCTGCTGTAAGTTGGTGAGGAGTTGGATGTTCTGCAGATACCAGGAGATGTAGGTCAAGGTTACCATGGTTAGGCAATTATTGTTACAATTACAGAGCACCAAATTTCGAATCGATCAGACCGCTATAAGATGCCCACATCCCTTCATCACCTAGATAAGAGCTGACGATCTTCAAACTGCTGAATTGATTTTTACCAAATATAGCTAAGAACCACCGCAAGAAAACATGCTTTCACGTTAAAAAAACCGCATCAAAATCGGTCCACCCTTTTAAGAACTACGATGCCACAGACAGACAGACACACACACACAGACATTGGCGTCAAACTTATAACACCCCTCTTTTTGCTTCGGGAGTTAAAAATGAAGAAAATTAACATAACAATAATAATTCATTAGTGAACCGAAATCGACGCAATTTCTCCGCTGCCTGGATTGATTATAAGAAGGCTTTCGACTCGATCCCCCATTCATGGTTGAAGAGGGTCCTCGAACTGTGAAACAGTTCGAGACTTCCTCGGATCGTGTATGGGGCAATGGAGTACGATCCTTTGTCTCCATGGTCAACGGTTATCGAATGCGGAGGACCGGATTTGGATTAAGAGGGGAATATTCCAGGGCGACTGTCTGAGTCCACTTTGGTTTTGCCAGTCCCTGAATCCACTCAGTTTTCTGCTTGAAAAATCAGGGACGGGATTTCAGTCTCGGAGAGGTGATTCACGCATGACCCACCTTTTTTATGATTTCAAACTGTTCGCTCCAAATGCAACACGGTTGAAGGAACTGTTGAAAATCCCATGTGATTTCAGCAGTTCCATCAACATGGAGCTAGGAGTGGATAAGTGCGCGATCCTTCATGTAGACCGGGGCAGGGGGGTACATTCAGACTCCATGAACATCCGCAGCCTCTCTGAAACTGATACGTAACGGGATCTGGGTATGTCGCAGAGTATTGGTGTTCACAAAGTAGAGGCGAAACAGGCGGTTTGTGACGTGTTTTGGGAGCGCCTGACAAAAGTTCTTCAGAGCTATTTGTCTGGCGTTAACAAGATACGAGCATTCAACGTCTGGGTCATGCCTGTTCTTTTGTATACCTTCGGCATACTCAGATTGTCATAGACCGAACTGGACACCCTGGATCGAAAGGTCTGTACTACTATGACACTCCATAGGATGCATCAACCAAGGTCGACAGTGATGAGGCAATATATCCCACCTGCGTCATATAACCTCCGCTTGTACCATACTTGTCAATACTGAGCATTTGCACAGGCACAACCAATCAGCCCGGATCCTACACCAAGAGATCGCTCTAAAGTATGGCCTCATATCTCGGCGGTTGCCGTATTACAAGTACAAACCAGAGCCGGTTCTCGAAAACAACCGCGCCAAGCTCTACTGGGACCAACCCATCATCGCGGACAGGACTATTCCTTCGAATAAGCTTGATATCCGGTTGATGGATCGGACGCAGTCATAGGTGTTTTTGGTTGATGTAACTATCCTATACTATGAAAAACCTCGTGCTGGCTGATGCCGATAAAAAGACCAAGTACCTGGACCTGGCGCACGAGGTTACTGATATGTGGAGAGTGGAATCCACCGAAATCATCCCCGAAGTCCTATCCCTGTACGGGCTAATTTCAGCCGACCTTGAACGTCACCTAAGGCGGCTGGATCTCCGAGGCAGACCAATAGTTGCAGCAATGCAGAAAGCAGTCCTCCTCGATAATGCCCGGATAGTTCGACGCTTTCTCTCCCCGTCGCACTTAACTCCACCCGACTGTTTTTCCGCTGGAGGTGCTCCTGCCACTTTGCCTCGTGCCAAGTGATCAGAGTAACTTAAATTTTATATCTTGAAATAATAATGCAAAATTGTGCTAATTTGTTGCAATAGAAGTCGGCTTTTTTAACGTGTTCAGCGTTTCCAAGAATGATATTGTTAGTTAATAAGCGGAACTTGACTCCAAACACATTTCTAAAGAAATTGACATTGGACTGATTTTTGGGTTAATAAGTAGAAATTACTGAAATAGGCAAGGATTTTAAAAAGTAAATCCTTATCCTTGCTAATATTATAAATGTGAACATGTATTTGTTCGTTACCATTTCACGCTTTAACACCTTGACTAATCTTGATGAAGTTTAGCAAACAAGTAGCCCGTGTCATGGAAAAGGACATAATATTATGCTACTTTTTATCTTGTGAAAATAGCATAGTCCAATGCAGTTCTGAAAACATACATACTCTATTTTTGGTTATTTTTTTAAGGTCGCAACGGAACAATGGATGTTTGTGATTTTTTGCACACAGATAGTAGAAGGGGTAGGAAATGACATAATTTACTAATGAGCATATCCTGAAATAATTCCCGAGGGATCTTGGGAAACTCATTTCCACGTTCGAGCACGTCGGTGTCACAGTAGAGCCGGTGCTCAATCCGGTGTGTTTTTTGTATAAAATTGATTGAGGGGGTGGGATGTGACAAAGATTGCTAATCAGAATAGCCCGATCTGAGATAGGGATCTGGAGAAAACTGGCTCGCGCACCACTCACCCTTAAAGACAGTCATAAAAACGATGTCCACGCAAGCGAAGCTGCGGGAAAAAGCTAGTGTAATATAAACATAATGTTATTTTGATAAATTTAATCTGTTTAGTTTTTTACAATACGAGATTTTTATAAACAGGCTAAAAAGTCGCTTTTAAGGATTTTTTCCTGTCCTTATTTGGTTTTGCAACAAAAATTTGGATTAAACAAAAAACATTTTAAACTTTAAAATTATTGTGTTATAATAAAAGAGCAAACATTGTATTATTTTAATTATCTCAAAATATTCAGTGTAAGTTGACATTAATTTGAGATGTTGTAAACTGGTCCTGCTAAACTCGTTCATACGAGTAGTATGCTCATATGTGGTATTCGTTATTATTCGAGTTATGCTTTACACTGATGATGGAAATACAGTCGTATAGTCAAACTGTGGCGGTGCTATTTTTTAAAAAGGGCGACAAAACCCCACTAAATAACGTTAGGAATTAAATAAAAACTAAAACCTGTCTGCATAAAACTTAACCCCTACTTTTGGACCACTCAAATAAAAAAAAATGAAAGTTTATAAAACTAAAAACCGACTTCAAAGTGAAATTTCTTTTAAAGATTTGAAATAATATTGTTATATTTAAATACATGACATTAACCAACAATAACGAAACCAAAGGTGGGAACGATTTAAATCACACAGCTACTTACCTATCAAATGTTTTAGATTCGATAGCTTTGCTGACACCTACCTCAAATGTATTTGGTTCTGTCTGCTCTGTCATCAAATCATAATGCATGTGTTTCGTTAACCGATACAGAGTCCTGTGGCTTGAAAGCATGAAAGTAAAAGAGTTAAATCTTCCATCATCTCCTCATCTGAATAACCTGAAAGAATGCAATTATCGGTCTATACGTAGCGTACGTATAATATTCAAAGAATTCTCCTTCAACTTTTAAACGTTAAGGAGTTGTACCTTCCTTTATCAGATCATCAACATGAGATGATGACTAGAAATTAGAACAACAATGGCACGGTAGGTCCAACTTCGAAAAAGAAATCAATAGACGAATCCAACTCGGCTGCGCAGCGTCATATCTCATCTGTGGCAGAGTTTGGGAAGCTTCGTAATATCTTCCTTCACGTCCTAAATACCGCATTTCTCAAGACTAAGGCATATACTTTGCTAAGGTCTTTGATCAATGTGTGTTGCCAGACATGGTCGCTTACTATGGGCCTCATAAGAAGGCACAAGGTCACCCATAGGTCAATGGAGCGAGCTATGATCAGAGTTTCCTTACGCGATCGAATCTGAAATAAGGAGATCCATAGGAGAACCAAGGTAACTGACATAGCTCATAGAATCGCTAAACTTAAGTGGCAATGGGCGGGGCAAATAGCTCGTAGAATAGATGATCGTTGGGTAGTAAAGTTCTCGAGTGGTAACTGCACACTGGAAGACGTAGCGTAGGCAGGCTTCCCATTAGGTGGACCGACGACCTGGTGTAGGTCGCGGGAAGCCGCTGGATGCGGGCAGTGCGTTGTCGTAGTAATCCTTCGGGGAGGCCTTCGTCTAGCACTGTAGGTACGTCTTTCGGGTGATATGATATTGATGCTTTATACTGCTTTGCATACTAAGTTACTTCTCAATCGATCGAATATACTATAGCTACAAAAAACAAGACTGTAGAATGAATTATTATAATGTCGATTGGCACTTCCTTAATATTTTATTTATGTACTTTGTTCTGATGAGCAAAGTTTTAAATAAACGGATCAGTATATTTTGCATTGGAAATTGCACTGGTTATAGAAATGTTTATTTTGTTAAAACTGTTGTTTCGAACTAAGTTATGATTTTTAATTAGCTATCACATAAAATGAGAAAAAAATGAAACGAATGATCAATTCACAGTAATATTTAGTATGATAGGATTCGGTGTAACACGACTTAACTTATTTGACAGAAATGAACTAAATTTAAGCATTTTGTCTCTGTATTTTCGATACAGAAAGAAAAAGACAGAATGCCTAAATTTACTTTAGTTTTTTTAAATAAGTTAAATCGTCTTATATCGAATCGTCAGCAATGTACAAACAGAATTGTAAAAAGAAACATTTTACTTAGTAACTAACTGATTTTATCTAACTACTTAAAAGTACTCGTATCTACATTTATATGTAGCGTATGCAAGAAAACTCTAGTACCTTCCTATTGTAAACAAGTTTACTTCAAGTGTATGTGTGTGTGTGTGTGATTCCAATTCAATTAAAAACAATTCTGTAGATGGATTTCCCGAAGCGCCAAGGTCACAAACACGTTTTTACGATCATATTTACATCTCACAACACTTTAACACCTTATTTTATTTAACAAGCACTCATTAAAACAGATGGGAAATGAAGAGTCTTCTACGTACTAGCCGAGTTTCCAGTCTGAAAGAAAAAAAGTACAAATTATTGTGTAAATAATTTAACTATTGGTAGGTTTTCTAAGAATTTTGGCATTTTGTAAATTTAAGATGATTCTGTAATGATATAGAGAATACCGAGAGTTTTGATACAATATACATATATATGTATAATAGTTTAATCAATTTAACACGCTCTTACGGTGAAGGAAAACATCGTGAGGAAACCTCCACACGCCTGCTGAGAAACTCGCAGGCTGTGTGTGAAGTCGATCAACCCGCACTGGGCCCGCGTGGTCGCCCTAATTCAGGGTAGGTTCGAACCCCTCGGTGGGGACGTATATGAGCTGATACGCTACGCATACAATTTTAAAGCGACATTTTGTAGCATGATACAGGAGACACAAATGAAGTCAGGATAATTTTCGATCGAGCAGTACGTAAAAACCATCGATAGAAACACCCATCGAACATAAAATATGTTAATCGGCGTTAGAAAAAAATTCGCTTCGCCACCAGCGCTTTGGTTTCTATTGATTTTTCTTACGTGCTACGCATGCCAAAATTATACTGACGCACTTTGTTTTTTGCGTCTATCTGTATAATTTTACAGCAGTGGTATTATACTTACTTAATTAGAAATTATATCAAACTAGCTTTTGCCCGCGGTTTCGTCCGCGTGGACATCGTTTTTATGACTGTCTTAGAGGGAGGCAAGCGGCTCGCGAGCGTGGACATGAATTTTCTCCAGATCCCTCGGGAACTATGTCAGGATATGCTTATTAGTAAATCGTGTCATTTCCCACCCCCTCAACCATCTCTGTGCAAAAAATCACACAATCCATTGTTTCAGTTCCCTCGGGAACTGCTTCGGGCTATACTATTTACACGGGATAAAAAGTAGCCTATGTCCTTCCTTGTGACACAGGCTACCTGCATGCCAAATTTCATTAAGATTGGTCAAAGCGTTGAAGCGTGAAAAGGTAACAAACAAACACATTTTATTATTTTATATACAAACTAGCTGTCCCGGCGAACTACGTACCGCCTTACATTACACTACCCTACCCTACCCTACACTACCCTACCCTACACTACACTACCCTACACTACCCTACACTACACTACCCTACACTACACTAACCTACCCTCCCCTACACTACGCTACCCTACCCTACACTACCTACCCTACACTACACTATACTACCCTACCCTACCCTACACTACCCTACCCTACCCTACACTACCCTACCCTACCCTACACTACACTACACTACCCTACCCTACCCTACCCTACCCTACCCTGCCCTACCCTACATAAGAAATTTCTCCTGACAATAACGAACTCGACAAAAAAATAATTAGCCAAATCGGTCCAGCCGTTCTCGAGTTATGCGCTTACCAACACATTTTGCGATTCATTTAACCTTACCTTAGGAGGCAGTATGTCTCTGGCAATTCTTTCATCACCAGAGCTCAATGTATTCGGTTTATACGCAACCGCGCCAGGTAACAGACCACCTGTCAAGCCGGAGTTCTTCTTGTACTCCGGTACGGGATACCCTTGCTGTTTCCTGGGGGCATTGTAACTTGGAGGAGGTGTCGGCGCTTGCGTCACTGCGGGGTCTAATGGGAATATTTTAAAACTCGTCACGACACACAGCAACATAGATAGGACAAAGAATATTCCAAACTTCATTTTTAAAGTAGAACTAGATGGTTTAAAAATCGTGTGACTAGGTGACCGATTTAAAGTCGAGTGGTCGGTTCAAATTTTATAGATTCTTTATGATACGACATTTTGTTTCAGAATAAAATTAACATTTATCTGTAGCTAGTTTGCCCTGAGTCTGTTTGCGAATCATGGCTCGTCTGGCGAGCAATTGCTTTTGAACTTTAGTGATTAGGTAATTTGTACGATTGGTCATCGATCCACCTTTAAAAACACTAGTGGGTAAGAGGTACATAGATATCGTTGTAGGAAATATATTCCAATAATGTAGCTTACAAAACGGAGCCAAAATACAAACCTTTTTGAACCATTTCAGAGCAAAGAGGAAATAAAGACCACTCAAACTTTACTTGTTACTTATAAAGTTATAAATCTTTTAACATTATCTGTACCCGACTACGGCAAATCCAATGGAAGGGTTATGATTTTAGCAGTATATTTATGTGTGTATTTACGTATATTCTTCCCTAGCGCTTAAACTATTGACCACATTTTAATTAATGAAGTGTCAATCAATTATCTATCATGGTGCGGGTAATAAAGCTTTATTTTATATGATAAAAATCAATATTACGGATGTTAAATCCAAAAAATTGGGGAATTTAAATTTTTTTTTCGTATTTAGTGGTGGGATGTCAAATGAAAGAGGAGACATTTCTAAATTCAAAAGTATAAATGCAGTACAATATTTTCCCGTGAATGTCAAAGCTAAAAGAAGGGTTATGAGTTTATAGAATAGTTAGTGTTAAATCTACAGGTAGAAGCAATTTTCCGTAGGTTGGTTTAGGTTTTTAAACTTTCATCAAATTATTATTCCCTCTTCTGTTAATTGAAAACAAGGTGACGTAATTCGAAATGGACGTTATTCGTAATCTTACTAGGTGCGAGTACTCTGGGCCTACAATATGACTCAGGGTGGTATCTCCTGGCGTAAACATAAAACATAAATTAAGAATTTACTTTAAATGACAACGACCTGTTTATTTCATGGTTGTGTTTTACACAGTTATGCGTTCCATTTAAATAAATACGGAAATTCACGATTTGCTTATCTGAGTAGATGTTATCTACATTTTGAGCTTTTATTGTAGTTTTGAATGGCTAAATTTCAAGTTAGATGGGTATTGAACGCGCTTCTGGAAACACAGTAGTTTGTTTTAAATTTACAATTGGTAATGCCAAATCAAATCAAATCTAAAGTATTTATTTTATATAGGTGTTAACACACACATGTAAATAGTCAAATAAAACTTAATATTGTCTATTAAAAATAATGTCATGATGCAGATTACAGTCTCAGGTAATGGTATTTGTTATAAAATCAACATATATGTGTTAGTCATTTACATAATCTAATATTTTATAATATCCTATAACCGGTCGTCATGGAAATCCTTGGGGGAGGCCTATGACCAGCCGTGGACGTCCTTCGGCTGATATGATGATAATGATGATGATCCTATAGAGCACAAACATTTTTTGGCGTGAGTCTTGAATTAAAATTTATACTCTAAAAAGTAACTATATTTTCTGGAATTTTATTGTAGAATCTTGTACACTGTCCCACAAATGACGTTTTTACCTTACTCTGTCTCCTGTGGCATCATCTCACCTGATGGTAAATGACGATGATGCCGAAGATGACAGCGGGCTTATGAAGGTTCCCCAACTCAATGGGAAACAGGCTATCTTATCTACAAGCTGTACACTTCAATGCAGTTAATATTGATGTTTGGCGACAAGAGTTAGATAAGACTGTATAAGCCAGGCGGACTAGAAACTTGCCCTACCACCAAAACGAGTCTTACAAAGTTAGACCGCCGGGAATTGAACCCGCGACCTCATGATGTGAAGCTAATGGACTTACTGATAAGGTGCAGCCAAACATACGCAAATTTTTAAAATAAAAAAAATTAATCCCTAAATCCACGGAGGTGGATGAAATAATAATTTTAATAATGCAAAGAATAAATGTTATAAAAGTTTAATTATTAACCAACATTAGATTTTCCAGTACATTCACTCCACATGAGGCTAGGCCTGCAATGTGGAAGTCTATATATTATTTTATAGTAGATTCACTCCACATGCGGCTAGGCCTGCATTGTGGAAGTCTAAATATTAAGTCACAGTAGATTCACTCCACATGAGGCTAGGCCTGCAATGTGGAAGTCTAAATATTATTTTACAGTAGATTTACTCCACATGCGGCTAGGCCTGCATTGTGGAAGTCTAAATATTAAGTCACAGTAGATTCACTCCACATGCGGCTAGGCCTGCATTGTGGAAGTCTAAATATTAAGTCACAGTAGATTCACTCCACATGAGGCTAGGCCTGCATTGTGGAAGTCTAAATATTATTTTACAGTAGATACACTCCACATGCGGCTAGGCCTGCATTGTGGAAGTCTAAATATTAAGTCACAGTCGATTCACTCCACATGAGGCTAGGCCTGCATTGTGGAAGTCTAAATATTATTTTACAGTAGATTCACTCCACACGCGGCTAGGCCTGCATTGTGGAAGTCTAAATATTAAGTCACAGTAGATTCACTCCACATGAGGCTAGGCCTGCATTGTGTAGGTCTAAACATTGTTTTACAGTAGACTCACTCCACATGAGGCTAGGCCTGCATTGTGGAGGTCTAAATATTGTTTTACAGTAGATTCACTCCACATGAGGCTAGGCCAGCATTGTGGCGGTCTAAATATTGTTTTACAGTAGATTCACTCCACATGGGGCTAGGCCTGCATTGTGGAAGTCTAAATATTATTTTACAGTACATTCACTCCACGTTTATAATATTAGTAGTATATTTGAGTACTAACGTAACCTTTAAATTGGCCCTAGTACCAATTCATAATCAGTTTCGTTAACCCAAAGAGTGACCAGAACAGAATGAAGAGAGAGACAAATGGATTGATTAGTATGCATCTACTTTCGTGTAGTCGTGAAGTGTTGCCTGGCGACATCATTCACCTAATGTTTGACAGAGCTCATTGTGAATTTAGTTTTTGACAGGCGCTTTTAGTCCGTTAAAAAGTGTGTGTAAATAGATGTTCAATCTATTTACACACACTTTTTAAAGGACTAAAAAAAAGAGCAGGTTTCTCAATTCGACCGTATATATACATATATATAGGGGAATATATGGGGGAAATTATGCGTCATTCAAATTGGGGGTCTCAACTCCACTTAGCGATTCTGTTCTTGCTGCTGAAAACTGACCCGAAGACATATGTATAAAGCCGTGGCTTCATAATTTTCGTCCCAAAAGGGACAAAATATAGGAAAAAAAAGTGCAACCCTACTAAGACTCTGTCATTCTACTACCAGAATGTCAGAGGACTGAGAACAAAAAGTAACGTTTTCCACAATAACCTAGCAACATGCACAGCTGATGTCATCACTCTCACTGAGACATTTTTCACTAGCTCAGTCTGCGACGGTGAATTATTATTCATGTAGTGCCAATGTTAGGTTACAATTTGAGTATTCTTGTAGTTTTTGCAAATGTATATAACGTAACTCTGTCCTGAACATGTACGGAGGAACCTTAGATTTGGTGCAAGTGGTTTTGAGGTTGATGCAGTTAAGGTATCGAAGTGCGAGGAATCATTGGTACCAATGGACGCCTACCATCCGACCCTAGAAGTGACAATCAAATTCCCGCGTAGTTCATACGCGCTACCTCCACCTCCGCCACCACTCTCGCCGCCAAAGCGCCACCCGCTTGCTGGGCCTGATTGGAATTTCCGTAAGGCAGACCTATGTTCTCTGTACGCAGCACTTACTAACATTGATTGAAATGACTTACTGAGTGAAAATGACATTGACTCCGCTACAGACATCTTCTATGCTAAACTGAATGACTGTATTAACAAATACGTCCCTCATAAACGTAAAGGGTATCCACCGAGCCGCTACATATATCCTGTCTGGTATATAACTCGGAGATTATTCACAACATTGAACAAAAATACTATCACCTAACGAAATATAAATCAGAGGGTAAAGAGTATAACAGAGAATTGTATAAATATTATAGAATTTATGTAAAGTTCCTTATTAGCAGAGCACGTAAAACATACATTCTTCATATTGAGAGCAATATTATAGAAGATCCCACCAAATTTTGGAAATATATAAAAGATAAAAGAAAGGATCGTCACATATCCTATGAATATATGTATGAGAACGAAACTGTGATTGGACAAAATGCAGCAGAAGCATTTGCCACATATTTTGGTTCTGTCTTTCACAAAAATGTGCCAAAATTGTACGTTGAGCTTGCTCAGCGGGCCGGTGCGGTTGGTGGGTGATCTAATTCCGCGCAGGTTTCTGTCAGCTGTGTGAGTCAATCTGAAATAAGGAGCGCTGTAAAAAAGATAAAACCTTATTCCATACCTGGTACTGACGAGATCCCCCCTTTCTGATAAAAGATTGTATATCGGCACTAGAACAGCCGCTCCTATACCTATACCATCTATCTTTAGAGCTCTGCAAATATCCCAAGTTATGGAAGATCTCAAGGGTAGCGCCCATTCCAAAGGGCAATTGTTTGGTCTCGGATGTTACTATGCACCGACCTATAGCTGTTAGTCTTCGGTAAGCGGTTTGAGTCTGTCATGAATCGTACTATCGGTATGCAGTGTCGCGTCTACGACAGTCAGCATGGCTTCAGGCCAGGCAGATCCACTATCACTAGCCACATCAATTTCGTGGACTATGTCACCATGGAGATGGACGCGGGCCACCAGGTGGATGCATTGTACCTCGATTTTAAGAAAGCATTCGATGTTATTGACAACGACATACTGCTTTCTAAAATGGCTTCCATAGGCTTCACACCCAAGCTTCTAAAATTCTTCGCAAGCTATCTTAGTGGTAGGTGTCAATACTTCCGTGTTTGTGGATATGAGTCCACGCCAGGAGTTATTATACTAGATCAGGCATTAGTCAAGGAAGTACTCTCGCACCAACCCAGTTCCTAATAATGATCAACGACCTCCCGAGGATTGTGAGTACAGCTAAATGTCTACTGTTTGCAGACGACTTAAAATTGTACATGGCGGTCAGAGGTGTCGCTGACTCTGAGACCATGCAAAGAGACTTAGAAGCGGTAGCTGATTGGAGTGAACGTAACCGTTTATCTCTAAACATATCCAAATGCAAAGTCATCACGTTCACCCGAAAACGCGCGCCTTTGCGCAAAAGTTACCACCTTTTTGGTACAACACTTGAGCGTGTAGAGCAAATACGAGACTTAGGACTGATAATGGACTCACGACTAGACTTCAGAGAACACATAAAAACAACCTGCACAAAAGCATACAAAACACTAGGCTTTATAGTCAGAGTAGCCTCTTCATTTAACGACAACAAACTTGTATCCACGCTATATAACGCATATGTACGTAGTCGCTTGGAGTATAACGCAGTGGTGTGGGCACCCTACGAGACTAAATACGTGCATATGATAGAAAAAATACGTCGTTTTGCTAGGTATATGTATAAAAGAACATACGGATACTATTCGTTCCTGTACCCGTGTGTACACTAGGGGTTCGGCGTAGGATGCTCTTACTCGTACATTACTACCAGCTGCTATCTAATAAAGTGGACAATCCACTAGCGCTGGAGCGCATAGGGCTGTCTGGAGGCAATCAGCGCCACCTTGCGCTGGGGCCGGGCGTTACGCACCCGCGGCGCCCGCAGCGGCTGTTTGCACCCGCGCCCGGTGCTCGTACGCACCGCGCGGCTGCCGCGCCAACTGCTAGGGCACTAACGCTGCTCAACTTGATGCTCACTATGCACCCAAACGTGGACATATTCTTTGATGGACAAGGTATTGTGCATCGAATAATACTATCCTTTGCTGAGAGCCTTCTGTGATATGTACCTACATATTCTCTTAACTATAATTTAGTATATTTTTTTTCTAACTATTGTAATTTTATGTCTGCAATTCTATCCATGTAAGTGCTTTGGTGTAAAACTGTTAACTTTCATGTAAATAAATAAATAAATATCGGTTTATGAACCGATTTCGATGATCCTTTTTTTTAGAAAAGAAAATAACCCAAGGGTGTTACCATGATAAGTAAACTAGGATCTGATAAGGGCATCCCGAGAAATCGAGAATAACCTTCAAAAATCGTAGTGGCGAGGTGACTAGTGCGTTTGAAGTCGGTTTTTTTTGTTTAAAATTATATTATTACCTGACTGCGCCAGAAGGAGAGTTATGATTTTCGAGTATTTGTTAGTATTTATGTATATTCATTTTGATGGATTTTGGAGTGCGAGGTGTCGTCAGATTAGTGTTGATCCCGTGAGTGACGTAGGATACATAGAGGTGCTCAGTTTTTTTCCCAGTTAGAATTTTAATTAGTTCGTGTAGTTACAATATACACGATTCAAATTACAATCTTGGGCTATGTGTTATTACAATCTCGGGCTATGTGGTATATACTAAAAGATCAATATACATGTCCTGTCATTAACTTACTCGATTATTTTATAACATGAGTCTTGAAAATATTCTCTGGCAATTATTGTAGAATGTTATACACTGCACCACAAATGACTTATTAACCTTACTCAGTCTCGAATAGGCTTCATCCATGCGATCGCGCGGATAGCTCATTTTTACAAAATTAAAATGGTTTCATGGCCCCACAGTAAGATGCCATAAGACATTATACTATGGAAGTAACTAAAATACACTAGTCTCGCAGTACTTACATCCGTAAACAGTCATAACAGGGGGCACGGCAATGGCCCCGCCAAGTCGAGCAGACAAGTACGGCCGTATACCCTTTTCTCGAAACAAATCAACGCATTTTCGAGCTCTTAAAATCTTTCAACATAGCTCGTAGAACAGATGACCGTTGGGGCAGTAAAGTTCTCGAGTGGCGACTGCGCACCATAAAACATAGCGTAGGCAGACCTACCACGCGGTGGACTGACGACCTGGTGAAGATCGCGGGAAGCCGATGGATGCGGGCAGCGCAGAACCGGTTGTCGTGGATATCCTTGGGGGAGGTCTTTGTCCAGCAGTGGACATCCTTCGGCTGATATGATTATGATGAATATTGTTCAAAGATAATCTTTGTTATAGACTAAAGGAACTGCCTGAATTATATAATGCGTTTTTTGCGCAATGTATAAGCGTATATTCCAAATTACAATCAATCAATCAATCAAATATGCTTAATAGTACAAATAATAAAAAAAAAACTACAGTTTGAGCTTAAGTACATTATATTATAAAGTTAGAGCATAACTACGAGGAAATAAATAGTTAAACATAATATAGAAAGTGGAGAATGCTGCAACGACAGAGGGCTGGTCCCTCTTAATAATGATGATGATTAGTGTAGAAATTAACACGTCATAGATGATTCTGGAAAAATATACATCTGTTTAAATAATACATCTGTGTAAACTTTGCTTAATCGATGTTGCGACTCAGATATTGTGAACAATGGAATACAATACACCGGGATCATTTACTTACGTATTGTTCTTCTGTAGCAATAAAAACAAAACGTCACTGAGACATGATTAATTGAAACAAATACTTTTGTACACGTCATTGCAGGTGCTTAAGCTGGGTATTATTCAGGGCGTAATTGGTGTAGGACCCGTTAACCGAGAATTCTTCCTCCTCTCTATTCGTTAAATTATCATCATCAAAAGACATCCACTGCTGGAGAAAGGCCTCCTCAAAAAAATTCTGCACTGACTGGTTCTGCGCTGCCCGAATTCAGCGGCTTCTCGCGACCACCACATCTTCTGGTGCGCGGTCGTCAATCGAAAACTATACTACCCCAACGGCCACCTATTCTACGCGCTAGTGCTCCGCCCGCTGCTAATTTATTTTAGCGAATATGTGAGCTTTGTCGGTTACTTTGGTTCTCATCATATCAGCCGAAAGACATCCTTTACTGGATAAAGTCCTCCCCCAAGGTTTACACGACGACCAGTCCTGCGCTGCCCGCATCCAGCGGCTTTCCGCGAGCTTCACCAGGTCGTCGTTCGACCGTCTACTTTAGTTTAATATCTTCTCATTTCTGTTTGATCACTAAGAGAAACTCCGAGCATAGCTCGCTAGAAGGTATACCTGTTAAAGCATTTTTTGGGAGAAGTTACTCTGTATGATAAGCTATACTCAAAGTTTTCTTGGTAAAGCGATCCAAAAGATCCAAAATATTATTAATATATTTTTTATGTCTGTGTTTTGGTGCAAATTGATAGGTAAACTACATGCAACAACCAAAACTGAATTGAGCAATCAATAACACAACTTAAACAACAAACAACAATTTGTTTAGTGTAGACACGATGACACATATAGAGCTAGTCAACATTAGCTAAAATTAAAATAAGGTACCATGGCACAAATACCGACTTGTTTCAATACAACTACCTTAGAGTTGTCCCAGTGGCAGCGCTACGGGCCATGAGCAATTAATACTTTCAAATTTTAAAACACTTTTTTATTACTAAAGGGAGACTTTGATATTTTTTTAAATAAGAAGAGCACTGCAGCTTTCAAAATTTCCGAAATTACATACTAAAAAAATCATTTCGCAGTAAAAAAAAAATATCTTCAAAGTAATGTAAATTTACAATGTTTACACAAATTGTACCGACCCGCCAAGGCGTGGCCAAGGCACACTGCACACTGCACAGGTACTTCATAATTGTACCAACTTGCTAAAAACCTAAAAAAAAAAAAACAAGGAATACTTATTGTACTAACTTAATTTTACCATTGCAGTGATATGCTATATAGTTTCTACTAGTGTAGTGACATGATATAATATAGTTTTTACCAGTTTAGTGATATACTATATAGTTTATAGTTTCTAAATTTCTAAATGAATTTTAAATATGGGGGCCTTTTTTGGGGGGGAAATTAGATTTTAGAAAAAAGTTTATCAAAATATGTGCAACATATCAAATGGCTTGTTATAAGAATTTCAAATTTATTTTTTTATAATTTTAAAATGAATAGTTTTGAAATATTTAAGAAATTAGGCAAAAATTGACCATCCCCCTCGCCTTCCCTTTATCTCCGATACTTCTGGACCTACTTGAAAAAATCACAGATAAATCTATGAAAAAATCTAAAGTCCTTCCGTTCACACAGGAAAAATTAAATTGCTAAATTCCAGAATAAATATAATTTTTTTTCGTTTTGATCATGAGCTCCTTGGAGGATGTTGTTAGCAATCTCGAGTTGTATCCTTAGTAATAATATCGTTACTAACATACTGCAGAAGGACCTGTTCTGCCTCCCCCCGAATAGCCCTAATCCGACACGAGAACTGCAAAGAAGTCATCTTTCGCGCGCCCCGAGGGTCGCTTCCTGAAGGCGGTGGCTCTCACGCCCTTGCTGATGAAGCTGGACAGGTCCGGTATCGGGAAGTCGGGGACTCCGCGGTGTCTGATGTCCAGTAAGCCTTCGCCGAAGGTTGGCTGTAAGAGGATTATCTTTGATTACTTGCTGTCTCATATGAAGATAGGTACCTAGCCAGTGGTGGTAGAAGTACGTGAAGCGAATACCTTATTTATTACATTACCACTAAGTATCATGTATATTATCACACTTAATATTATAAAGGCGAAAGTGTATGTTTGTTACTTCTTCACGCAAAAACTACTGAACGGATCTGCCTGAAATTTAGTAGGTAGACGGATTAGGACCTAGATTAACGCATAGGTAACTTTTTTCACGCTCGCGCACTGCGCACCCTCGAAAAGTCATAGAAACGTTGTCCACGTTGGTGAAGCCGCGGGAAACAACTAGTACCTTATAATATAATTGTTGCGTCAGTGGCGTAACGGCTGGGGCTGCTACCTCCTGTCCGGAAGGTCTTGGTTCGAAGCCTGGCTTGTGCCAATGTGTTTTCGAATTTTGATTTCATATGAACGTTTATCCGACGCTCTTACGGCGTAGGAAAAACGATAGATTAAACGATCTGCTGACACCGGGTATTATTGGGTATGCAGACGATAGCACAGTTGTGGAAAGATACCTATCCAGTGCACGAGCGAACAGCAATGACACGCTGTCTTTGAGAGAGGCCATGATCGAGCGCATGAACCTATCGCTTCAGGCAGTGTCTGATTGGGGTGATTCCAACCTCGTAAGGTTCAATGCCTCTAAGACACAGGCGTGTCTCTTTTCCGCTAAAAGGAGTCCTTTCGACTTGACTCCTACTTTCCGGAATGAATTCATTCAGATATCTGACCATCTTGAGCTTCTTGGCGTGGAAATAACACCTAATCTCAATTTCGGTAGATACATTGAGTCCAAGGCCAAAGTTGCTGCAATGAAGCTGGGTACTCTGTCTAAGGTGAGACGGTACTTCACACCTGGACAGTTTTTATCTTTATATCAAGCACAAGTCCGTTCTTGTATGGAGTACTGTTCTCATCCATGGGATGGATCAGCCCGCTATCAGCTGGATACCTTGGACGCTATCGACCGGCGCGCTCGGAGACTCATTGGTGACGATGAGCTTGTCAAAAACAAGCTCCAAAGCCTTGAGCATCGCCGCAAAGTTGCCTGTCTTTCGGTTTTCTATCGAATTTATTTCGGAGAGTGTGCTCAAGAAGCACTATGCGCACGAAGCGTTACGCTTCCTCATTTATTATGCGGACAGCGATGGAGTGGAACTCCTTGCCTGCGTCTGTGTTTCCCGACTCCTACAATTTGGGGATCTTCAAGGCGAGAGTGAATAGGCATTATTTGAGTTTGCGTGTACCATCCTCGACTACATCGTCACTTACCATCAGGGGAGATATAGTCAAACGCACTCAAATTTTTAGTAAAAAAAAAGAGGAAAACATCGCGAGGAAACCTGCCCGTTGTGTGTGAAGTCGACCAACCCGCACTGGGCCCGCGTGGTCGACTAAGGCCCGATCGCCCTAAATCAGGGTAAGCTTAAGCCATATATGAGTTGATATGATGATAATATAAATGCCACCTGTGTAATTTTAATGTTACTTAAGAAAGCTGCTTTGGAAAAGCTCTATTTCGGACATGTTTGCTATCCTCACTCGGGTACAGGCTGCAAATATGCTGAATGATACTTTATTTATAGCCAACCAGTCATTAAGCTAATAAGCGCTCGCTTATGACGATGTCCAAATGAACAGGTTTCGGATATCGTTATTTCTTATTATTTTAATAGCTGTGAATGATTCCAATGTTATTTTTGTCAACTGTCAACGGATTTTATTAAACAACTTTAAATAATTTTCGAAAAACCTAAAAACTTTTAGGTACAAGCTTTTAATATTGCATTGTCACGCGATATACATATGCATGCAAAATGCAGCTTAATCGGAAACCGAGAAGCGAGTCAAATTTAACTTGCAAGATTTCACCCGAACAAACATACATACATACATACATACATACATACATACAATGCAAGTTAATTAAAAGCTTTTAAAAAGAAGGAACTTCTATGATGGACTGTATAACCGATTTCTCCGTCAATTGTATTCGATAGAGTATCCTCCTGAGGTAATTCCATATAAATTTTTATCAAAATCGGGATAGTCCTTTTTTAGCAAATTAACAAAAACACCAAATTTGTACTTGGTTGTTGCGATTGAAGTCGCTTTTTTACCTTTTCAGTGTTTCCAATTACATAGATAAATGTTGCTTCTGATAACATTACAGCACTACTCGTACAATTCAGAATAATAATGATGTTCATTGTTATACAGGCGGGGCTGTGTTTGTGCACGCGCACGCGCACGCGCAGCGCCTATTCGCAACAATTTCTTTTTATTCTTAATTTTAAGAGTGTATATTATTGGCTTAAGTAAAAGTTTTGGTGTCATTTAAGGCACCTCAAACAGTTTCGATAAAAAGTATCGTGAAGTGGGATGGGCCTAAGAGTAGTGTCTAGATATAGTACGTTGCTGGTATGGTTTATGGAGAAAAAACTGGATCTGGAATCAGCCCTGGGTCCCATTCAAAGGAGGATAAAAATTCACCAATACTGCCATAAAAATACACAAAAAATGTGGCTTAAAATAAGAAAAGCTAAACACGTTAAAAAATCGACTTCCATCGCAACAACTTAGTACATTTTGCTTTATTATTTTTGGTTTTTGTTAATTTTCTAATAAAGTACTACACCGATTTTGATAAAATTTATATGGGGCCACACGAGAAGCACTAGCTTTCAAATAAAAAAGAATCATAAAAAATCGGTTCACCCAGTCAAAAGTTATGAGGTAACAAACAAAAAAAAACATACAGACGAATTGAGAACCTCCTCCATTTTGGAAGTCGCATGATTATTAAAAAAACGTATTTTTACGTACAATAGACACTTTCCCGAGGCTCCTCATTTTCCGAAATCAAAACTGCCAGAACGTGGCCCGCATGGATACCACGGCCCCAAACGCGAGTACGTGTGTTTGAGCATCAACCTTAACATTTTACAAAACTGCATGCAGTGGCAATGACCTCAAATTTAAAAGCTAGTCTAGACTCTTGTCCCGTTATACCTACACTTGCGCCTAGGAAATGGTGTGAAATATGAAATTGTAGGAATTGAATTTTTCAAAGTTGCTAATTATCGCACTAATTAGCGCTAATTATTAATTAGCGCACCCGAAAACGTAGCGTAGGAAGGCCTCCCACGCAGTGGACCGACGACCTGGTGAAGATCGCGGGAAGCCGATGGATGCGGGCAGCGCAGGACCGGTTGTTGTGGAAATCCTTGGGGGAGGCCTTTGTCCAGCAGTGGACGATTTTCGGTTGATATGATGATGATGAATTATCGCACTTAGCCGACTTTATCATCGACGAATTAGCTCATCTATATTCATTAAATAGGTGTCTTTATTTTCCAACCGTCTCAAAATGTCTTGGAAATGACTAGTTGTGATATCTAATGAGCGAAACCAAACGTGGAAGAGGCGCTCTGGCTGCCTCAGTTACCGTGATCGGAGAAAGAAGCCAACGCCGAGCCGAAGATTGCAGTCCTACTGAAACGAGCGCTGCTAAATAAGCGTACCTCAGACTGAAACACATTAAACCAGTTGTATCCAAAGGCAAATGACAGAGTGACGAAAGGTTGTCCAAAATTAAGGGTGTATTGGAACCAGTGCCAAAAAACGTACCTCAGGCTGGAAGCGCTCTGATTGCTGCCGTCACTGCAACCAAAGGAAGAAGCCGATGGTAAAGGGCCGACGACTAAGTGTCCAATGGAGGTAGTGCCAATAAAATTTACCTCAGACTGGAATCCATTGAGTGAGTTGAAACCAAACGCCGAGGAGGCGCTCTGACTGCCACTGCCTCCGCCATGGCCGAAGGAAGCCGCAGATGATGCTGCACCGGACACCGAAGGTCCGCTGTAACCGCCACCGAACGACGCCGCCTGGCTGCTGGCCTGACTGCCGCCAAACCCACTAAAAATATTAAAAGATCTTGCATTAGAAAATTAAGAGTAAGTATAAAACGGCGGTACCGAGCATTTAATACATTTTTCAATACAGTTGCTCGAAAAGTGGTTCTGTATATGCTAGTAAACTGTGCGTAAAATTGATTTTACCGCACACGTGCTTTTACTTTGCCACTTTTTTTAATTTGTAGCTCTGAGAAACAAGACATTCCTAGCAAATAAAAAAATATAATAACGAAAGATACAGAATCTTATTTAAGACTATTGAAGGAGAATTTTAAAAAAGATAGGTTGTTCCTCCGTGAGGTTAGTACATGACGCTAGCTGATTAGATTCTCTTTGGTTTCTATCTTTGTGAAGGAAGGAGAATAAATATAATTTTATCCCAAGCCTTATTGTAATCTATATAATATGGTAATATTTAAAAAAAACTTACGCATGCATAAATTAAATGTGGCGCATTCGTAAAGCTGAATTGAGTTGTTTTAGTTGTGAATACGAATAAAATTATGAATAATTAATATATGTGTAATAAAAAATATACAAGGACAAAACAAAGTGAGATTACTCCCCGGACATTTAAAATGAGCCACAAGTCGCGTAAAATGAACTTTGGTTTCCAAAACCTTTACCTATTGCAGCATAATTGAATTTAAAAGGGGTTAAATAATATAATAGAGATGCTACATGATACGTAGAATTTTTACTCCCTGCCTAAATATGAATTTCGGAAAGAAAATAAATTTTGGGGTAATATGGAATACTTTTATTTTATAAGATTATAAATATTTGGGTAAAGATATAAACCAGTGGATAAGTTAAAGGTGTAAAGAGTGAATGACCGTTGAAATAACCTAAATATAAAAACAACACATTACATAATTTTAAAATATAAAAAAAGGTTAGGTAACGATCGATCGTCCCCCCGGGTGTATAAAATGATGTAATAAATTCCTAAAAAGGTAATAATAAAGAGTTCAATTATTGGGTGTCGAAATTACCCCACAACGTTTAGGTAAAAAAACTTTGGGTGTACCATACTCTTAATAAATTTTAAATCAAACGCAAAATTGTTATAGCAAACGGAAGACAGGAGAACACGCAGGCCAGCAGTTGTGCTTGGAGGACGATAGCAGAACCTTGTCAGGCAGTAGTAATGCTTGGTCACTAGCGACAATAAAAAGGCGCGGCCAGGTCGTAATACTTGATCACCAGTAATAGTATTTGGTCACCAGTAACAATCAACTCCAATGGGCCTTAAATTAGGTATAAACGAAAGTTCCACTTCCCTTTGGGTAAGCGACAGGCAGTTGCAGATCGGCGTATTTAGCAATAGTCCACGGTATAGTAGTAGTATGCTGATTTGTTCGGACCGTGTGGAAGACCCTACAACCATGAATAAAAATTTAGTTCGCAACGGCACTAAATAAAAATGGATAGCTTTCTCTAAGCATAAATCACTTACCCCAGTTAAAAATAGGAGGTCTTGAAAATAACAAGAAGAATCACAAAACTTTTAAAATATTTATATTGAAACAGCTATTTCGACGGTCAACACTCCTCAATTGTTTTCACACTTGTCAAAAGCTCGCAATCATTTTCAAATTCTATTTTTATAGACGAACAAGATCAAAAGAGAATTTAATTATGAAACGCAAGAAAGAAGATCGGCTCGAAACGATAGTTTGCGTTTCACTATGTACTTTTTTGTTTTTCTGTCACGCTCGTTTTTTATTTTACCTATTTTCTCACAACTGTATTAAAAAATGTCGTATGATACATGGATGTACAAGGAAATGACAAACTAGTGACGTTGGTAAACCCTCTCCTGCGGCTCGGGCTCACAAATGTCGCTCGTTTGTTAATTACCTTTTCAAATCATCCGTTTGGTTATTAGGAGCTCAAGGTATCTAATTTGAGGTGGATTCCTGTCTCAATACAAGGTTGTCACGACACACACAAACTCAAATTTGTAGATATTTTAGTGTGGATTGCGAGAAAATGCTAATTTGCTGTTTTAATATTCATACTGCAGTAGACTACGAGTCAGTCCATCATCAGATACAACACGAGAAAGGTCATCTAAATGACCGGTCGTAACCTAAGAGTTCACTCCATTAATAAACAAATTAAGTAAGTAATAAAATTAAATAATGACGCAGCTCATAGTACAGGGCCGAAATTTTAACATTACTTTCCCAAAACTAAAAGTGAGACTAGCGAAACAAGCCCGGTTGTTTTTTGATTTACAGAATACAGGCCAATCTGTCAATTATTAATTTCTCAAGATCGTGCTTTAAGTATAAAAATATTACTTAAAGAGATCGTGTCCTTTCTGAAGTCATTCGTTATCCTATCCTACAACTTCCTTAAGTGTGTATTTTCGGAATGTCTTGGTCGATATGTCTCCTGTTTTCAGTCATGCATTCCTGTCCTCGGCTTGCCTCAAGAGAGGCTTAAATTATAATATAGCCAGTCAGTCCTGTGACTCAAAGATGGTTTTTATTATACTGGCCCAGTGCTTCAACGGTTTTTATCGAAGTCGTTGGCTCTCCACTTTGTGACTGCATACTCTGGTTATTTCAAGTTGCCTTTCTCTAGAAATTTTGGATTGAGAAGTAATGTATCTGTATGTACGTTTCGAATCATTGCCACATATTTACTAGATCACATATTTGCGCAAAGGTGGCAAAAATGTTTATTGGCTAACATTGGCAGTACACACATGTAGTTGCATAATTTGCATAGCAAACTTATCAAGTTTTGCCACTGGCCTGGGCTGAGTGAGATGCGACGCGAAACCAGCTCGCTGACCCACTGGGTACTTTGAGCTGCTCGAGTTCGGTTTTGTCTCGGCATTAGCAAGTAGGTACCACGTAGGTACTTACAAAAACTATTCACCACACGAGCGCCTCTTTTTCAAGCGACTTCCAAAAAGGAGGAGGTTCTCAATTCGTTTGTATGTTTTTGACAACATAACTTTTGACTGTGTGAACCGATTTTTATGATTCTTTTTTTATTTCAAAGCTAGTGCTTCCCATCAAAATCGGTGTAGTACTTTATTAGAAAATTAACAAAAACCAAAAATAATAACGCAAAAATGTAAGTCTGTTTTTTTTTTCAATTATTATGTTCAAAAAACTTTGTAGTTGATCATTAAATGGAATCAATCTTGACATTCTTTTAACAGAGTGATCTTGGTAAGGGCGTTCAGAAGTTAGATCAGAGTACCCAATCAACAAAGAGCTTTTATTTTTTATTGGTGTGTATTTTCGGATGTGATAGTTTTACCTATTACCTTACCTTTTAAACGGTCTATACTGTTATCGATGTGTTTTCGAATTTCAATTTCATATGTACGTTTATCCGACGCTCTAACGATGATGGAAAACATCGTGAGTTAACCTGCACACGCGTGCGAATAAATTCGAAGGTTGTGTGTGAAGTTGACCAACCCGCGCTGGGCCCGCGTGGTCGACTAAAGCCCGATCGCCCTAATTCAGGGTAGGCTCGAGCCCCTCGGTCATATATGAGCTGATATGACGATACTATTATTATAAAGAGTTAAAGTTTGTTTGGATTAATAGGTAATCACCAAAACTACTCATCCTTTTTCAATAATTATTTCACCATAGGCATCTAGAACGGACCTTCAGGATTAACCTAGGCTAAAAAATTGCGAGTCGCATACCGTGCACCCTCGATATCCACGCAGGAAAAGTACATAAAGTACATCCTTACTTAATATCACGCTTCAACGCCTTAACCAATCTTGATGAAATTTGGCATGCAGGTAACCTGTGTAGGACGTAGGCTACTTTTTATATCGTGAAAATAGCATAGTCCGATGCAGTTCTTGAGGGAACTGAAAATATACTCTTTTTTTGGTTAGTTTCTTTAACATGCAACGGAACAATGGATTGCTGTCATTTTTCGCACAGGGATGGCTGAGGGGGTGGGAAATGACATAATTTACTAATTAAATTAGCATATCCTGACATGGTTCCCGAGGGATCTGGGGAATACTCATTTCCGGGTCAGCGTCGCGAAGGAGCTACGGACTGAAGTGGTTTTTTGTATAGAATTGGTTAAGGGGGTGAGAAGTGACATAGACTTCTAATTAGAATAGCCAGATATCGTTTCTGAGGGATCTGAGGAAAACACATGGCCGCGTTCGCGAGCCGCTTGCGGCTCGCGCACCACTCACCCTAAAAGACAGTCATGAAAACGATGTCCACGCGGGCGAAGCCGCGTAAAAAAGCTAGTATAAGATATTTTTTCGGTTTCGGTCAAAACATGTTTACGCACAGGAGTACTCAACAATTTATTGAGAAGCTATTTTACCGCAAGCTTTCTTGTGCTACATGCGTGATTGGCGGTGGGCGGCCACCGAGGCCACCTCGCGGCCACCTCGCGGCTACCTCGCGGCCACCTCGCAGCCACCTCGGCAAGTGCAAATACCCTAAGGACAATATTGCAAATCTGTGTCACCTACAACCAATTATAAGCTTAATTGCCGTCTTGCAGTTAACGTCGTGTGGCAATGTAATCTGCTATAATTAAGGGCGTGCAATTGTTTTTCTTTTTTACTCTTTTATTGATTATTGGAATTTGAGTGTCGAATCAGTTAATTAATTGTTTATAAACTGTTTTTTTGCCTCTTGTAGCATTTTTTATGGCTTAAAAATGTCTGATTTCATTCTAAGTTACTAAGCAAATATGGAAGTTGTTACTATGAATATTTAACAATAAATATGAAGCACCATGAGATGACGTTATCATGTTATGTATTTCTTATGTTAATGACTCCTCGTGATTGCCACCGACCAATTAAGTCTAAAAACTTAAATTTTTTATATGTTTATCAATTACTAGGTTTTGCCCGCGCCTTTGCTCGTATGGGCATCGTTTTTATGACTGTCTTTGAGGGTGACTAGTGCGCGAGCTGCAAGCGGCTCGCGGGCGTAGATATAGCCTATGTCACTAAGAAATAATGTAACTTTCTGGTGAAAATTTTTCAAAACCTATTCAGTAGTTCCAGAGATTATTTCCTACTAGCAAACTCACAAACTTACTAACATTTTTTTTTAATAATATTAGTGAAGTTAATAATATATAGTTTTTTGATGAATTGTGATTTGACATCTTGCCCTGTTTATATAATAAGTAACACTGTCACGCAAGAGGAGCTAGTAGATGCTGTAGGTAGACGATGTGGTATAGGTACATGTGACAAGATAACGATGAATGGAGAAAAGTTAGGAAATGTGACTGACCTCCCAAAACCATTAAAAGACGACGACTGGCTGGCGGAGTGTGAAGCGCTGAAGCCTTCGTTTGAGCCGAATGCGAAGGATTGCGAAGCCGAATGAATGGCCCCAGCACCACTGGCACTGGAGCTGATACTCGCCGTCAGCCCCCCGTTAGAGGGCGCCACGTTGAACCCACCCCCGAACCCGAACTTCGGCTTGACCTGCTTCGGCGCCGTCCGCTTCTCGCTCGGCAGCAGCGTGCTCGGGTCACGTTCCAAATGTTCCAAATACGGCAGAACGGGAGGAGTGATGATCGGCTGCAGCTTCCTCTCCCGCCTCTCATCGGGAAAGACGAAGCCGCTGGCCGGCGCCGGCGCCGGTACCGCCAGTCCGAACGCCGACGCGACACACAAACACAACAGGATCTTCATTCTCGGGAATATCGGAGACACTATGGAGAGTTGATGGCGTATCTGGTATTAATAGGAGGCCACGAGGTCATCGGCTGTGTTGGCATGCGGCACGCGCCGCAGCCTTCAGAAAACCCACTGCGGAGCGCCAGAGTCATCATCCTGTCCTGCACCGCCCCCCCTCTCGCACCAACGAGACACAAATCACATAAACCTTTCCTTTAAAGCGTAACGATCTTATTGTCGGGCCGGTTTGTCGTGGACGTGCTGCGGAGAGCTGCTTGGTGTTGTGATTGGGAAACCCGCTCGTTTTGTGGGAGGTGTTTGTGGAAGCTAGGCACGGCCACAAACACGGCGCGTAGCCTTATTTGAATTGCGTCTCAAATTTAATTTGGTGCCGCTTACGGAAGTTAAATATTGTGATGCGATGATACAATATAATGACGGATTTGTGTTACCTATTGATAATATACTCGTATTAATTAAGTACGATGATTTTAGAACTAATTACAGAGCCTAATGTATACAATACAATATTCTTTATTGCATCACAACATAAAAAAAAGAAATTGACAATATAGAAGAAAGCCTATACAATAGGCGGCCTTATTGCTAGGAAGAAATTTCTTCCAGGCAACCTTTAGGTAGGGAAACAGCGATAGAATAAGTTAAGGGGCGGTGCAATAATTAAAAACTGAAAAATTTACAAATAAACAGTTAATAAAAGATAAAAAAATATATAATTTACTTAAATCAATAAAATTCTTAAATATTATAACAATAATATATAATGTATCTACTGAATCAAGTCAGATCTTCATTTCTGTTTTTTTAATTGTAATTAAGATCGTCGATATCTATCAAGATGTGTTCCCGTTTGAAGATTAGATAGCGAGGCAGATCCCCATTGCGTTGGGGAATCTTGGTAAGCCTGCTTTCATCTTCGGCATCATCGTCACTTACCATCAGGTGAGATGATGCCAAGGACTAACCAATTATGAAAAAAGAGTGTGTGGTTTTATGAAACCATGGTAAAAGTGAAACTTTTTTTACATTATAGATATTTACAGAGCAAGAAACGATCATGGCTGCTCTCGTCTGGAGCTACGGTACAGAGGACGAAACGATCATGGCTGCTCTGACGAAAAAGTTCGATACGATGTAATAATATCTTTGCCGTCACGCAACACACAGACGAAAAAGCTTGAGACGATGTAAAAAAAAAATTCACTTTCTATTAAAAAAAACTGAAAATTTTCTAAAACCATCCATAATGGGGTCATAAAAATATTCCTTATTTTATGACGTCGCCGTGGCGTCTTCTATTGTTACAAGACTAATGAAACGTTGCTGGTTACGGGTACTAACCTCAGTGCGAGTGGGAAACATAAAGAAAAGGAATTGACGTCATCGCCTTACGACGATTGTGATGCTACGACTTTTCATACAAACGGTGTTAACGATTTTCACCTCTTAAATTTATTTGTATAATAAAAAAAAAATTTTTTTTTTCTTTTTTTTCTTTTCACCGATTTGGACCAATTTTAGATAGGTCAGAACAAAAGCTAGGCTTATACGTTTCGTTTTTAAATTACTGATTATAAATTAAAAAAGTGTCTGAATTTAGTTTTGTATGAAACACGTGAACGACAATAAAATTAAACTTATTAATTTTATCGAAATTATAAAAACGCATAAGCCTATCTTTTGTTCTGACTGACAACCTATCAAAAATTGGTCCAAATCGGTTAACATTTAAGAGGTGAAAATCGTTAACGCCGTTTGTATGAAAAGACGCAGCTTCACAATCCTCTTAACAATATATCAGACAGAAGTGTCAGTATGGATTACGGAGCTCCGAAGGTACAAGGCTCGGTAATAACCGTATTAATCTTGCCTTGTCACTTCACATCACTTAGTTACGGACAAATTACTTAACTGCTCATAGGGTTGTACAATATCCTGCTGATGCACAGTCATAACTTTACAAAAAATATTAAAAACCGACTGCTTAAAATGTAATGTCACTTAAGTGATCAAGTCGAATCTAACGACACCTTCCACTCCAAAATCCATCAAGCTGTTTAGGATACAGGCTAAGCCAAAGAAACAGACATATACATACGTACACGAACGTGCGCACATTTAAAAAGGTATACGTATATATATACGTATAATGCATGCATACATACATACACGCATCCATAGATACATTACATACATACCCTCTTCGTCGTGTAAACAGGGAAAACGTTCTTAGTACAGGGTGGGCCGTAACTGTAGGTTTGAATATAAAGAAAAATAAAAATTACCATAAGTAAAATAATATTTAGATTTATGAAAATTGAGACTTTTGAAAATATGAACACTTGAAAGTATCGCTGCTGTGGTCAGTGTTAGGCACCGCCGAGGCTGAAGTTGCAGATTACGGAAAAATCGGCGAAATGGTACTGTCTGTTTATCTCACAGATAATACAAAAAAATGTGGTTTATCTTTAAATTCACGTCATAGATTCGTCATAGTTACGTCAATAATAAAGATTTTCAGTTCTGTCCGGTCCGCTAAGTCCTAGTGTAATTTTCAAAATTGCATTCTTGGGAGTTAGATATGGGGATATTACGTACCTGTTATTTAAGGTTTGTTTAAAAAAAGTATTGTGACGTTTTATGAAAACAAGGTAAAAGTGAAACTTTTTTTCACATTATAGACATTTACAGAGGACGAAACGATCATGGCTGCTTTCGTCTTGGAGCTACGATACAGATGACGAAACGATCATACCGATAGTCACGCGACACACAGACCAAAAAAATTGAGACGATGTGATAAAAGTTTCACTTTAATTATTACGGTTTTATCATGTTATCTGGCGGAGCCCAAACTTGGTATGTTTTAAAAATTATTTTAATTTTAATTCTAAACAAGTAACTGGAATATAATAATGTGTTATATTTTTAGAATTGACTCATAAGTAACTTTTATTTGATACCACACACACGATATATTTCAGACCAATTTTTTCTATAAAAAAAGATTACGTCATAACTCCTTTACGGTTTTTTTTTGCTACAAGTCAGGTTGATTTACATTTATGGCCTAAGGATCAATTATTCCGATTTTCATACTACGGCACATGCATACACGTTCATACTACGGCACATGCATACACGTTCATACTACGGCACATGCATACACGTTCGCTTCACAGACCTAACTATATGGTGTAGGTTGCAATATTGTTAAATTTGAAATCAGCAACTGGTATTGTTGGGCCATGCTCCTCGGAGGGCGAAAGAGGACGCGCGATGAAGGATCCCTAGTTTTTGTTTCATTCCATATTCAAACCAGTTATATAGTTAAGGCCCACCCTATACATATACATTTGATTTAAACCAAATACAACTCATCATTTTTATTTTTTATGTTTATGAAGTGAGTCCTTTGACCACAATTTACCAAAAAAATTGTCATGCTATGTGTGTCAAAGTATATAATGCGCTTCCAAGTGAAATAAAAATCTTACCACAACCACGCTTTCGTAAAAACCTCAAAAAATGGCTAAAGGAAAATATATTCTATTCAATCAAAGAATTACTTGAACCAAACACTTGATATTCTGTTGATGTCAAATCATGATAAGAAAACGATTTTCATTTTCATTTTGTTTTTTTACATTAATGCCATAGTTTATATTTACTTTTTTTTTTGTATGTCGTATACTAATGACTAAATTTGCTGAACCTCACTATGTTTGTAAGATCTATTGTATTTACCACATTTACTGCAATAAAATATCTTTATCTTTATCATTCAATGTAGGTAGGGGAGTAAATCGGGGAATGAAGAAGCATTTTTCGTTGTAAAGAAGCATTTTTTATTATTATTAACAATTGGTAAACCCTTGACAACATCTCACCTTGTGGTAAGTGACGAAGTTTTAAGTTTAAACATATTACTCCGGTGACCGACATAGCTCAAAAAGTCGCTAAACTGAAGGAGCAGTGGGTTTGCAGAACAGTTGGTCGTTGGGGCATTAAAGTTCTCGAGTGGCGACCGCGCACTGGAAGACGTACCGTATTCAGATCTCCCACTCGGTGGACCGACGACCTAGTGAAGATCGCGAGAAGACGCTGGCTGGATGCGGGAAGCGCAGGACCAGTCGTCGTGGAAATCCTTGGGGGAGGCTCTTGTCCAGCAGTGGACCTCTTTCGGCTGATATGATAATAATGATATAACTCCAAACGTTTGTTGTTTCGAATATCCCCGAAACTGCATCAAACATATAAGCATCACATATGACATGACCTCTGTCCATTCAAACATTATGTAACTCTTGAGGAAATAGTCGTAGACGCGACAGCCCTGGCGCTGCGGGCGAGGGACGAGGGGCGAGACGAGAACTGCGCGCGGGCGCAGGGTCGCACGTCCTGACGTCCTGTGTCACGGCCGCGCGCCGCGCACTCGCGCACGTAGGATGCAGTGAGGTGGACTTAGTACTATAGGGCGGGACAACACTGTTATTTAACAAAACATAAGACTATGAACTATAGTATGGCGACCGCGCACCGGAAAACGTAGCGTAGGCAGACCTCCCACGCTGTGGACCGACGACCTGGTGAAGATCGTGGGAAGCCGATGGATGCGGGTAGCGCAGGTCCCATCGTCGTGGAAATCCTTGGGGAGGCCTTTGTCCAGCAGTGAACGTTTACGGATGATATGATGATGATGAAGACTATGGTAAACTATTTTTAAGTAACAAATTAATCTGTCCTAAAAATAATATCACACTAACTATAAATTACACCTAAAATACAATGCCTAAAATACCTAAAACAAAACACCTAAATAACCTAAAATTGAGCACCTAAAATACCTAAAATCATACCTTAAATAAAACACCTAAAATAACCCGTCCCGTGTCATTCCCGGTGCAATCGTGCCCATAACACTAGCTGCATTTCCGCGCTGAATGGCTATGGACAGCCTCTGCATCAGGAACGATCCGGAGCGAGAGTCAAAGCCCCTATGAACTAGGTGACGCACTATCTCCCTTAAAAATCGACGTGCCTCCACACTCCAGCTCCCCGCTGACTCCACCGCAAATGGAGTAAATAAGTATTTGTCACGGAGTGTGCTATACTTATCCTCCTTTTTAATGGCCGCAAACTCTGCAGCCGCCCCGGCAACATGTGTCGTGCATCCCAAGTGGCTAGCGGCGAAATTACTTACGCAGGTTGCATCCCGTTCCACCGCGGCACCAAAGTCAACCCGTCAAGACGCTTACCATCCGTGCGACAGAGGCCGGGCGGTTCGAGCACACTTGGGACGTTTGCACAAGAGCCCTGCGATGATATCGTTGAGGGCGTGGTGCCTCAGAAACATACCTGCATCACACCGACAGCAACTCCATGTTGATGCTAATTGGCCTCCACCATGGAACCGCAAATGTATTTGTGTGATTCACAAACATTTCAGCCCAGGCGCAGTGCCACCGACACACGCAAAGAGTCGTTGTCCAATAGCGTTCCTAGGTGAGGTGACGGAAGCGCATGCAGCCAAGCCTCGGACTCCGGCTGAGATCTGCACCAATAGCACCCTCAACTAAACGATGCACCACCGCCTCAGAGCCCACCTCATCCCAGGCACGCCGAGTTGCCACAGTCACGGAGGCGTCCCAGGGTGCTGCGCCGACCAAGTCGCTAAGGGATGCTAGCCTCGCCATAATCAAGAGATAGTATACTAGCGATGAGGTCCGCAACCCCATGTGGCGATGCCAAGCAGGCCCGCATGCCAACATCCCGAGCACGCCGCACTCCGAGACCTCCATGCCGAATTGGTAGAGTGGCTTGGTCCCACTGCTCCTCGCTAAGCGCTACGTTTAAAAGTTCTTGCTTAAGGCGCTCCCGAACAAAAATGTTTACGTGCCTGAATTGCTTCCGGGATAGCTAATGGAAATATAGCTGAGCCTAAGAGGTAGAAGGTTTTAGCGCCCATTTCTCTCAGTCCGGGTAAGAGAAAATTAGTCAGAAAAACACTGCTGTGACTCCGGACTGCAGGCGAAGAACTCGCACTAAACCGCATTTATCTCAAGTCCCAGCTCTTTCAAACGCGTTATCAGACTTTCCAAATCTCTCTTCACATCCTCTGGTTTACCTCTTAAGGTACCATCGTCAAGTTACCAGAGGTTGAGAGGAGATTTGAGATCCGGGATGACTCTTTGATTGGCGAGAGTAAAGATTAATGGGCCTAGTGGATCTCTTTGCTGAGCGCCAACTTGAGAAGCGATAAGGTTCACCTCATAGAAAAGATCTGTAGGAGATCCATATAACTTGTACAGAAAAGGATAACGGCATGACACCCTCTCACTGGCCTCACTCAGATGCACATCTCTTTCCAGTGCATTAAAAGCGTATATCTAGCTTGATCGTACGCAAGCCGTGTTATCTAGGTTCATAACGAACGCTCGTGTAGCGTGAATTGCCCCTTCACGCCCAATTGCGTCCCGAACCCCAGCTGATGTGTTCATCTCCTCTTTCACTACACGACAGGCAAGTTTACCCGTTAAGCGCCGAAAAACGCTACCGATTGCAATAGGTCTAATCCCCCCATTTTTCTTAGAAAGTGCACAGATAGCTAGCTCCGTGTCCTTTTGGGATGTGACGAAGGACCCTAGTGGAATGGCGAAGTTCGGCTAAGCTATAAAAACGGTTTCGTTGCTGGTCTTGTGACGATGACGCTGTGGCATCTACCTGTGAAGGAACCGGATCACTTCTCGGAGGCGATTGCACCCTTGACCCAAAGGTATGAGCGCGGGTATCTTTATGTGTATTTTTCGTTATCCGATTTTTACCATTCTTTAATTTTTTTATCATTCATCAGAATGGGATAAAAGACACTAAAATACCATACAATTATTGTGTAAAGTGGTTCAACACGTACCATGTTTTTTCAACTGACTTTAAAAAAGGAGGAGTTTCTTAATTCTATAAAAGGCTGTCTGTTTTTGAAGTGAAAACTTCTTTAGAAGCGTTGGGCATTTTTTGAGATGGGAAAAACCAATGAACTCGAGACACTGTTACCGTAACCAGAAACACTCGCAGGGTCAAGACTTTTTCAACCTCGTCGTTCACCAGGAACACTCGGAGGGTCAAAACTAACTGTAAAAAGTTTAAACTTCTGTCGGCCTCCCTGAGTGGTTAGGTTAATTTTTTTTGTATTTATTTACGTAATTTCTTCGCCGACTGTGAACCGACTTCCGAACTGATTGTGAACCAAATCAGTATTCTTTTTTTAATTGATAGGTTATGCCTCCAGGTCGTTCCATACATTTTTCATTAAAATTGATTAAGTACTTGTTTTGAAAATTCATCATCATCATATCAACCGAAAATCGTCCACTGCTGGACAAAGGCCTCCCCAAGGATTTCCACGACGACCGGCCCTGCGCTGCCCGCATCCATCGGCCTCCCGCGATCTTCACCAGGTCGTTGGTCCACCGCGTGGGAGGCCTGCCTACGCTACGTCTTCCGGTGCCACTCGAGAACTTTACTGTCCCATCGGCCTAGACTCTCTGCCTAGAGCTACCCGGCTAGGTAGAGGTCGCAGCCGGAACTACGGGTCGGGCTGTTTGGATCAGGGTACTACGGGGTCGGGGGTAGCCCACCGCTTGCCTGCCGTTGGATCTATCGCCTTCGGCACTCTGGCTTGTCGGTCCCCCGACTGGGTCATGGACTCGTAGTGTTATGTGGTTAGTTGCAGGGGTTGGGCAATGTTTGTTGCCTGGCAAGCACGTTGCGTCCAGGCGTCCTTCCCCGCGCGCAACTAGTGTTGTCGTAGCCGGCCACGTGGGCTATGGGCGAAAACAACGCGGGGCACGTGAGTTGTCCATTAAGCGGAACTGCTGGTTTAATTACTGGCAGGGAAGCATCTCCGGCACTTGCCTGGTGAGCAAGAAGAGCTAAGCTAGTACTGCTCCGGCCGATCCAGACGCGTAGGAGTAAGTCTGGACAGGTGCGATAAGCCCCGGGAAGTGAGCGTGCCTACAGCTCCGGTACCACACCGTATATGTGGGAGCCAGCTTCTCTGGCGTCCCGAGCGGGGATCGAACCGCCAGCAGCGAAAGTCGCGGGAGGTGAGCGCGCCTACAGCTCCGGGACCTACCTGGACAGTAGGTAGTGGTTCTCTTCCACGAGGCACTCGCCTTGCAGAGTACCGGGACAAGCGTCTTGGCGGCAAGACCTACCGTAACTGGTCCTTGTCTTCACCTTATGGTGTTGGCAGGAATAGCGGCCCCCACTGTTATGCCCTAGGGTAGGTAAGTGGGGACGCTATATCATAAACCTGGTAGTCTAGCGTATGTGGTAGATATACGAGAGGGAATGCCCCATCGGCCATCCATTCTACGAGCTATGTGCTCTGCCCACTGCCACTTCAGTTTAGCGATTCTGTGAGCTATGTCGGTTACTTTGGTTCTTTGAAAATTAACAAAAACAAAAAATAACAAAATTATTTATTTCTTAGGTTTTTTTAGGTTTCCGTGCACCCAAAGGGTGACCAACGGTACCCTATTACTGAACCCCCGCTGTCCATCCGTCCGTCCGTCTGTCAGCAAGCTGTTTTAATTATCTGTAACAGGTAGACAATTTTTACAGAGTGTATTTCTATTACCGCTATTATAACAAATAATAAAAAAAAATACAGTGTTCATACAAAAACGTGTTTCTGTAGTTATTTTTGATTTAGCTCTATCTTAAACTTTGGTGTGATCATATTACGAGCTCTAATCTTGAAGTAAAACAACAAATAATAAAAAAAAACTCCGACAAATTCCTCTAAAATGTAAAATGTATTGGCCCTATAACTATAATATGGATAGTAATATTTTGATCTACGAGTATAAGTCGTCATCTCACAGGGTCACCTCTAAGTTGTGAAATTAGTAGTAATTTTATTAGCCGTAGTGAAGTAAATTACTGTAAATTATTTGTATTCTGTTGTAATTTTATTCACTTAGCGATCCCCCTATGCGACGGCTCGTAGATCAAAATGTTACTACTTATACTGTTAAAGGGCCAATCATCATCATCATCATCATATCAGCCAAAGGGCCAATACATCTTATTTTTTACTTTCTAGAGGTTTTTTGTCTGCGGTTTTATAAAAAACATAATTTAAGTTTTAATGCTTTTTAAACTTTGTATATATTACCTGTGCTGCTTTTTAAACTTTACCTATACCTCTGCTGTAAGTTGGTGAGTTGGGTATCCTGCAGATTCCAGGAGATGCTGCAGCATCAGGTCAAGGTTACCACGTTCTATCTAAATACTTTTCATTCAATGAGCCCAACCACGATATTTCTGCTCCAAGTTGGTGAGGAGTTGAGTATCCTGCAGATTCCAGGAGATTCAGCAGAATCAGGTCAAAGTTACCATGTTATATCAAATACTTATTCATTGAGACTAAACCAAACACGATACCTCTACTGTAAGATAGTGAGGAGTTGGGTATGCTACAAATTCTAGAAGATGCTGCAGCAACGAGTCAAGATTACCATGTTCTTTCTAACACCTATTCGATGAGACTCTTTCAAAGAGCCCAAACACGATATTTCTGCTCTAAGTTAGTGAGGAGTTGGGTATCCCGCAGATCCCAGGAGATTCTGCAGCGTCAGATCAAGTTTACCATGTTATATCAAACACTAATTCATTGAGACTATTCCAATGAGCCCAAACTCGAGGAGGTAGGTATCCTGCAGAATCCAGGATATTCTGCAGCATCAGGCCAAGTTTACCATGTTCTTGCAATATCATTAAAGTAACAGGACACTTATTCCCTTCATACATGCTCTTCGGTTTAGGGTACTCTTGACCTGACCTTTTTTTAAGACATCCCTTATTTAGTCTCGAAACGTCCGCCTAGGTCTACCCTTTCCAACACTTTCATTCACACTCGTCTTATACACTTTTTACGTCAATCTTTCTTCATTCATTCTCTCGATATGGCCAAACCATCTCAGCATACCTTTCTCAATTTTTGTCATTGCCTATAAAAAGCTGATGACCCTCAAACGGCTGAACAGATCTTCATAAATTATAGCTAAGAACGATCTCGATCACGTCGGCTTCCAAACAAAAAAACGCGTTAAAATCAGTCCATTCGTTTAGGAACTACGTTGACACAGACAGAAACACAGATTAATAAATAAACAGAAAAACAAATACACACGTTAAACTTAAAACACCCGTCTTTTTTGCGTCGAGGGTTAAAAACAGGCCAAGTGTGATTCGTACTCGCACTAAGGAGTCCAAACTGAAGAAAAAAAGTAGACCGATAGCCCACTGCAAAATACCCTACCTGATAAGGTAACTGAACAAATCCACTTTGCACGGAGAGCCGACACTTAGTAGTTTCATTCAATCTTGGTCCGCCGCGGCACAGCATGGGAGGATTGCGTACAAGTTGATCACTTTTAACTCACAAAATAACTCATCGGGTAACAGAACAAAACTAGTGTGGTAGCTTGGAAGCCGTTTAGTAAAGACTAAAAACTTGGTCGGCCGGGTCCTGGCATGGCGGGTTCCGGTGTCCTAGCAAATTTAGGGTGGCACAGAACCGATACATATTACCTCATCAAGTAACACAATGAAAACAACGTATAATATTAGTTTAATTTCTTATTATAATCTCTATTTATTCCATCGATCTTAAATATTATAATATCCACAGCAAAAGGCACGCAGTGCCTTAACAAACTCAGACGAAGACTCAAGACTGCGCGTTCCGGACTGGTTGGACAACGTAGTAGTTTATATCATCTTTGCAACTTACAGCACTAGTGAATAATATGTTTAACTGTTATGTAAAATACAATAACAAGTATTTGTGCCTGTTACATATGTATTTGTCGGCCTGACCTCAGCCTGGCAGTTTTCTTAGTCCGACCACATTAATTTAAAAAAAATAAAACTAGGTACCTACATTTTAACTCATCGAATAACAGTATGAAAAAAGGTAAATAATAGTTTAATTAATGCTGTTCACGTATGCATTGGTCGGCCTGACCTAAGCCTGGCAGTTTTCCTAGTCTGACCACTTTTTTTCAAAAATTCAAAATATACCCTTATTTTATCCCATCGAAAAATTTTATGAAAACAACGCATTATAATACTTTATTAATGCTGTTCACGTATGCCTCGGTTGGCCTGACCTTAGCCTGGCCGTTTTCCTAGTCCAACCACATTTAGGTTAAAATATCAAACTAGGTAAGTTTTACGCCATTGAGTAATTGAATAAAAGAAACGCATTATAATAGTTAATTAATGCTTTTCACGCATGTCGGACAACGTATAATATTAGTTAAATTAATGCTGATCACGTACACATACAGGAAGACGTAGCGTAGGCAGGTAGGTAGGTGGATCTACGAACTTTTTCTCTCTCTTATCGTGTGGCACAATTAATCGTACTATCCAAGGGATAGACGGCGCGGTGGTTACCTGGTGTTGCACTTCGCATCACCCGCGGTCACGTTTAGTGCATTTAGATTTCACCTACGGACGTGTGCAACGCGACCTTCATTCACATCTGGAATCAGATGTGCAGGTTTCCTCACGATGTTTTCTTAACCGTTAAAGCAATCGGTAAGTACATGTACGTAAGTTTCGAAAAACTCATTGGTACATTGGCCGTCCGGATTTGAACAAGGGACCTCTGGTTAGGAGGATCGAGTCGTTACCGGTTGAGCCAACGACGCTTCCGACGACCGACGAATTGGTTAAGGTCGCGGGAAGCCGCTAGATGTGGGTAGCAGCGCAAAACCTGTCGTTGTGGAATTCCATAGGGGAGGCTATTTGTTCAGCACTGATCTTCTTTCGACTGGTATGATCAATTGTGATGATTATAAAGTAGTACTAATAAAGTCATATCGAAAATCGACCAATTGTTAGTCTCAGGATACCCTCAATCATTCTGCTAGGTGCAATATTTTAGGAACACCAATTTTACCTTAAAAAGTAAAATAAAATAAAATAAGATGTTGAGCTATTCCTGGGAACGGAACATCTGAAAAAAATAATCGGATAAGTGCGTGTCAGACCACTACGGTGTAGGGTTTCGACTCATCATACTCGAAAACTGTTTGTCTCAGAATACCCTGAATGATTTTACGAGGTGCAATATTTTAGAAACACCAGGGATACGTTTATAATGTATTTTAATGAAGCTATAAAGTGATGAGCAATTCTTTGAAACGGAATAGCGTGTTGGATCACGCATAGTGTAGGGGTCCGTAGTCATTATTTAAATCTGTTTGTCTCCGGATACACTAGCTACGGTGAAGGAAAACATGACATCGTGAGGAAACCTGCACACGCCTGCGAAGAAACTCGAAGGTTGTATGTGAAGTCGACCAACACGCACTGGGTCCGCGTGCTTGACTAAGGTCCAATGGCCCTAATTCAGAGTAGGCTCGTGCCCCTCGGTGGGGACGTCTATGAGCTGATATGATGATGACCCTAATTTAATCTTTTTCCTAGGATCAACAGTTAAGAAACACCACAAACAGAATGTGTTTGTTTTTAACGTGTTTGATGAGTTTTGTCTTGAGAACGGCACACTAGACAAATAAATTGCCGCTGGAAAGCACTATTTCATTAAAAACACCGATTCAATATACCCCACACGAGGGTGTTCGCAATTTTCTTTATCTTGACGCTTTTATTTGTATGGCAGGCACCCCTAAAAATTGTTTTATTTAAAAGTCTTAATTTTTAATTTTGCGTTATATTTTAAAAATATGTTCCTATCAAATTTCAGAACTGTAGTGTAGATCTTGTAGATGAGGAGGTGCAGTGAAAAACAACACCATCACTTGAACGGGAGGATGCTACTTTTAAAATAAAAAAAGTTGTCAAAGAAACATATAATTCATTTTATAGGACCTTCCACGATTACTGCACTCGAAATAATTTCATCCCCCACCCCCCTTAAAATATGTTCTCTAAAATTTATTTTTACATTACCTATTTAATTTTCCATTTTGGGTCATAATTTTACATCTTTGTACTAAATTTTATTACTGTAGGTCCAATGGCAGAGCAATTTAAAACATACGGACAGATGTTTGACGGACGGAAATGACGAATTATAAGAGTTCCGTTTTTTGTCATCTTCGCTCACGAACCCTAAAAATTAAAAAATCTTCCCGCTATTGAAATTTTTGAAATTGTGAATCTTTTATCGGATACGCTAACTTAAGGGATTTTAAATGAAGGTGGTAGGAAGATTCTGGACTGGTCTAGAAATACAGTCTTTCGTGGTTTCCCCAACCGTACAAGTGTTTTTTTAATCCCTTATTGTTAAGCCCTTGATATCATCTCACCTTATGGTTAGTGACGATGATGCTAAAGATGGGAACGGGCTTACCAAGATTCCCCAATGCAATGGGGAACTGGCTACTTTATCTTAAAGTCGGAGCACATCAATGCTGTTAACATTGATGCTTAGTGGCAAGATTAGATAAGACGGTGGTAGCTAGCCAGACGGGCTTAGAAAATGCCCTTCCACTAACCATACCGAGTGAAACAAAACTTTGCTAACTAGCCTCCGCCGGAAATCGAGATCATGACCTGGAGTAATGGACTTAACCGTTACGCTACGGATGCGCTTTAATACTTATGTACAGTAAGTAGGTTGTAGGGTTTTGTGATGCTGCATAGTCGTCACTGCAATTGTGTGCAACTAGAAGCACTAAATCACTACTACAAGTATATGGGCGTTAACTTTAGATTGAAATTTCTCAGTAACCTGGGCTGATGACAGAATACAGAAATTTAAGTAAGCAGAATTTATTTTGACGATTTAATTGAAAACGATTTTTTTGGAATTTGACTATGTACAAAATGTCTTTTTGTCTGCAAGTCACTATTATATGGGCGGTAACTTTACTGTGAAATTTCTCAGTAACCTGGGCTGATGTCAGAATACAGAATGTTATGTAAGTTGAATTTATTGTGACGCTTTATTTGAACAAGTTCTTCGTTGAATTTAACTGTTATGAAAAATATGTCTTGATTTTATCAATGAGTAATGTCTTAATCGTTCTCAAAATTCATTATTGTACCTATTGTCATTTTGCTTTTCCCAGTACTTGTATCATGCGTAAGTTAATAGTTTGTTAGCACTCATTGTCATATGGTCAAAAATTCATTATACATGTTAGTATTAACGTCATATCCATCCTATCGTCATATTAATCCGTTGTTTTTAAAGTGAAACTTTTATTACATCGTCTCAAGCTTTTTCGTCTGTGTGTTGCGTGACGGCAAAGAGATTACATCGTTTCAAACTTTTTCGTCAGAGCAGCCATGATCGTTTCGTCTTCTGTACCGTAGCTCCAAGACGAGAGCGGCCATGATCGTTTCGTTCTCTGTACCGTAGCTCCAAGAGGAGTGAAACTTTTATTAAATGATTGTTTCGTCCTCTTTACCGTAGCTTCAAGACAAGAGCAGCCATGATCGTTACGTGCTCTGTAAGTGTCTATAATGTGAAAAAAGTTTCACTTTTACTATGGTTTCATAAAACCACACACTCTGTTTTTAATATATGTACAAAATCATTCATTTTGACCCGACATCCGTTGGTCCACCTACTGTTCAGGTCAAAGGCAAAATATTTATTCTACCACTTTGTAAATAAAGTGCGGAGATCGACATGAATGCAACAGCGCGTGCGCAAGCGCGATACATAATGCTACTCTCTGCGGGCGGCTCGGCGGCGCTGCATAATTCTGAAGATTTCTTAGTATTTTTATAGAAAACCTATAAAAAATAATTACTTATCTACTTAGTGAAATTTCACTAGTGAAATTGCCTTTCTAACCATATTTTTTTACATTTCATTTCATATCAGCCGAAGGACGTCCACTGCTGGACAAAGACATTCCACAAGGATTTCCACTACGACCGGTTCTACGCTGCACGCACCAGGTCATCGGTCCACTCAAAAGGTACATTTTCCAACGCTACATCTGCCTACGCTACATTTTCCAGCGCTTGTTCTCTTTCTCGAAGTTAGACCTACCTTACTGGAAAGTTTGTCCCAGGTGCATATATTCGTCAACCACTTTGAGTATAGAGTCTTCAACCTTCGACCTTGAGTCCATCGCAGGCCAAAAGCTTAAAAGCATCTTCCAGGGCGGCGGTGAACAGTTTCGGAGATATAACGTACCGTCTCCCTGTCCCACCCCTTGCTGCAGCCGGATAGGTTCCGATTTCGGTCCTGGAGGCGAACCGAACGAATTTTGTTGTAGTTTATTTAAAAAGTGCTGAACAAAAGTTGTTGCCTTTACCCTGCACAATAGATGGACAAAGGGATGTTAGAAACCCATTTTTTTGCGAATCGGCGTTATGTTCCTATCGAACAGTTGTTCTGAATTACAAAGAAAATAGCTTATTAAAAGGTGATTGAACGAGGACCTTATATTGTCTATTTGCTCGAATCACATTGATAATATAATTTGATGGTATATCTACGTCTATGTAAACCAAGGTGCAGGACATTCTAATAGACTGACAAAGATACGATTTACCGCATGGAAAAACCATAATCAGTTTATAACAAATGAAAATTATGTTTGCACAAGGGAACTTGCTCTACCTGAGTTATGGCAGATCCTTGGTTTAGTAATGAATACATATTACTATGGCAGTTAGGTAAAGGCTTAATGAAGCGATAAAGAAATAAATTGTTTCATAAACTGTCTACGACATCGTAAATGGTAGATCCGTACATACAGGTTGTCATATTTTTAGCATCATTCTCGTGCATTATACACCTCCGAGTCGGACACACCTGCATATTGACTGACTCATCAGTCTTGAGTGGGAGTCGTGGTTCGATTCCATACCATTATTCTTACGTTACATTCTTCATATTATCCAATACAAATGAATTACGTCCTACAAATGAAAAAAACACACCTGCTCTTTACAATAGTCGTCAAAATTTTTAATATTTTTTTCTTTCGAGCGACCAGGCGCAACAAGGAAGTGAAGAAGATATTATCCTTGTCCAAAGAAAACAATCCATACAGTCGGCGAACCGAGACGTCTGGACAGGGCTATCGTGCGGGGGGTGAGGGTCGAGAGGCGAGGAGAATCATGGGAGGAATATGAAACTGTCTAATTTGTAGGTATGATGAACTTTTCAATTGGGAAGTAGTCCAAGTTGAGTAGCCGGTCCTTATTTTTTTCTTGCAGGAATATCTTGAGCACGCCACAATTTTCAGAGCTTTGTCTATCTTTGTATATAGAGAAGGTCCATGAAAAGCAAAGGAACGCATTGCGAAAGCGGTTCCAGTATCAAGGACAAACCATAGAATATGTCGCGACCTACTAGCTTAGTTAATGATATCAAGCGCATTTTTGAGATATCTGAGAATTACTGCGATAATGTAAAGTTTCCTCACGGTCAATTGATGGGTGTCGTTATAGAGCTGGGTTGTTGGGTATCTGTATCTATACGGGTTTTTATATGCTACTTTAAGACGTGCTCTTTGGGCACGCCCAGCTTTCAAAAGGTTGGTTACACCCGCGCTTCCCCATACAACTACACATATGACAATACAGACTGACTTAAACTGTCAAAAACTATTTTCACTGTGCAATCATCCGCAATTTTACTCAGGCCTTTAAATACATACAAAAGTTTACGAACACGACATCGGACAGTATGTATTTGTTTACAACACTCAGATATTTTATGCTTTTTAACCGCCTCCGTAGCTCAGAGGCAAAGTAGTGAACTTTTAGGATTCTTTAAGTGACCCGGATTCATCGCTCTCGAGTGTATTAATAATTAGTTATAGTAAAATAATTTTTAAATCCAACCGCCTCCGTAGCTCAGAGGCAAAGTTCACTGGCTTTACACAGGAGGTCGGGGTTTCGATTCCCGGCGGGGTCAATTGTAAGACTCGGTTTGGTTGGTGGTAGGGCATTTTCTAAGCACGCCTGGCTAGCTACCACCATCTTATCTAACTCTTGCCGCCAAATATCAATGTTGATATCATTGGTGTGTTCCGGCATGAAGATAAGATAGCCAGTTCCCCATTGCGTTGGGGCATCTTGGTAGGCCCGCTTTCATCTTCGGCAACATCGTCACTTACCACCAGGTGAGATGTTATCAAGGGTTTACCAATAGTGAATAAAAAAAAACCTGCTCAAGTTGGGGACACGCGCAATCCAGGTAAGACACACAAGTGTGTAATTTAAGTTCGAGATTATTAACAGGCAAAGTAGTGAACTTTTAGGATTCTTTAAGTGACCCGGATTCATCGCTCTCGAATGTATTAATAATTAGTTATAGTAAAATAATTTTTAAATCCAACCGCCTCCGTAGCTCAGAGGCAAAGTTCACTGGGATATACTGAAAGAGAGATACTTAGTTTTAGTAGCATTAAGAGTAAGAAGATTGTTCTGCAATCAACAAGCAATTCTTCGTCAGCCATTGTTAGCTGCAACAACGGGATCTCTCCAGGAGCGGCCATGGAAGACAATAGCGGTGTCATCTGCGTAGGCTATTGATGTACAGGCATTTGAAAGTTCTAGCAAAGTATGTGTAACAAAATTAGCTAAAACTATTTTAACTGTTGCTTCTACCCATGAAACTGAACAACTTTTCCCATGGAACCCATAGTCAAATTGCAAAAAAAAATTGGCTCTCCCATACTAACTCGATCAGCTGATCAGCCAACTTAATAGGGGAAGTTCAAAAGTTTTTTTGAGATTTGACTAGGGTTTCATGGGGAAAGTTGGTTAGTTTCATGGGTAGAAGCACCATTTAAAATAGTTTATAGCTAATTTTGTTAGACCTTATATTAGTACTAACGTAAGTTTATGTAGATGAGAAATAGTGTATATCCTAAAACACTACCATCTACTTGTTATTACTGTTTAGAAGTACGTTATAAACACGTGATGTTTGTTGTTGATTTGTATATGCCAGACGGAGAAGGCTACGCGAGACATTATGCACACGTCGTACAATTTATTTCGTGATACTCTTAAAATCTTTCCATTTCCGATAATATCTACGGAATACAGCTACTACGCCGCTGGAAAAAAGAATTCGTGGTTTTCTCAAATCCATTCCAGATCACGCCTAAGAATGAGGGTATTAAGGAATTAACCGCCTCCGTAGCGTAATGGTTAGCCCATTCACTTCACACAAGGAGGTCGCGGTTTCGATTCCCGGTGGGGTCAACTTGAAAGACTCGGTTTGGTTGGTGGAAGGGCATTTTCTAAGCCCGCCTGGCTAGCTATCACCATCTTATCTAAGTCTTGGCGCCAAACATCAGTGTTAGTAACATTGATGTGTTCCGGCTTGAAGATAAAATAGCCAGTTCTCCATTGCGTTGGGGAATCTTGGTAAGCCCGCTTCCATCTTCGGTATCATCGTCACTTACCATCAGGTGAGATGATGCCAAGAGCTTAACAATGATGAATAAAAAAAAGGTACCTAGTATTATATGGAAAAAGAAACTTCGAAGATTGAATATTCAGGGTATATTTATTCAAAATAGGTGCAAATTACACTCTTTCTGATAGTCATAAATTAATAATAACATAATTTCATTTGTGAAAAATCAAGAAATAAACAATCATTAATTAGTTAATAATGTCAAAAATTAAATCCTAGAAATAAACCAGATTATGTCATTAAAACATGAAAACAATATGACACGAAAAGTTATATACACAATTATTGAATGTCATTGAAACCTTTGACAAGAGTAGGCCAGTTTACACGGACAGCACCCGGTCACGAGTATAACGCGAGAGTCAGCCATCGCTCCCATCAACCATATTAGAGGGAAAGGAACGACCAGGCTCAAGCAAAAAGTGTTAGATAAAAAAATCGTAAATATACAACTATAGCAACGTCAATATGGTCGATGTTCTGTGTAATCGCCCCTACATGGAGAGGTCCGACTTAACTGTGGGCCACGTTTTGTTTTTATGTTGGACTCTTGTGTTATATCCGTTTGGACCAGATAATATTATTTACGAGTATAGTTAGATAAGCTACTGTCGAAATCCATTTCTAACCTACTCGTAAATAAATAGGATATTTTTATAGTATACTGTAAAGATCGTATATCTCTACGTTTGTGCACTCGCGCCTCCTTTAGTACTCACTTGCCAGCTTGAATCGTATTAAAACTCTAAGTTCCAATTCAAACTTAGTAAGTTGTTCGAAAGTTTTCCGAAACAGTTGAGATTAATTCTATGGCGAGCCAGGACGGAGGTCCGTTGTCAAGAGTAAGATTGTTTGAAGACCGCTCGCCAGCGCGGAGAACCCTTTTATATCTTTTTCTCATGGCAAGAGTTATTTTAACTAGTGTTCTTTGAAAACCCCAATAATAAGTCAGCTGACAGAGTATAATATATAAATTTTAGGGATTCAATAAAAGTTTGCTCTTCAGCCATATTTAATTTGTATAAAGGTTTATTATTTTAACGGTACCAGCTCACCTAGCTACGAACCTCCAGGCGTCACGTAGACTTCATCATAATATTAAGTATCTACCTGGGGGCTAAAGCATGGGAGACAAGCTGGGTGGTCCCCTTCTCAGGCACTCATACGGGCTCCAGAGCAGTGCTTTATAATTTTAATAGATAAATATAATATGTAGATAATAATAGTAGAGCTATAGTGTATCCCTGGCTTTACTGCGCGGAAACGCGGCCAGAATAATGGCCACTTTTGAGTCGGGTACCAGGTGGCGCGGCATACAGTAAGTAGGTACCTAATCGGAGGTATCAATCACACCTCAATCACTTAACGTTAGTACTATTATCCTTACTAATATTTACGTGAAAATGTGTTTGTTTGTTACCTTTTCACGCTTAAACGTCTTGACCAATCTTAATGAAATTTGGCATGCAGGTAGCCTGTGTCACAAGGAAAGACAAGCTACTTTTTATCCCGTGAAAATAGCATAGCCCGAGCAATTCCCGAGGGAACTGAAAATATACTCTTTTTTGGTTAATTTCTTTAATATCGCAACGGAACAAAGGATTGTGTGATTTTTTGCACAGAGATGGTTGAGGGGGTGGGAAATGACACGATTTACTAATAAGCATATCCTGACATAGTTCCCGAGGGATCTAGAGAAAATTCATGTCCACGCGGGCAAAGCCGCGGGCAAAAGCTAGTATACAGATAAATTTATTTAATTTTATATACTTTATTTATTTTGTGAATTTGTGATTAAGATACTAATATTAATTTTTACATTTTTCTGTAACACTCACCTTGATATGGACTACGTTTGACATAAATGATTAATTGTACTAATAACGTTGTTTCCTAGAAGTTTGAACTTTTGAGATTTTTCTATGAGTAATTTAAAAAAATGCTTTAGAACAAGACGCTACCGAGTAAAAATACATTCAATTCAATTCAATATATTTATTCAAAATAGGTGCAAATTACACTCTTTCTGGTAGTCATAAAATAATAATAACAATGTCATTTGTGAAGAATCAAGAAATAAACAATCATCAGTTAATAACGTCAAAATTAAATCCTTGATATAAACCAGATTATGTCATTAGAACACGAAAACAATATGACATGAAAAGTTATACATAAAAATCATTGAATGCATTTAACAAGAGTAGGCACACGGACAGCACCCGGTCACGAGTATAACGAGAGAGTCAGCCATCGCTCCCACCAACCATATTAGAGGGAAAGGAACGACCCGGCTCCCGATGCGCCACAATCCGCATGTATTTTTTATTCTTTTTTCAAAGTATATCGTGACGCTTAAGGTATATCCTAGTATATTTCGGTTTGAATCAACAGCCCTACAATTGTGCGAAAGATTATCTATTAATATAATAAAACTGTAACGGGGCCGTGTCTGTACATGAAATATTTTTGGAAAATAATAACTGCGGTGGACATTACTAACGATACAGAGGCCAAAACAACAACTTTTGGAATTTTTGTCTGTCTGTCGGTCTGTCTGTCTGTCTGTATGTTCGCGCATCACGCAAAAACTACCAGGCCGATTTTGATGAAATTTTGTATGGTGGTTCCTTATAGCCCGGGTTAACATAAAGGATACTTTTTATCCCGGAAAATTCAAGAGTTCCCGTGGGAAAATCAAAAGTATTCATTTATGGAATGGCTCACCACGCAAATGTGGCTTGACCTATTGCAATCAAATTTTACACGTTGATACCCTTATCGCGAACTAAAACTGGGACATTGTGAATCCCAAAAAAATTAAGGGTTCCTGCAGGAATGGAAAAAAATGTATCTTAAAATGGCTCAACGTAACAATATGAAACATTTATATTGGGATGGGGCGTTTTGACCATCATTGTATAGTCGGGTATTCTTTATCCCGAAAAACTAAAGAGGTCCCGTGGGAAATTATCTATCACGGTGGAGGCAATTGGCCATCACTCACTGAGTTGCGGTCGTTGTTTGTGAAGATTCCCACGTCACCAATTCCTTAATGACCTCCCTCGGAGGGCACTGGGATCGGCCAGATGGAATATTCCATCTTTGATGCAGCCCCCGGGCTTTAGTCGATGTGATGGCAAAAGGCCGGAGGGCTTAAACAGGTGCTAGGCAGAGAGGAACGTGCCTGCTTTGTGACGCCACTTTTTCTGCCTCACTCCTCACCCGTACGGTACTGCTGCTCAATTTGCGGCGAGAAAGAAGCATAATAAGTACTCGGTCTTGGAGGCAAATTACTGCTTTGTGCCGCTGGTCTGTGAGACAACCGGCTGCTGAACCCTCAGAGGCATTTTCCTTCACAAAGGATATTGGCCGTCGCCTTCGAGAGAGGAGATGTGACGTTAGGTCCTACCTGCTGCTAAGGTTGTCTATTGCCATTCAGCGTGGCAACGAGAAGTACGTCATGGGCTCCTTTGGAACTGATACGACTCGAGGATTTGACCCATATTCATATTTTTAGAAAATTTTAATACTAGATTGATTTAATGATTTAAATTAGTTTTTTGATAATATAGGTATATGTGTTATTTCATCATATCAGTTTATATACGTCCCCACCAAGGGGCTCGACCTGCCCTGAGTTAGGGCGATCAGGCCTTAGACGATCACGCGGGCCCATTGCGGGTTGATTGACTTCACACATAAGCTTCGAGTTTTTTCGCAGGCGTGTGCAGGACGATGTTTTTCTCACCGTAAGAGCGTCGGATAAACGTACATACGAGTATGAAATCGATATTCGTATAGATATTGGTAAGTGGCAGGATTCGAACCACGGCCTTCCGGACAGGAGATAGTGTAACCGTTCTGCCACCGAAGCTCTATATGTTATTTCATCATTACAGCTCATATACGTCCCCACCGAGGGGCTCGAGCCTACCCTGAATCAGGGCGATTAGGCCTTAGTCGACCACGCGGGCCCAGTGCGGGTTGGTTGACTTCACACACAACCTTCGAGTTTCCTCGCAAGCGTGTGCAGGTTTCCTCACGATGTTTTCCTTCACCGTTAAAGCAATCGGTAAGTATGTACGTAAGTTTTTGAAAAACTCATTGGTACATTGGCCGTCCAGATTTGAACCCGGTACCTCTGGTTAGATGGACCGAGTCGTTACCGGTTGAGCCACCGACGCTTATATGTTATTTAAGATTTAGAAATCCTTACTTAATATTATTAATGTGAAAATGTGTTTGTTTGTTTGTTACCTATTCACACTTCAACACCTCTACCACTCTTGATGAAATTTGGCACGTAGGTAGCCTGTATCACTGGAAATGAAATAGTCTACTTTTTATCTGTGGAAATTATCATAGCCCGATGCAGTTCCTGAGGAAACTAAAACAATACTCTTTGTTCGTTAAGTTATTTAAAATCGTAACGAAAAAATGGGTTGGTGTGATTTTTAGCACAGAGATGAGTTGGAAAATGATATAATTTACTAATAAGTATATCCTGACATAGTTCCCGAGGGATCTGGGGACAACTGTTTTCTACGCTAGCGCACGTCGGTGGCGTCGCAACGGAGCAACGGATTAAAGTGATTTTTTGTATAGAATTTGTTGAGGGGGTGGGAAGTGACAAAGACTGCTAATCCGAATAGCCCGATACAGTTCCTGAGGTACCTGGAGAAAACTCATGTCCACGCTTGCGAGCTGATTGCGGCTCGCGCACTACTCACCTTCAAAAAGAGTCATAAAAGCTATGTCCACGTGGGCGAAGCCGCGGGCAAAAGCTAGTACCTAATAAAACTGTAACGGGGCCGTGTCTGTACATGAAATATTTTTGGAAAATAATAACTGTGGTGGACATTACTAACGATACAGAGGCCAAAACAACAACTTTTGGAATTTTTGTCTGTCTGTCTGTCTGTATGTTCGCGCATCACGCAAAAACTACCAGGCCTATTTTGATGAAATTTTGTATGGTGGTTTCTTATAGCCCGGGTTAACATAAAGGATACTTTTTATCCCGGAAAATTTAATAGTTCCCGTGGGAAAATCAAAAGTATACATTTATAGAATGGCTCACCACGCAAATGTGGCTTGACCTATTACAATCAAATTTTACACGTTGATACCCTTATCGCAAACTAAAAATGGGACATTATGAATCCCAAAAAAATTAAGGGTTCCTTCAGGAATGCAAAAAAAAATATCTTTAGAATGGCTCAACGTAACAATATGAAACCTTTACATTGGGATGGGGTGTTTTGACCATCATTGTATAGGCGGGTATTTTTTATCCCGGAAAACTAAAGAGGTCCCTTGGGAAATTATCAATCGATACTTACAATAATAACAATAGAGTACTTTTTTCCACATATTAGCTACACATACCACACATTAGAATCATAGCAGCAGAATGTCAATAGATGGCACTGCAGGGATAATAAAACGCACTTATGTTGTATTAAAACATTAAAATATTATTTCATACTTTTGAGTGGATTTCTTTTATGATTTTTCAGCATACGCTACTTTACACAACTCTAACTCTGGAACAATGGCATGTAGCGATGTGTTTCGTAGACGAACAGATAGGTATTTTTTTACAGATTGCAATAGTGTAAAAAATTTAAAAACCCATTTAAATCGAGTTTAGCATCTTTTAACAGGAGGCACAGATATGGGAACTCTTCTGACGGCGACTATTTGCGTGTGGCAGTTGCTCTCCGCCTGCAATATCAATATCTGTGAACCTCATCAATGTATTTGCGGGTCCACGGTGGAGGCAATTGGCCATCACTCACTGAGTTGCGGTCGTTGTTTGTGAAGATTCCCACGTCACCAATTCCTTAATGACCTCACTCGGAGGGCACTGGTCTCGGCCAGATGGAATATTCCATCTTTGATGCAGCCGCCGGGCTTTAGTCGATCTGATGGCAAAAGGCCGGAGGGTTTAAACAGGTGCTATGGCAGAGAGGAACGTGCCTGCATTGGGACGCCACTTTTTTTGCCTCACTCCTCATCCGTGCGGTACTGCTGCTCAATTTGCGGCGAGAAAAAAGCATAATAAGTGCTCGGTCTTGGTGGCAAATTACTGCTTTGTGCCGCTGGTCTGTGCGACAACCGGCTGCTGAACCCTCAGCAGAGGCCTTTGCCTTCACAAAGGAGATTGGCCGTCGCCTTCGAGAGAGATGTGACGTGAGGTCCTACTTGCTGCTAAGGTTGTCTATTGCCATCCAGCGCGGCAACGAGAAGGCGTCATGGGCTCCTTTGGAGCTTATACGACTCGAGGATTTGGCCCATAATAATATTTTTAGGAAATTTTATTACTAGATTGATATAATGATTTGAATTATTTTTTTGATAATATAGGTATATGTGTTATTTCATCATATCAGTTTATATACGTCCCCACCAAGGGGCTCGATCTGCCCTGAGTTAGGGCGATCAGGCCTTAGACGATTACGCGGGTTTCTTCGCAGGCGTGTACAGGTTTCCTCACGATGTTTTTCTCACCGTAAGAGCGTCGGATAAACGTACATACCAGTATGAAATCGATATTCGTATAGATATTGGTAAGTGGCAGGATTCAAACCACGGCCTAACCGTTTTGCCACCGACGCTCTATATGTTATTTAAGATTTAGAAATCCTTACTTAATATTATAAATGTGAAAATGTGTTGGTTGGTTTGTTACCTATTCACACTTCAACACCTCTACCAATCTTGATGAAATTTGGAATGCAGGTAGCATGTATCACTGGGAATCAAAAAGTCTACTTTCCTGAGGAAAAAGTCCCTAAGGAAAAAGTTCCTGAGGAAGCTAAAACAATACTCTTTGTTCGTTTAAAATGGGTTGGTGTGATTTTTAGCACAGAGATGAGGTGTAAAATGATATAATTTACTAAAAAGTATATCCAGATATAGTTCCCGAGGGATCTGGGGACAACTGTTTTCTACGCTCGCGCACGCGTCGGTGGCGTCGCAACGGAGCAACGGATTAAAGTGATTTTTTGTATAGAATTTGTTGAGGGGGTGGGAAGTGACAAAGACTGCTAATCCGAATAGCCCGATACAGTTCCTGAGGTACCTGGAGAAAACTCATGTCCACGCTTGCAAGCTGATTGCGGCTCGCGCACCACTCACCCTCAAAAAGAGTCATTATAACTATGTCCACGCGGGCGAAGCCGCGGGCAAAAGCTGGTCTATAATATAATAAAACTGTAACGGGGCCGTGTCTGTACATGGAATATTTTTGGAAAATAATAACTGTGGTGGACATTACTAACGATACAGAGGCCAAAACAATAACTTTTGGAATTTTTGTCTGTCTGTCTGTCTGTCTGTATGTTCGCGCATCACGCAAAAACTACCGGGCCGATTTTGATGAAATTTTGTATGGTGGTTCCTTATAGCCCGGGTTAACATATAGGATACTATTTATCCCAGAAAATTCAAGAGTTCCCGTGGGAAAATCAAAAGTATTCATTTATAGAATGGCTCACCACGCAAATGTGGCTTAACCTATTACAATCAAATTTTACACGTTGATACCCTTATCGCGAACTGAAACTGGGACATTGTGAATCCCAAAAAAATTTGGTTTCCTACAGGAATGCAAAAAATTGTATCTTTAGATTGGCTCAACGTAACAATATGAAACCTTTACATTGGGATGGGGTGTTTTGACCATGATTGTATAGTCGGGTATTCTTTATCCCGGAAAACTAAAGAGGTCCCGTGGGAAATTATCTATCGATACTTACAATAGTAGCAATGGAGTACTTTTTTCTATTTATTAGCTACACATACCATACATTATAATCATAGTAGCAGAATGCCAATAGATGGCGCTGTAGGGATAATAAAACGCGCTTAAGTTGTATTAAAACATTAAAATATTGTTTCATACTTTTGAGTGGATTTCTTTTATGTATTTTTCAGCATACGCTACTTTAAACTCTGGAACTATGGTACGTAGCGATGTGTTTCATAGACGAACAGAGAGGTATTTTTTTACAGATTCCAATCGTGTAAAAAAATGAAAACACATAAATCGAGTTTAGCATCTTTTAACAGGAGGCACAGATATGGGAACTCTTCTGACGGCGACTATTTGCGTGTGGAAGTTGCTCTCCGCCTGCAATATCAATATCTGTGAACCTCATCAATGTACTTGCGGGTCCACGGTGGAGGCAATTGTCCATCACTCACTGAGTTGCAGTCGTGTTTGTGAAGATTCCCACGTCACCAATTCCTTAATGACCTCACTCGGAGGGCACTGGTCTCGGCCAGATGGAATATTCCATCTTTGATGCAGCCGCCGGCCGGGCTTTAGTCGATCTGATGGCAAAAGGCCGGAGGTTTTAAACAGGTGCTATGGCAGAGAGGAACGTGTCTGCTTTGGGAAGCCACTTTTTCTGTCTCACTCCTCACCCGTACGGTACTGCTGCTCAATTTGCGGCGAGAAAGAAGCATAATAATTACTCGGTCTTGGAGGCAAATTACTGCTTTGTGCCGCTGGTCTGTGAGACAACCGGCTGCTGAACCCTCAGAGGCCTTTGCCTGCACAAAGGAGATTGGCCTTCGCCTTCGAGAGAGGAGATGTGACGTGAGGTCCTACCTGCTGCTAAGGTTGTCTATTGCCATCCAGCGCGGCAACGAGAAGTGCGTCTTGGGCTCCTTTGGAGCTGATACGACTCGAGAATTTGACCCATATTAATATTGTTAGGAAATTTTATTACTAGATTGATACCTATAATGATTTGAATTAGTTTTTTGATAATATAGGTAATGTGTTATTTCATCATATCAGTTTATATAGGTCTCCACCAAGGGGCTCGACCTGCCCTGAGTTAGGGCGATCTGGCCTTAGACGATCACGTGGGCCCATTGCGGGTTGATTGAATTCACACATAAGCTTCGAATTTCTTCGCAGGCGTGTGCAGGTTTCCTCACGATGTTTTTCTCACCGTAAGAGCGTCGGATAAACGTACATACCAGTATGAAATCGATATTCGTATAGATATTGGTAAGTGGCAGATTCGAACCACGGCCTTCCGGACAGGAGGTAGTGGCCCTAACCGTTTTGCCACCGACGCTCTATATTTTATTTAAGATTTAGAAATCCTTACTTATATTTAGTATTATAAATGTGAAAATGTGTTTGTTTGTTTGTTACCTATTCACACTTCAACATGATGAAATTTGGCATGCAGGTAGTCTGTATCACTGGGAATGAAATAGTCAACCTTTCATCTGTGGAAATTATCATAGCCCGATGCAGTTCCTGAGGAAACTAAAACAATACTCTTTGTTCGCAAAATTTAAAATCGTAACGAAAAAATGGATTGGTGTGATTTTTAGCACAGAAATGAGGTGGAAAATATAATTTACTAATAAGTATATCCTGACATAGTTCCCGAGGGATCTGGGGACAACTGTTTTCTACGCTCGCGCACGTCAGTGGCGTCGCAACGGAGCAACGGATTAAAGTGTTTTTTTTGTATAGAATTTGTTGAGGGGGGGGGAGTGAAAAAGACTGCTAATCAGAATAGCCCGATACCGTTCCTGAGGTACCTGGAGAAAACTCATGTCCACGCTTGCGAGCTGATTGCGGCTCGCGCACCACTCACCCTTCATAAAGAGTCATAAAAGCTATGTCCACGTGGGCGAAGCCGCGGGCAAAAGCTAGTGAAAAAATATAAGTATACATGTATTGTCACTATACCACAGAGGTTCGTACCCATTTAGGCCTTCTATTTATAGGGTTTCAGTGGCAAAATGGCAAAGAAACGAGCGAGCCTTACAGTATTCGCATATGATGTGTTACATCTGTCATAAGTAAAAAACCTACCGGCCTTCCGGCCTAGCATTAGGCATTTCTTTAGCCTTCATAACTGAAAAAAGAATAGGAAGGCAGCATGTCCATATTCGTGACTGGAAAAAAAAAGCGTAGTGGCCATGTTTACTTGGCCTTCGCGACTGATAAAAACCGTATTTCCTATTGCACACTTCCGTCCCTATTTCCACGAAATCACTCTCACATATTGCAGGAAAGTGAAAGAAAAGATGTTACACATCAAGAACGGAACCCTTATATTAATAATATTATTATACTTAAATACTTTTACACTTACATATTATATTATTTCATACTTTTAATTAAATTTCATTTTGAAGTCGGTTTTTAGTTTTTTTTAAACTTTTATTTTTATTTTCTTTAATTTTTACGATAATGCTATCTGTCTAACAACGTTAAACCCAATCACCTACTCACCAATAGCAATTATCATATCATAATACATGTGTTTCATTAACAGATATAAATTCCTGTGGCTTCCATCATCATCTCAGCAGATGATGATGGACGATTTAACTCCATAACTTGAAAGTTATGCAGTTAATCGTCCATCATCAACTTATCTGAATAACCTGAAAAAATACAACCCATCGGTCTATGCATACCTACGTATATATCTATGTATAATATTGAAAGAATTTTACTCCAACTCCTAACCGTTAAGGAGTTGTACCTTCCTTCATCAGCTTATCAACACGAGATGATGACTAACAGACGCAAGTATTTTAATAGCTTTAGAAAACATATTAATCACGTAATAAGTGCCTATACGTAATGAGTAATTTGAGGGTTGCTCTCGATTTCCCTGGGATCCCATCATCAGATCCTGACTTGGTGACAATGGGACCCTCTCGGGAGTATACTCTTCCGAATGAAAAAAGAATTTAGAAAATCGGTCCACAATTGACAGAAAAATCGGAAAACATACATTAAAAAAAATATGCAGTCGAACATAGTACCTCCTCTTTTCTGAAGTCTGTTAAAAAAAGGTGAAAATTACACTTTCTGATAATCATAAAATAATAGTAACATAATGTCATTTGTGAAAAATCAAGAATTAAACAATCATTCGTTAATGACTTCAAAATTAAATCCTTGAAATAAACTAGAACATGAAAACAATATGACACGAAAAGTTATACATAAAAATCATTGAATGTCTTTAATGCCTTTGACAAGAAAAGGCCAGTTCACACGGACAGCACCCGGTCACGATTATAACGCGAGAGTCAGCCATCGCTCCCATCAACCATATTAGAGGGAAAGGAACGACCCGGCTAAAGCGCTACTTCAGGACATCTGTCATTTTTTAAAATAGTAGGATATATTATAACTTAAAAGAAAAACTATCAGGGCTAAGTAGGCTTGCTTAGTTTAGGAGTAACAGTCGTCCAACTTAATATGTGCAGTTATATTTGTAAAATGGTTAAAGATTTTTCATACAAAATATTCTATTATCAACTGAAATGAAATGAAAAATGAAAAAAGTTTATTGCGGTATCTCATTGTAAAAAATATTACATGTTGCAGGAGACTTCTTTTAATTATAAGAGTACTTGTGCAAATATTATTATTATTTTGTTTTTTAAAATATACAGGTATTTTTTTAACGACTACGGAACCCTTATTTTTTCGCGAGTCCGACTCTGACTTGGCCAGTTTTTTAAATTAGAATTTACTAAATATTAAGCCCTAAAGTGACATATATCGTGCCGTCACATTTTATTATTATAGTCCACATTTTATTAGCACGTACCTGCGGCATGCTATTACTATGACAATATCTATCGTGCACGATTTCTAACATTTAAAAATGTTAATTACTTAGTATGTACAACGTGTAGTTACACGAATATGAAAAACAGTCAAGCATATCTCCATACTTGTTCTGGAATCAATGTGTTGTTCTCAAAGAGACTTGCTCGACCAATTTTCAACGGTTGCTCGTTAAGTCCTTTTCTTTAAAAAAAAATAGTCGTGTTCGGAGGCTACGAGTATGTCCATCATTAAGCAGCCTTTTGTTTTGTAGTTTTTCAGTAAGTGATATTTAGTCATCTTTTCAGTTTCTCCGAATTACAATGCGGTTCATTTGTCACACTATTTGTTCAGTTTGGCCGTCCTCAAACACAACGACGTGAATAACAAATAAATGAGTACTTATATGGCATCATCACCACTAATATTTCAGCAGTTCAGTTTGTCATACCTCAGTAAGAAGTGTGCTTTGAGTTGTCGAAGATTTCTCGAACGAAATGGCATACATGAATCTTTTGATCGCCGTGGCGTTAATCGCCGGAGTTAACCAAGGTGGGTTTTAGTGTTTATGATTTGAGATCAGTCCTAAAAATCAAGTTAAGTAGTTTTGAAAAGATTTGAAGTGGCTGCAGCAGCATCTGCATTCTGCACTGCACGTAAAGGAAAACTAAGTCAAACTTTATGAAAACTATCTGTTGCGTTTTATGATTTTAGGATGATCAAAATATGTCAAAGAAAACAATTAGTTAGTTTTTAATTCCTTGGCAATTTTGAAACTCACAATATATTTAGTGGCGTGGGAGCATAAAATGTAAAAAATCAATAAGAGTTGAAAGCAAAAGTGCCGCTTCTATTTCTAAATTATTGAACCATATTGGTTCCAGAAAACAATTCGAATTATGTTTTGGTCTTGAATAATGTTTTTGTATAGAAAAATCGGTATGTTTATTCAGCTTTTGTGCAGCCAGTCATCGGCGATTGCTCATTACCCCAAACTACATAAGCCCCGCCTGGCCAGCTAAAGAGATACTTCAAAAGCAAACTACTTTCAGTTAACATCGCTGTCGCCTAAACTTTTTTAGGTGTTTTGTCTTTAATTAAAAATATAGAAGAGTTTAAATCAATTTTACAATGGCAAATCCACGTAAGTGTACAGTAGGCTCACGGGAAACATCATGTTATTTTTTTTTCTTTTTTTTTATTAAAAATTTGAGTGCGTTTGGTTGCACCTCACCTGATGGTAAGTGCCGATGCAGCCGAGGATGTGACACGCAAGCTAAAATAGTGCCTATTCACTCTCGTATTCTATACATTCTCATCATCACGTTGTTTTTGAAAAAAAAGGATTTCGTGGACTTTAGGAACTGTAGTCTATTTGTTTCATTATATTAGGTGGTGAACAGTAGAACAAAACGGGAATTGTTCCACCGCCAAGTTGAGCTTAAAATTTAAAAGAAATTAAATTATTATACGTCCTAGTTTATAACTTCACGGTTCTCTTAATTTCACGTGGCTTCGTCCGCTTGGACATCGTCTTCATAAATTTCCGAACCGCAAGCCGCAGGGCCTCGCAGCGTGGACTGCGTTCCTCTCGGGAAACATGCTTTTTTCCAGGACAAACAGTGACGTATTTTACCACATTCGCTTCAGATCTGGCTGGAAAGCTAAATCAGTTTAGTAGTTTTAACATAAAAGATAGAGTAATAAACAAAACCAGACAGATTGACATAATTTCGGATTTGTAATATTAAGTAAGTTATGTTCTTTTTCCTGCAGCTGTGGCCCAGTGGGTCGGAACTGGAGCCGGGGCCATGGCTGGTGCTGGTGCCTGGCCTGGTGCTGGGTGGCCTGCTAATGGTGCTGCTGCTGGTGCTGGTGCTGCGGCTGGGGCCTGGCCTGGCGCTGGAATGTAAGAGATTTTTTATTGTTATTTTAGTCCCATACAGATTTTGGCTGTCGCTAACACTTGGCATCCACAAGCTTAAAGTCACTCAGCAGGCTATGGATAGGGAGCTACGCTTGGGTTCTTTATGGTATCGAATCAGTAACGAAGAGATTCGCAGAAAAACTATGGTCGCTGACATAGCTCATACAATAAGCAAGTTGAAGTGGCAATGAGCAGGCCATGTAGCTCGTAGAATCGATAACCAATGGAGAAGACAGGCTCCAGAGTGGCGACTACGAGCCGAAAGATGTAGTGTTGGAAGGCCCTCGCCAGGTGGACAGATGATCTGGTAAGGATCGCAAGTCGCTGAGTGGAGATCTGTAGGGAGTATCTACGTCTTCCGGCTGAGATGATGATGATGCAAATTTTAATAAAGTACTTTTTATCCACAATTAGTAAGCCCTTGATATCATCTCACCTGATGGTAAGTGACGTTGATGACGAAGATGGAAGCAGGCTTACCAAGACTCCCTAACGCAATGAGGAACTGGCTATCTTATCTACAAGCCGGAACACATCAATGCTGTTAAAGACATAGATAAGATGGTAATAGCTAGCCAGGCGGGCTTAGAAAATTCCCTTCCACCAACCAAACCGAGTCATACAAAGTTAGTGACCTCCTGATGTGAACTTTATGAACGTTACCATTACGCCACGGAATCGGTTAAAAAGTGCTTAGGACTTAAGCTTGTCAACTACATTTATTATATAGGATTTTTTTATTCATAAGGTCACCATCAGGTAATAAATCTCACCTGATGGTAAGTGACGATGTAGTCGAGGATGGTACGCAAACTCAAACTGCAGCTAATTGACTAATTTTATGCATTTTTGAATGGAGCGTAATTTTTTTTTTTGAGAATTGACTACGGCAAAACTGTTTTGTATGAAGAGAAGACGCCCCAATGAATGGGTTTCAACCCATTTTGTCACATCCTGTATGTACATGATGTTGAAAATTAAAATTTTAAAAATAATATTTTGTATTCTTTTGTTCACAGGTTCGGACCCGTAAGTAGCACTATCGACTGAAACACATTCATCATATCAGCTCATACACGTCCCCACCGAGAGGTTCTAGCCTACCCTGAATTAGGGCAATTGGGCCTTAGTCGACCACGCGGGCCCATTGCGGAATGGTCGACTTCACACAAAACCTTTGTATTTTTTCGCAGGCGTGAGCAGGTTTCCTCACGATGTTTTGCTTTACCGTAAGAGCGTCGGATAAAAGTACACATGAAATCCAAATTTGCATAATACATTGGTACGTGGCAGTATTCAAACCGCGACCTCCCGGGCAGCGATGCCACCGATGCTCTTAATTATCACACAATGAAACACATTATCGCTACTAAAAATCACATTTATACATTTACTGCTACACAGGGTGTTTCAAAACTGATGTAGGACCATTTTAATGGGGCTTCTGCTCATCATGCTAAACAATGTTCCTGTAGTCCATTATCACTTAAAAAAATAGGCCACTGAAGAGCAGTAAAATAAAAGTCGATCAGCTGATTAACGAATTTTGTTGAGTCTCGTAAAGAAATTAGTTTAATATGATGAGTAGAAGCCACAGTTGTCCTATACCATTTTTGTTACAGCCAGTACGTTTTGAGGGTTCCATAGTCAAACTAGGAACCCTAAGAATAATGCTATGTTCGGCTGTCTGTCTGTCCGTCACTACTAGACTTGTCATGTCTTGTCGCTTCCACGTCAATTCTTAGGTTGTTCATCATTTTATTACTATTAAATATGATATATTATTATTAAACGCTTTATTACTATTAAAGTCTTTATTTATTACGTTCCAAACAGCTTTTATTTTATTTTCAGAATATTTAATTTTCTTATGAGACAAAGTTGACTTTAGCTGCCAAACAAACTCTTTTAAATAATTTTGAATAACTTTTAACATACTCAACAAACACTTGGCCACTTTATTAATTCATATAATTAAATTAATTACCGTTTTTTTTAGGGATTCCCATTCAACAATTTCCCAAACCCCTGGATGGGAGGCGCTCCAGTTCCAGCCGTCAACCTGCCAACGGTAGCGGACATCGCCTCTAGCATACCTTCGGTATCGGACATGGCTACTAGCTTCCAACCTGGCTCCCACTCCAACGGCATGGTGATGACGTCCCACTCGTCCACTCGTATGGGCCCAGATGGTGTACCAATAAAGACTGGAGGCACCACCGTCATGACTGCCCAAGATGGAAAAATGAGAGGATTCCACAGTGAGTTTTAAACAATTTGATGCTAGCCTTTAGTTTCTGTTATCTGTGGATGCTAGTGTGTGTGATTTTAATACTAACTTTTACTTTCCATTTGAAATTCAGTTCATGGATTATCCGTCCCCCCTCTAAACAAGATACATCGGGCTTAGTTACGATGTAACTTATGCTACTAAGTATTAGGTTATTATCCAACTTCTCGGAAATGACATATTTTTCAGAACTGTGAAACAAATGACAGAATCACATCACTAGGTCGACAAAGGCACTGCAATCGGTCGGTCATTTGATATGTCATATCTAAGGAGGTCGCAATGTTACATGCTTCATAACGTACTACTGGAATTCCGTGACAGTGTTACCCCTCTCAATTAGTTGGTTGGTTGTAATTTTTTATTGGCCATGGAAACGAGTCCTTCAGCTGAATTCATAAATATTTTTCACTTTCTACATTTGTTTTTTGGATTTGAAACGCTAGTGCCGGTGACAAATCTTCTCTGAAGTTCTTGACACCATTTGAGGTAGAACACCCGGTTGCAGTAGGGCGTCTATAAAACTACACCCAGTGCAAATAGAGTTTTCACGTCCTTTCACACGCCGGGAATTTCCAACAGAACAATAACAGATTGCCACCCGCTGAGCGCAATATAACAGTTTTTGTGGGGAATCTTGTTGTGATTTACGTTTCCTACAGACAACACTCTTTAAACAAAGTAGTGTTTATCGAATTAGTTTTAGCGCCTCGTCCTTATAAAATCACTTCGGAACTAGATACCTACTCGGACTCGCCTCGTCCTTACAATATTACTCGGCCGTCAATTGTGTTGTTTCCAGCCCGGATAGTAATGTACTATTAACACATTCCCTGCTACGATACGATGACAATGATTATCACAACTAGAGTGGACAGTGGCAGCGGAAGTGTTAAACACAATTAACAGAATTTGTTGCGAGAGCCATTAACTGGAACTTGTACACATCATACAGAACTACTTTGCTTCATATGTTCATAATCATTATCATCATCATCATCATCATATCAGCTGAAAGACATGCACTGCTGGACAAAGGTCTCCTCCAAGGATTTATACGACGACCGGTACTGCGCTGCCCGCATCAAGTGGCTTCTCGCGACCTTCACCAGATCGTCGTTCGGGGGCCTGCCTACGTTACGTCTTTCGGGGTGCGGTCGCCACTCGAGCACTTCACTACCCCAACGGCCATCATAATCAATTAACAAAAAAGAACTTAACATATACCTAATTTTGTATTTCTTAAGTGTAATTTTAATGAATAGGTTCTAAGCACAAAAAAGGCGCTTCGTTATAATTTTGTGATGCGCATAGATAGGTACGTTAAAACAATCGTTTTTAAACTCGCAATACCAACAATTTTCGTAACGAACCCGACTTTTCAACAAAAATGTGTCGTTTTTTGGTTTTCTATCGATTGTTTACACGTACTTCTTGTTTCAAACTGTATCTAAATGTGCCTTCTAATGTTAAAACTGTTTTGAAGATAAAACTATTACATAAAGTGAACTGATTTGCATGTAAATTGATAGATTTCTATGAGTTTTTCTTAACGTATAATGGAATGTTTATTTTTCAGTCGGAGACGATGTACCAAACGTTGACTCCAACACCCAGTCCTCCCAGTACGTATTTCCTTCTTAACTAGTTCAACTTTTTTTGCATCGTTATTAAAGAACCGCTTTTGAGGGAAGTAGTCCCCGCATTTAACAAGTTTCCCTTTATCTTTACTAATGGGTATTTAAAAAAATAAAATAAAAAAAACTAAGGATAGGATGTGACAAATAAATACACTTTTTTTTTTCAGAAATTCTTGGGTGAGCTCTTAAATAAACAAGAGATCAGCGTCTCATAGTAATACATATGTACCTGCAATATTTATGAAGCAAGATTTAATTATATTATAGACACAATTTAGGAAAAAAGCTACAAATATTTATGTATAGTACAATGTATTGGAGTATATAAAATAAGTATAGGTAAATATAGCCATAAAAATATTTATTAATTATGTTTATTAATTACATACTATTAGTTGATTTATAATATATTGTTATTTATTTCTTTTCTTTATTTACAAAATAAAATACATAACTGACAGTTAAAATGAAGTGTTGAATTATTTTTGATATTTTTTTTTGTTACAGGATCAGGTAAATATTAATGATGTTTTTTTAGTTTATTAAACTTTAAAAGTGTAAGATGAAATCTAAAGTCTAAGTATTTAATGTTTGATTATTTTTGTACACGGAGTTACTCCAGTTATCTTTTAGTGTTTTTTCTAAATGTTAGTTTACCTAACAGAGGATTGGTTTACAGATTGAAATCCCCGAATTTAAAATGCCAGAATTTCCAAAGATGAAAAAGCCTAAGTTCTATAAAATGAAGATGCCCAAGTTCCCTGAAATTAAGATGCCCAAATTCCCTAAAATAAAGATGCCTGAGTTCCCGGAAATGGAAAGCCTCGAATTTCCTGACATAGAGATGCCTGAATTCCCTGATATAGAGATGCCCGAATTCCCTGATATAGATATCCCCGAAATCCCTGAAATAAAAATGCCGAAACACCCTGATCCTGAAAAGATGAAGAAGCATGTTCCCTCCGAGGGAGGAAACTTCGTCAGCATATCTTCGATAACACATAGCCATTCATCCGATGTGAATGGAGAGAAGAAACATGTTGGCCGCGCTGAGATCTACATCAACAACAACGGTGAAGTGCACTCGGAGGTTATTCACTTCGGAGATGAGCCTGAGAGGGACGAAAAGGGGGAGGAAAGCAAGGCAAAGCACGGGGAGGACGGGAAAGATGCGGATGAGCTGAAAGGAGGAGACGAGGTGAAACAGAAGAATGAGGAAAAGAAGAGGGACGAGGTGAAACAGAAGAATGAGGAAAAGAAGAGGGACGAGGAAAACGAAGTAACCGTAGGGGATATGGACAAATACGAAATTGTTTAATATTACACCTGTTTGCGTCTCTGTACTTATTTTATACACTACAATATTCCGGTCAACGAAGATCTGTTAACATTTTATATTTTTGTATCTGTATGATTAAATTTTACTATCATTTTTAAAATTTTACATTAGAAATAAAAGGTACATATACTTTTCGGCCTATCAAAGAGGTGTTTTATTTAATGATCCAGTTGTTGGTGGAATGCAATACTTTATTTTCGTTTTCGGAGAAGTGAGTAAGCATTAATAACCCACTAAAGAAGAGATCTCCACTAGCCTTCCCACACAGACCCGAATCCAGCGAGAAATTCCATACAACGAAAAGGGAGGTTGCAAAAATTAGGTTTTTCTAAAAACACTGTAAATGAGCGAGCGAAGCGAGCGATATTAGGTTCGATCAGGTTTGATTGATTATACAGTCAAAGAGCCTCCCCCCCTGGTTGCAGAATGCTTTGCAGAAGAAGAAATCGTCGGTTTTTATTCGGAATATCCCATTTAACAACTTAGCTAAATGACGTTCAGTCAAGATGTTGAACGTTTAATTAAAAAACTTGACGAGTTGTCCTTTAGTCATTCAATTAAATGTCATCATTCAATGAAAGTCGTTCAATCAAATAGCCGATACAACCAGATGACGGCGACATGTACACAGTAAGGTTGCGAAACAATGAGTGCAGATGTTATAGTAAAAATAAAAGTATAAAAAACTTAAAAACCGACTTCAAAAAGAAACTGACTCAAAAGTATGACACATACTGAAATATATCTACACTAATTCCACATTAAAGAAATAAAACTGCGTTTATAATTTGTCAGCGACCGGCTTCGAACACCATCTTCAGGACTAAACGAAACCGGTCGCTGACAAATTATAAACGCAGTTTTATTTCTTTTATGTGGAATTAGTGTAGATATATACCAATATGTTTGATATAAAGTTCCACCAAGAACCTACAATCAAAAGTATCAACTATCAAAAGTATGAAATAATATTTTTAGTAATACACGAAATTAACCAACAATAACGCAATCAAAGGAAGGTATGAATCAAAGTAGGGAACTACATTTTTTTTACTTACCTATTAAATGTTTTAGATTCGATGGCTTTGCTGGCACTAACCTCAAAAAAAAAATTTAGGCCCCTATATTGATTCGTACCTACTTTTGATTTCGTTATTGTTTGTTAATTTTGTATGCTTATAAAAATATTAATTCATACTTTTAAATGATTTTTTTTGAAGTCAGTTTTTAGGTTTTTAAAACATTTAAAAAAAAATTTTTAGTGGTAATGCTATGTAACAACATTATACCCAATCAACTGCTCGCCAATAGGAATCATCTTATAACAATGCAAGTGTTTCATTAACCGATACAGAGTCCTGTGGCTTCCATCATCATCTCAGCAGCATGAAAGTTAAGGAGTCAAACCTTCCATCATCAGCTCACCTGAATAATCTGAAACAATAAAACGATCGGTCTATACGTACCTACGTATCTAAGTAAAATATTTGAATAATTATACTCCAACTGCTAACCGTTAACGAGTAGTTCCTTCCATCATCAGCTCATCAACATGAGATGATAACTATCAGACGTAAATACCCTAATAGCTTTAGAAAATACATGAAACTTGTATTACGTACCTATTAAATTTGAGACTTGCCCTCGACTTCCCTAGGATCCCGTCATTAGATCCTGACTTGGTGACAATGGGACATGAAAGAATACAACTATCGGTCTATGCATACCTACGTATATGTATATATCTATGTATAATATTAAAATAATTTTCCGCCAACTCCTAACCGTTAAGGAGTTGTACCTTCCTTCATCAGCTTATCAACATGAGATGATGACTAACAGACGCAAGTATTTTAATAGCTTAAGAATACATGAATCACGTAATAAGTTCCTATAAAATTTGAGGGTTGCCCTTGATTTCCCTGGGATCCATCATCAGATTCTGACTTGGTGAAAATGGGACCCCCTCGGGAGTATACTGTTTCGAACAAAAAAAGAATTTTGAAAACCGGTCTACAATACCTAAAGAATTTTTTTTATTAAATTTATTACATTACTATTTTTCAAAAACATTGACACATTATAAAATTATCAAAAATCAAAAATCCCGCCCCGAATCGCACCAGATTCAAAAGTACCCATCACACACGCAGCGTACCGCGTTGCATTTCGATGGATACACGTTGTATCAGGTACGAATCGGTACGGAGATCATGGCCCCTCTGACGTAAACGAGAGGCTAAGTCGTTTATAAAAGCCCTAGCTTCCGAACCCCACGCACCAGAGGACTCAACAGCGAACGGGACAAAAAGGCAATTGCCTTCTAAAGCGGCATACTTAGAATGCTTTTGAGCCGCCGCAAAGTCCGCCGCGTAACCCGCCGTACGAGCAGGACCACTGAGGTAAGACGCTGCAAAAGTGCTAAATGACGGAGAAATCTGTGAACATACATAAACAAAATAATTATACGGTCGAACGTAGAACCTCCTCCTTTTTTGAAGTTACGTTTTAAAAATTCTAAATGTACTTTGGCACCAAACCACAGATGAGATACTAGTTACACCAAACAGTGATTTTAGAGTCCTTCTATTAACCTATTTTTATTATACAATGGCTGTTGACCGCAGCTTGGCCTCCGTGGATTATTGAGGGTGCACAGTGCACGAGGCGCAAGCAGCTCGCGAGGCTTTTCCTTCCTAAAAACCTTATTCGGTCTATTACAATTATTTTGAAAGCAAACCTAGTGATTAACCTAGTAATTTCTACTAACGAACAACATTTCATTTTAATTATTGAGCTTCCAACTCTTATACTAAACGACTTCAAAAAAGAAGGACGTTCTTATGTTCGACTCTACGAGTATAATTTTATTATATACTAGATTTTTCCCGCAGCTCCGCCCGCGTGGACATCGTTTTTATGACTGTCTTTAAGGGTGGTTAGTAAATTATGTCGTTTCCCACCTACTCAACCATCTCTGTGCAAAAAATCACAACAATCGAGTATGTTTTTAGTTCCCTCAGGAACTGCATCAGATTATGATATTTTCCCGGTAAAAAGTAGCCTATGTCCTTCCCCGTGACACAGGCTACCTGCATGCCAAATTTCATAAAGTTTGGTCAAGGCGTTGAAGTGTGAAAAGGTAACAAACAAACAAACACATTTTCACATTTATAATATTAGTGAGGATGTTCACCGATTTCTCCGTCAATTGTACATTAATTTCGAATATATTTTTTTGTTTAATAGGTTATCCCTTATACTGCTCCCAAATTTTGTTTAAAATAGTTTTAATATTTTTGTTTGCTAAATAACAAAAATTAAAAAAAATATCACAAAACAAGTCGGTCGTTTTAAACGTGCTTGGAGTTGTCGATGTAACCTCGCGGCCGCGGCAGCGTGTCAAGGCAAGGAAAAAGCAAAAATAAAAAAAATGTGAAAAAGCCCACGTTGGGTGTTAAAACGTAATTATATAAAACAGGCCAAGTGCGAGTCAAACATGTGAAATCCTCACAGTCACATGCGAGTTATTTTTTTTAATTATTGAAAAATTGAGTGTGTTTGGCTGCACCTCACCTGATGGTTAGTGCCGATGCAGCTGAGGATGTAACACGCAAGCTTAAAAAGTGCCTAAAAAGAAACAAAAGATAAATTTAAAAAAAAAACAAGAAAATCCAATGAGGACTGCCGTAGTTCTCTCTGTTCCAAATTTCAATTTAAATATAGCAATTTATATTGATCATAAACTACATTATACACATTCTGTATTAGTCAAGCTTATAAAATAGCGTATACTGAATTCATTTCATATCAGAGAATGGCAGTCCCCGACAGATTTTCTTAATTTTTTAAAAATCCTTTTTCAATTACATTTTAACACTTATCGTGGGCTTTTTCTAAACTTAAATTTTAAACTTCCTAGAGAGCACCTACGTTCAGTAAGTTCTCTTTCCCATTTAAAGCCTTGAACCACTTACTCTCAAAGTTTTAGTTATCCGTATGTCGTAGGTTCTTTTATTGCTCCACAAACTTTTAAAACATAATATAAATGTTTTGTTTTTGAGTTTTTATTGAGCTGCAGTGCTGATGGTCTACGGCTGTACCGTTTAGGCTATAGGGTAAGCCAAACAAACGGACATACATACATACACCCGAAAAACATTACCCTCCTTTTTGGGCAGTTTGGTAAAAATGATACCTATTTCAAGCTAAAAACCGCAGCGGAATCGGTTGAATAATTCCTGAGAAGCCCTCAAGCGCCAACCGCCCTGGCTGCTGCAGCGCCCCACCATGGTGGTCTACAGCTGTAAAACATGTCTTAAAACCTGCAGCTCAGAAATGACACCCATATAATGAAAAAAAAACCACATCGGAGTCTGCTGAATAGTTTCCAAGAAGCCCTCAAGCGCCAATTATACTGGCTGCTGCAGCTCTCCCTGGTAGTCTACCGCCATAAAACATGCCCTGAAATGGTACCTCTTAAATGCAAAAAACCGCAAGAAAATCGGCAAAGTAGTTTTCGAGATGAATGGGAACATTCGTTTGTACACACAAACAAACCAACAAACTCTTACCCTAAACACATACCCCTCTCCGTTCCGTCGTGGGTTAAAAGGACACAGGATATTATACACAAACCATTTGTAGCCACTTTTGACCCCTTAATAACTTGTTCAAAATAAACAAAGGAAAGTTTTATTTAATGTAGCCCCTTAATTAACTAAAACCCCAAATTTCATAAATACAGCTCAAACTGCATTTTCCAAGCTTTCAAATTATTATTTTTTTTTTCGAAAGGACAAGCTTGTTGTTGGTCGTTGGGACCTTTACAACTTCACCGGGCAGGGAAAAATTTTATTAACACCCATATAGCGCCTTTCGTAATTGTAATAGCACAAACTTTAGCTTGCGAGGTTCCACGATAGCTTTTATCGTTTTGTATACCAGATTACTTATATACGATTACTTAGACAACCAATAATCTTTCCAACGTCTCTAAAGTTCAATAAAAATGTAGAAAATAGCACAAAAAAGAAAACTGGTCAAAGATAAATTTTACAGATCACTTTTGAATGATAAATAATAATTAATTCTTTACAATAAAGAAATTTGAAAATAGGAACCAAGTTCAATATTAAGAATATGTGTGGTTGTCGACGTCGCCGACAAAATGGATGCCAAGTTCTGTAAATAATCCTGAAATTTATTTATAAGACAATCTTAATATACAGGGTCTTCGGCAGATGGTTGAAAATACGAAGATGGGGGATAGGTGGGGTCCAATTGAGTCATTTTAAACCACAAGAAAGTCAACAAAACGTCTGATAATAACAAAAAGTGACAAACAACAAAAAAACTTAACAAAATCACAAACGTTAATAACGTTAACGTTTTTTTTTGTTTTCGTTAATTTCACTTTGCTGTGTTTGTGATTTTGTTAAGTTTTTTTGTTGTTTGTCACTTTTTGTTATTATCAGATGTTTTGTTAAGACTTTGTTGTGGTTTAAAATGGCTCAATTTACCAATGCGGAATATGCGGACATTTTATTGGCATATGGAAGTGCTAACTCCAATATGCCAATAAATGACAAAAGATAGCCATTATGTGTGTGCAAGAATGTAAAAAAACGTACCTGCTCTTTGTAACCGTCCCAACAGTAAGTATTTACATTATTTTCAACTTTGCATTTGATACATTTCACAAAACATGTAACTAGTGGAATTTCGTCAACATGGTCCAATTGAGTAAAAAAAATTAACAACTCCGGTTACAAAAAAGATACCGAAACAAATTACATACCATTCAAAAGCCTAAGCTTTAGAGATGTTTTAAAAAAAACAGAAGCCTTCCAGCCCCATTATTTTTTTTTAAATGCATCGCAAAGTTGAGTTTTAAATTTTTGTTCAACTTTTTTTTTAAGTTCGGGGGCCCACATTTTTGTTTTTAGCAACAACTTGAAACAAACATAATTTTTTTTAGAGCCGACAATCTTATAAAAGTCTATTAAAAAAAAGATTTTGGAGCTAGCTTTAAAAAACAAAAAGTTACATGTGTTCAAAGGTATAAAAATGGCAAAATTTCTAAAAAAAGGAAAAAAAATCCTGTAAAAAAAATTACAAGTCCTAGATTTTTTTTAATTCTCAAAATAGGTGGGAGGCGACCCCACCTATCCCCCATTTTCGTATTTTCAACCATCTGCCGAAGACCCTGTATATAAATCTCGTGTCACAATGTTTGTCCTCAATGGACTCCTAAACCACTTAACCGATTATAATAAAATTCGCACACCATGTGCAGTTCGATCCAACTTGAGAGATAGGATAGGGTAGGGTAGGGTAGTGTAGGGTAGGGTAGTGTAGGGTAGGGTAGGGTAGTGTAGTGTAGGGTAGTGTAGAGTAGTGTAGGGTAGGGTAGTGTAGTGTAGTGTATGTAGGGTAGGGTAGGGTAGTGTAGGGTAGGGTAGTGTAGTGTAGTGTAGGGTAGTTTAGGGTAGGGCAGGGCAGTGTAATGTAATGTAAGGCGGTACGAAGTTCGCCGGGACAGCTAGTTCTAATATAAATTTAAAACACAATTTCTTGTCTTTTTTGGCTACTTAAAAATATAACTTCTTAAATTTGAACAGTTTAATTATTTACGCAAAGCAGACATCATCATCATCATCATCATCATTATTTTAACCGACGGACGTCCACTGCTGGACATAGGCCTCCCCCAAGGATTTTCAAGACGACCGGTTTTTCGCTGCTTGCATCCAGCGGCTTCCCGAGACCTTTACCAGGTCATCGGTTGACCGAATGGGAGGCCTACCCACGCTACGTTTTACTGTGTGCGGTCGCCACTCGAGAACTTTACTACCCCAACGGCAATCTGTTCTACGAGCTATAAAGCGTCTATAACAAATAATGTCTCAGTTTATATATCAATACAATGTCCATATGTTTTTGTCATTTACATAATCTGTTATTTTATAATGTCCTCTAGAGCACAGGCATTTTTCAAAATGAGTCTTGAATTTTTTGACATGAGTGTTGAATTTTTTAACATGAGTCTAGATTTTTCTTTCGTAAGTCTTATATTTCCTCCTGAAATTTCAAAAAACGTCTGACTTGTGTAGTTTCCTTTTATGAATTAAATAGGTAAAATTCAATAACGCTGAAAAGCTATCAGAACTTCTTGCTATTTCCAACATTTTTAGAACTACATTTCGTTTCCGACAGATGACGAAAAGTAACTCAAATAACTAGCAGTCAAATACCGTATACTCGTATAAGAGTCTCGGTACTCATAAAAGTGATCATTTTCCCCAAGAAACATATATGTCGGAGCGCAAGGACGTGGCGCCATCTATGCATGCGTCGAAGCACCGTGTGTTTTATCTTGAAATGTCAAGCGGTTAGCTAGGGTAGTCATAATAGTCACTTTTGCCAAGGCGTGGTCGGTGCGGGACCGGAAACCGGAAGTTGGTAGTGTTGGTACTTGTTTGTTAGCCAATCAGAATCGTTGTGAATATCGAACCATCAAAGACAATGCAGCCTACCTACAGAGGCTACGACAGAGGCGCCAATTATTTTACGAGCACTTTTGATCGAGCAGCTGAACATGGCTGAACTGTCAACTTGGGAAGCCAGCCCCGTACCGAACTCATCGCAGTCTATAAAATAATCGGTTTTCATCCGAATCATCGTTAAGCCTCGTGCTGCAAACGTGTGTGAATATTGATTGTACACTCCAAAACTTCTCAAAGACGAGTTTATTTCTTAGATACGGCCAAAACCCTTCTGATGATCCGAAATATAGATATAGGCAAATGAAGCTGCCACATATAGTAAGTACTAAAAGCAAGGGCACTTCAGTGGCTACGGTAATTTACAATTGGATTTTTTTTAATTGAAAATTTAGACTATTTTAAGAAACTATATGTTTTTGTCTTTTTAATCACTGATGATTTTTATACATAGGTTTGCCTCCATTCCTTTAAATTCTCATAACACCCGGCAAAGTTGACTGGAAGAGATCTCTTATAGAGATAAGACCACCTTAGTATATGTCCCTTCGAAATGTTTCTAGTATAAAGAATGTAATATAAATATTTTGAGATTTAAAATGTTAAAAGGTGATATCACAGGCCCAAATAGCATCAAATAGTCTGAAAAAGGTCTAAGTATTATTTTAATTGACGATTATGAAATTAATATAGTTTTTTGCAGTTTATAATCGTTATTTCTCCAAGTGTTTTTTTTATTTGCATGCATTATAAAGAACTGAACAATTCTTTCCAAAACTCCACATTGAACCGGTTGACGTTTTTTGTCGAATTGGGTTTGATGCCACTAGTTTCCCAAGCCAAGATTTGATGGGACCACTATTAGGTTGCAGCCACCAAAATGCCCTTACTATTGATAATCACACATCTGTGGCGGATCCTGGGCCACTTCTGTTCACCAAATTCATTAGATATAGTTTAAAATTGGTCCAATGACTTTAATTACACCCCGTATAGTGTCATTCTCAGATAAGATAAAATAAACTTTATTGTGAAACTGTGTACAATGATGTTACATTTAATATATTTTTAGCTCCAACAGGTTGCCCTTTTCGGACGTAAAATATTAACATTACACTTAGACATTAGCAAAAAAATTCATTTAAATTATAAAAGTAATTGTGTATAATAAGTATATTAATGATTGTCAAGTTATATTTGAGTAGCTATGTAGAAATAAATGTAAAGCGTCATGGGATATTATCAAAAAAGTACAGGACAAGAAAATAACAAGAATTGCTATATTAATTAAAGTAATCATAATAATGAATTTTTTTATAACACTTATTATTATTATTAAAATTTATTTATCGACCCAATCACCTACTCGCCAATAGGAATCATCAAATCAAAATGCATGTGTTTCATTAAAAGATACAGAGTCCTGTCCTGTTCTTCGGACGTGTATACATCTGTATAAGATGTTTTATCTCACGAGCGCGGGTTGGCCATACTTGTGTGTGTGCATAATATTGTCTTTGCGTGCGTAAGCTCGGGAGCTTTACAATAGCGCACACAATAGACGCAACTTATAAACTCACAATAGCGAGTGTCGATACGCATTACACACACAAGTATGGCTAACCCGCGCTCGTGAGATAAAACATCTTGTAAGTAAATCCGTTTGTAGGCAACGCGTCAAAGCAGGTGCGTGTGCGTTCCGAGGTATGTCTCAGTCTGAGGCAGTCTGCCTCAGCCGAAGGATGTCTCTTTGCGTAGGTATTCATTAGTAATTAGTAGGTACCCACTGTAAGTGAGTAAAAAAAATAAGTTTAAAGTGAAAAAGCTACCAATTATTAGAACTCACTGTATGTAAAATATAAATTATTCTTATACCGATCTAAAAAAGCCGGTTCTCATTTTTAACCGACTTCAAAAAAGGAAGTTCTATGCTCGAATGTATATATTTTTTTTAATGTATGTTCACTGATTTTTCCGTCAATTGTGGAACGATTTCCAAAATTCTTTTATTCGAAAGAGTATACTCCCGGGGGGGTCCGATTTCACCAAGTCAGGATCTGATGATCCAAGTGAAATCAAGGGCAACCCTCCAATTTTATAGGAACTTATACGTGATTCATGTATTCTAAAGCTATTAAAATATTTGCGTCTGTTAGTCATCATCTCATGTTGATAAGCTGATGAAGGAAGGTACAACTCCTTAACGGTTAGGAGTCGGAGGAAAAATATTTCAATATTATAATATATACGTATACGTAGGTATTCATAGACCGATAGTTGTATTCTTTCAGGTCATTCAGTTAAGCTGATGATGGACGATTTAACTCCTCAACTTTCATGCTGCTGAGATGATGTTGGAAGCCACAGGACTTTGTATCTGTTAATGAAACACAAAGAAAATAAAAATAAAAGTTAAAAAAAACTAAAAACCGACTTCAAAATGAAATTCACTCAAAAGTATGAAATAATATTATTATACTTAATTAAAATGAAATAATATTATTATACTTAATTAATTACACAACATTAACCAACAATAACAAAATCAAGGGTGAGTACGAATTAAATTTGGGGCTTAAAATTTTTTTTGAGGTCGGTGTCAGCAAACTATCGAATCGAAAAAGTAAGTAATTGTGTGTTGGTACCGACCTCAAAAAAAATTTTAAGCCCCGAATTTGATTTGTACTCACCTATGATGTCGTTATTGTTGGTTAATATTGTGTATTAATGTATAATAATATTATTTCATACTTTTGAGTGAATTTCATTTTGCAGTCGGTTTTTAGTTTTTTTAAACTTTTATTTTTTAACTTGTATGTTTTTACTTTGTTCAGACTTGTCTATAGCAAGACTCACACAACGAATCTCGATACCTTCAAGTATGATTGGCAGTGTGCTGGATGTTCTTGTTTACAATCTCAAAATCAATAAAAGTTTTACCCGAAAGCACGATACCAAAGCATTCCGATTACTAAAATCCTATTCCTATATTCCAATAGGAATAACTATTCCCATTGATATAAGTATAACCGGACGATGGCGGTCGATAACACACACATTACGTTCTCATGTAAAACATCGACGAGTTAACTTATTATTAAGTTAAGCGTGAAGAAAAACGCATATTAAAGAAACGGAAATGCTAATAATCAAATTTAATATGTAGTTAAAGTAGTTTAATTTTTTATTTTTTTAATCCACAATTGAAAAGCCCTTGGCATCATCTGATTCTCACCTGATGGTAAGTGACTCGTATAAAAAGTGTCATAAAAAATATCTTGTGACAGTACAGGTAGAAGTAGGTACGGTTGGGGGTGGGTTTGAAAACTCCGTTCGTGCGCACAGCTGAAAATAGGTAATTTAAAAGTGAAGTAAAGACCCGAGATGGGTCTTTTAAAAGAGCATCAGGTATTTTATTTTATAAACAACGAAAATAGTAAAAATATTTTGAATGGAAAGAATTTGAGTTTTGAAAACACATGATTGTGTCACAGTTTATTCAAATTGTGACACATGGATTGTTTTGTGCCGGCGCATGCGCAATAGAACAACTAGATGAAATGAAATAAGTAGGTATATCAGCAACGCGTTGCCGCGTTACAGTCTGAAGTGAAAAAGTACTTAGGTACTAAAGATTGTATTACTCACGAGATTAAACAATTAGCCCCAAGGAACACAATTATTCTCAAAATTATGTGAAGGTACACTAATCACCATAATATACCCTAATTGTATAAGGAATTCTTAAATGAAGAGCTGTATGGGTTGTTAACGAAGTATGGGAAATACAAAATCCATTTTTTATTTTGCGCATTTCAGGTGAGTACAATGGGTTTCATAGAGAATTTGTTCAGTTTTATTCATAGAACTCGGTTTAAACAGGTGTTTGGTATAACGTTCCAAAATATTTTGTTCAACAAAGTCCCGAATTTGAACAACAAAAAAAAATACTGTTATTTTAATAGCTCGAAATAAATTTTACTTTTTAACCGACTTAAAAAAAGGAGGAGGTTCTATGTTCCACTGTATGTATTATTTTTACTTTTTTTTGTATGTTCACCGATTTCTTTGTTAATTGTGGACAGATTTTCAAAACCTTTTTTTTATTCGTAAGAGAACACTTCCGAAGTGATCCCGTTGTCACCAAGTCAGGATCTGATGATGGGATCCCAAGGAAATCGAGGGCTACTCTCAAATTTTATAGGCACGTATTACGTGTTTCATATACAGATGTAACAAAATTGATGTAGGTCCCGTTACCTGGGGCTTTTTTATTACCACTCCGTTAAGCGACTCCAGTTATTTTTGCCTTTAAAAAATAAAGATTATACTCGCCCAAACCCTTCTGTTGCCGCTGCTCGATTATGTAGATGTCTGCTACTTGGACGCCACGAAGGAGCTCCTCAATAAGCTTGAGCGCCTACGAACCGCGCCAGCAGGTTTGTGATAGGCTTGCGAAAGTTCGACCCTATATCTGAATATCGATCTCGGCTTAAGTGGCTCCCTGTCCGCCAGCGTCATAATTTACACATCCTCACACTCCTCTACAAAATCCTTAAAAATCCTTCCCCACCCAGACGTAAATGCGTTACCACAAAACGAAGTATCTGGTAGTTCCCCGCTCCAGTACCAATTTTTTTTCCAATTCCTTCACTGTTGAAGCTGCGAACCTCTGGAACTAGTTACCCGCAAACATTCGCGACTGCTCCTCTGTTAACACTTTCGAAACTAAACTTAAAGAGCATCTTCTTTCCCTACAGAACAGAAAATGTAAGTTTATTTATAAAATATTTATTTAAATAAGAACAATAATTATTTTTATTTTAATTATGTAATAAATGTACTATTAATTTATTTATTATAAGTATGTGTTATTTATGTAGGTAGATTAGGTTAGTTTATACTTAATTGTATTTTATTTAGTTTATATGATTATTAAGTACACACAAATTAGCCTCCCATACTTTAAAGTCTCCTAGCACCTGCTAAGGTTGGCTGGAAGAGATCTCATAAAGAGATAAGTAAACAAGTCCTCTCTAATTTCTTGTCATTTAAATGTTTGTGTAAAGGATATTATATATGAGTCGTACAGAATCAAAGGTGGATATCTGTCGATAATTATAGTAGAAAATGATTGTGAATATGGCAACACAGACATTTTTAAATACTTTATACCAATATTACCTTTTCCGTATCAAATACGACTATTTCACATACAATAACCACTACAAAGTGACAGGTTAGTTTTAAATCCAGCCATATTAAAAGCAGTAAAATCTTTTTTAAATATTGCCACAAATTAGCCATAAGTCAGATAGCCGCCGTTGCTTCTCTACTACTCATATATGATGGAAGCCACAGGACTCTACATTAGTTAATGGAACACATTCATTATGATTTGATGATTTCTATCGGCGAGCAAGTGATTCGGTTTAACGTTGTTAGACAGATAGCATTACGAAAATAATATAAAAAAACAATATGTATGAACCCTGTAAGTGTAATGTAAGTATTATTATTTTGATCCAAGAGTCGTCGCATAGGGGGACCGCTAAGCTAAGTTGTGAAATTATTAATAATTAGTTAAAGTAAAATAATTAGTAGTAGTTAAGTAAATCAGTTGTATTCTGTTTTCATTTTATTATTTTAGCGACCCCCCTACGCGACGACTCTTGGATTAAAATACTTTTACCTATATTAAACTTAAAGGGCCATATTTAAAATTTTTAATTCAATTTTTATTTCATGCTTTTTAAACTTAACATATTAATAGTAGACACGTTACAGTCGAAACTCTATCCCCACATTCATAAAAATACTTTTTGAGACAAAACACGGTATTGCGACGCGAAATTTAACCTATTTTGAATCGATCAAACCTGTGGAAGATGCTCACCTCCCTTGTTTGAAGCTGCAATTAAATGTGTTATAACTCTAAACTTCAAATCAGACCTGTGGAAGTTTCTAAGACCCCTTAAGGAGCTAAAAAGCTGACGACATTTACTTTGTTTTACCTATGCCTCTGCATATTTCAGGAGATGCTTCAGCACCAGATCAAGATTGATATGTTCTATCTAATAACTATTATAGCAAAAATAAATTTGAATTAAAATACCTGCTATGGTTTCGCTACATAATACGTAGAATTTAGATTTAGGGCCTAAAAGCGGATATATGAAAAAAAAAATTAATGGGGTAAATCGGAAATATATTTCAAAATAAAGAGAAGGAAAAAAAGGCTATAAAAGGTGATGTTTGTGATGTACAGGTCTAACAATAAACCTACAACATAGAATTTATCTTAAATAAAATTGTAAAGTTAAACAAGAACAAATTTAAAATTTACTAAATATAGATTTGGTTGAGCTCCGGATAAACAACGATTGTCACTATAATCCTGATAAAATCGCCTACCAAATACAGATCACAACATAAAACTAACTAACGTTAGACGGAATTACCCCGAGGCGTAACGAAGAACGAGATTGAATTAATCTTGTCGACGAGAAGGCAAATATTCAATGAAGTCTCTGTGATCAAGTCAGTAAAAACAGGAAGCGATCACCGAATTATAAGAAGCACATTGAATCTAAAGACCAAACTAGAATAATGTCAACTTATGAAGTCTACGCTCCGACCAGCGCCTATTCAGCTCCAAAACCTCGAGAGCTTTCAGCTCGAGTTGCACAGTCGCTTCGAATGCCTAAGAGACTGCGAGAATGTGGACGATTATAATGCCACGTTCGTGGAAATTGTCCAAACGGTAAGGTCCGTGATTTTTAAAACTCGCCATTCAAACAGAACCAATAAAAAAACCCCCGACAAAAACCTCTAAAAAGTAAACAATAATATGTATTGACCCTTTGAGTTTAATTTAAGTAGTAATAGTTTGATCCAAGAGTCATCGCGTAGGGGGACCGCTAAGTTGTGAAGTTATTACTAATTAGTTGTAGTAAAGTAAATCAGTTGTATTCTGTTTTTATTTTATTTACTTAGCGGTCCCCCTACGCGACGACTCTTGGATCAAAATATTACTACTTAAATTAAACTCAAAGGGTCAATACATATTATTGTTTACTTTTTAGAGGTTTTTGTCGGGGGTTTTTTAAATTTTTAATTTAATTTTTATTTCGTGCTTTTTAAACTTTACATAACTATTACATACAATCGAAACTCTACCCCCACATTCATACAAATAGTTTCCGGGACGAAACACGATACTGCGACACAAAATCTAGCCTATTTTGAATCGATCAAGCCTGTGGAAGTTGCTCACCTCCCTTGTTTGAAGCTGCAATTAAATGTGTTATAACTCTAAACTTCAAATCCATGGACCCATGGAAGTTTTTTACTTTTTTAACCGCTGCTTCAGCAGATTCCAGGAGATGCTGCAGCATCAGATCAAGGTTACCATATTATATCTAACACCTATTCATTGAGACTATTCTAATAATTTCTATTCTAATTCTATTTAAAAGTGTGTGTAAACACCTATTTGAAATAAATTGTTTTGAATATTTTTTTTGAGCCAAAAAAACACGATACTTCTACTGAAAGTTTTTGAGGAGTTGGGTATTCTGCAGATTCTAGGAGATGCTGCATCAACAGTTCAAGGTTATCATGGTTTTGCAATATTTTTACATTAACAGGGCACCAAATTTTGAATCGATCAGACCTGTATAAGTTGCCCAGATCCCTTAGTCACCTAGATAAGAGCTGATAACCCTCAAACGGCTGAACAGATCTTTATCGATTATAGCTAAGAACCACCGCAAGGAAACTTGTTTCACGTAAAAAAAAACGCATCAAAATCGGTCCATCCGTTCGAGAGTTGCGATGCCACAGACAAACAGACACAAACACACAAAAATTGGCGTCAAACTTATAACACCCCTCTTTTTGTGTCGGGGGTTTATATAAGAAATCAAAGCGAAGGTTTATCTCAATAATATTTAGTTCACAGTTAGTCATAGTTTCAGGTACGTAGGTATGTCAAAAATTTAACGGATTTTAACAACATCAGCTCACCGTGTTGCCTGCCACCATTGCATTGTATGCAGAATCAAATACTGATCAAAACGAGTCCAAACACGACATATCTGCTATTATTTTTTTAAGAGTGTACTAGTGTGCTGGATATCCTGGCCGCAGCATCAGCTCACCGTGTTGCCACCATTGCATTGTATGCAGAATCAAATACTGATCAAAACGAGTCCAAACACGACATATCTGCTATTATTTTTTTAAGAGTGTGCTAGTGTTCTGGATATCCTGGCCGCAGCATCAGCTCACCGTGTTGCCACCATTGCATTGTATGCAGAATCAAATACTGATCAAAACGAGTCCAAACACGACATATCTGCTATTATTTTTTTAAGAGTGTACTAGTGTGCTGGATATCCTGGCCGCAGCATCAACTCACCGTGTTGCCACCATTGCATTGTATGCAGAATCAAATACTGATCAAAACGAGTCCAAACACGACATATCTGCTATTATTTTTTTAAGAGTGTGCTAGTGTTCTGGATATCCTGGCCGCAGCATCAGCTCACCGTGTTGCCACCATTGCATTGTATGCAGAATCAAATACTGATCAAAACGAGTCCAAACACGACATATCTGCTATTATTTTTTTAAGAGTGTACTAGTGTGCTGGATATCCTGGCCGCAGCATCAGCTCACCGTGTTGCCACCATTGCATTGTATGCAGAATCAAATACTGATCAAAACGAGTCCAAACACGACATATCTGCTATTATTTTTTTAAGAGTGTGCTAGTGTTCTGGATATCCTGGCTGCAGCATCAGACCAAGAATTCCATAATCCTGCATAGTTATTAAGCATACATGAGTGTTTCAAGTTTTTGGTCACATGTATGTTTGAAAGTAAAGTAAATACACATTAAGAGTCTAAGAACCCTACCGCAGCTAACAAAAGAGCTGATGACCTTGAAACGGCTGAACCGATTTTGATAAAACGTATCTAAGAACCATCGCCAAAAAACCTGCTTGTAAATAAAAAAACGCATCCAAATCGGTTAACCCGTTTGAGAGCTACGGTGCCACAGACAGACACACAGATACACAGACACACAGACACACACACACACACATAGCGGTCAAACTTATAACACCCCTCTTTTTTGCGTCGGGGGTTAAAAATATCGGACTTCACCAGCAACCTCATGGAAGAAAGACGTAGATTGGTTTTGCAGTCCTCTGAAGACGATACTCAGTATCGGAAACTAAACAGGCAGATCTCTAACTCGAGATTTGCGCCAGTACAATACAAATTGTATTAAAGAGGCGATTAAGGACAACAAAGGCTCAAAATTGTTCGCGAGAGATCTGTCTGTTGGACAATGCCAACTGACCAAGCTAAAAACTGAGGATGGCAGGACCATATCGTCTAAGACTGAGTTGCAGGAAGAAGTTGAAAAGTTCTACGGACTATTGTACACGACCACATGTTTGCCTGTCAGCGATCTGGCTATAGAACCAAGAGCTAGACTAATCCAACACTATACCGAAGATATTCCGGACGTCAGCCTGTACGAGATTAGAATGGCACTCAAACAGCTCAAAAACAATAAGGCACCGGGTGATGATGGAATTTCGGCTGAACTTCTGAAAGCCGGTGGAACACCGGTACTTAAAGCTCTTCAGAAGTTATTTAATTCCGTTATACTTGAGGGACCAACGCCTAATGCATGGTACAGAAGTGTGGTCGTGCTTTTCTTCAAAAAGGGTGACAACACCCTGCTGAAGAACTACAGACCCATCTCACTTATGAGTCATGTCTACAAGTTATTTTCGAGAGTCATTACGAATCGTCTCGCACGCAGGTTCGACGACTTCCAGCCTCCCGAACAAGCCGGTTTCCGAAAAGGCTTTAGTACCATAGACCACATACATACGCTGCGGCAGATTATACAGAAGACCGAAGAGTACAATCAGCCACTAGCCCACTATGCTTGGCGTTCGTGGACTATGAGAAAGCCTTCGATTCGGTCGAAACTTGGGCTGTGTTAGTCTCTCCAGCGGTGCCAAATTGACTATCGATATATGGAGGTACTGAAGTATTTGTATAAATACGCCACCATGTCAGTTCGCCTCCAGGATCAAAACTTGGAACCTGTCCGGCTGCAGCGAGGGGTGAGACAGGGAGACGTTATATCTCTGAAACTGTTCACCGCCGCCCTGGAAGATGTTTTTAAGCTTTTGGACTAGGGTGGACTCGGCATCACTATCAACGGCGAGTACATCACCAATCCTCGATTCGCTGACGATTTTCGTGGTCATGGCTGAGACTTTAAACGACTTAGGCACAATGCTCGATGGCCTCAGTAGAGCCTCTCAACAAGTAGGTCTTAGAATGAACATGGACAAGACAATAATTATGTCTTCCGTGTCATACCTTACCGAATATTTGTACCTAGGACAAAAAGTCCAGTAAGGTAGGTCCAACTTGGAGAAAGAGATCAATCGTCGAATCCAACTCGGCTGGGCAGCATTCGGGAAGCTTAGCAATATATTCACGTCCCAGATACCGCAGTGTCTTAAGACCAAGGTCTTCGACCAGTGTGTTTTGCCAGTGATGACATACGGAAATGAGACATGGTCGCTTACTATGGGCCTAATAAGAAGGGTCAAGGTCACCCAAAGGATAATGGAGCGTGCTATGCTCGGAGTTTCTCTGCGTGATCGAATCAGAAACGAGGAGATCCGTAGGAGAACCAAAGTAACCGACATAGCTCTAAGAATTGCTAAAGACGGGGCACATAGGTCGTAGAACAGATGGCCGTTGGGGTAGTAAAGTTAAAGGCCTCCCACTCGGTAAACCGATTACCTTGTGAAGGTCGCGGGAAGTCGCTAGATGCGGGCAGCGCAGGACTGGTCGTTGTGGGAATCCTTGGGGGAGGCCTATGTCCAGCAGTGGACGTCCTTTAGCTGATATGATGATCCCGAGTTAATTGAGGCCCTACTTAAAACTTGTGGTTGAAAAGTAACCTCGGGGCACCCTAAACAGTTCTTTTATTTAATTTAAAAGGGTCTTGCAAATACTGGCAAATGAGTGGCCGAATATTTAAGACGAAACTCCGAGCTGTGGCAACACCGGTCGGCGAAGGTACTGGCGATGAGAACGTGTGGATAATACAATGTATATCACTTCCCTAAAGGCGATTGGGACAGGATGGTGTCTGGCAGCACGCGGAGGTCTAAACAGGAAAGCCGCCTGCCAGGCCGCGGTGCTCAACGACCAATCTACGACCGGCGGCTTGGTGGCAGTAGCCTTTACAGCGGAAAATACCGGTGCTAGATGCCCTGTAAATAATCATTTTGATCACAAGAAAGCCGTACCAAGTACGTAAGAGAACAGGAATTAAACTACTCACCTCTGGCAAATATCCAGGGCACTGCTCACAAATTTACATTTAAATTTAAATTTTCGATAACAATAAATAACATTTTAAACAATAATTAACCAAAAATACCAAAATCATAAAAATAAACCACCTACCATCAGTCCTTCTTTCCTTCTCGTCAAAATATGAGAGAAGCCGCTTTTAAAATTTTCCTCTGATTCTAAAAATTTCCAGAAAAAAGAGTTTTCGTTACACTATTAATTGAGACTATTCCAATAAACCCAAACACGATACCTCTACTGAAAGTTGGTAAGAAGTTGGGTACCCTGCAGATTCAAGGAGTTTTTTCAGCATCAGCTCAAGATCACCATGTTTTATCTAACACTTATTTATTAAGACTATTCCAATGAGCCCAAAAACGATACCTCTCATGTAAGTTCGTGAGGAGTTGGGTATTCTGCAGATACCAGGAGATGTTGCAGCATCAGGTCAAGGTTACCATATTATGTCTAACACTTATTTATTGAGACTATTCCAATGAACTCAAACACGATATTTCTGCTGTTAGTTGGTGAGGAGTTGGTTATGCTGCTGATACCAGGAGATGCTGCAACATCAGATCAAGGTTACTATGTTTTATCCAAACCCTATTAAAACTATTGCAATGAGCCCAAATACGAAACCTCTGCTGTAAGTTGGTGACGAGTAGGCTATGCTGCAGATACCAGGAGATGCTGCAGCATCAGGTCATTAATAATAATATTCTTGTAATGTCATTAAAGTAACAGGTCACCAAATTTTTAATCTATCAGACCGGTGGAAGTTGCCCAAATTCCTTCATCACCTAGAAAAGAGCTGATAATCTTCAAACAGCTGAACAGATCTTCCTAAATTATAGCTAAGAAGACCTTAATCACGTTAACTTTTAAACAAAAAAAAACGCATCAAAGTCGGTCTATTCGTTGGCCTTAGCTTTAAGCTTATATATGTATATAACACCCTCCTTTTTGCGTCGGGGGCAAAGAATAAAGATTATTTGCTACGTAATCGGGGGTTAAAAGTAAACAAAAACCATTGAAAACCAAAAGAAAATAATAAAAAATCAAAATATAAGGGGGTCGCAATACAAGAAACGTGTAATTATTGAAGTAAAACTTTTTACGCACGCTTGACTTGGGCAGTACTCGTAAGCTGGTGAATTCGTGACGAGAGCGTTACGGGAATTGTCGTCTGGCGCGGCAAACGGAAGTTGAGAGGGAGATATAAGTTAGTGAAGATAAAAAGAGAGAGGTTTATGTTTCGTATATTACTCTAGAAGCAAGAGAGAGCAGTGCGCGCACACATTTTCTTTCTCTCTTCCTCTCATTTGTCAGTTTGCCGCGAAAGGTGATTTTCTCGTAATTTTTTTATTGAACAATTTTATAAATTTATATGTGTATTTTCGGGTGAATAAAATTATGGCACGAAGCGACACAGACTCTGAATATGAAAGCGGTGCTCCAGGACCATCAACTAAGAAGAAATTACGTACGGAAATTGTGCATAAAAAGTGTGTGACAACACGTTCAAGGCAAGATTTTAAACCTAGTGAGACCTAACACACTGATAACGTATCACAGAGGTAAGTGCAGCGTTTCTTTTTCCTTGTCTTTTTTTTCCCTCTACTAATACGCGCTATTCCAAAGAAAATATAACAAACTACGTTTTTAAGGAACATCATCAACAATAAGGGTATTATTTTTCATCCTTGAGTTATCTATCTTTTAGAAGTAATTGACGTTAAATATTACCGCCTTAAAGGTAAGACAACTAGGGCCCCATTGTCACCTTTTAGGTACGGAACCCCGCGACGTGAAGTGAAAAACTATTTGTTTCGAGCGGCAACACTTTTGTTTTGTCCGTCTTCCTAATTCTCCACTCCTTCTGAGTGTGTCACACTTATGTTATGTTGGTTGTATGGAAAACTTTTATTCGGCGGAGCATGACGAACACGAACATGAAAATATTTACTTGTAACAATGGTTACAAGGCCAAGAAAATAGTAAATAAATTATAGTAGTGTTTATTTAAGGCACGTGTATTGAGATTTGAAAAGCTTATATTTAACTTGCAATGTTTGTATGTATGTAGTTTGTTGTTGTTAAATCTTGCAAACTATTTCAGAGCGAAATTCAGAAATACCGACTGAACTGAAATTAGCATACCTACATCTGGTGACAATAGAACTTTTGGTATTTTGATGTTGATCTTATGATTTGGAGGTGGAATCAAGGTCCTAGAATCGTCTTTTATTTTGAATAGAATCGTAGGACATACTGTATTCTCCTTTTTAACCGACTTCAAAAAAGGAAGAGGTTTCTCAATTCGACCGTTTTTTTATGTGTGTTCGCGGATAACTATGTCGTTTATGAATTGATTTTGATGATTCTGTTTTTGTTGGAAAGGAGATATTTAAAGGGTGGTACCATGATAAGGAAACCAGGATCTGATAATGGCATCTAAGAGAAATCAAGGGAAAGCTTAGTTTATTCTTTGAAGTCGGTTTTTTTTTGTTCAAAATTATTTAATTTGGAATCGTCGTGTACCTACTTATATTTTCATTTGGCACACTGAGTGGATTTGGATTTTTGACCATAAAAACTATTTTCAAATAAAAACTTGTACCTACCTACAAGTTTTTAGGTTTTTCTAAAATTGTTTAAAATATCTTCTGATATCTTCTTAACATATTACCTGTGGGAGATTAGTGATGATAAAGATCGATTTATTTAAACATTAACTGTGAATTAAAATTAATAATTATATTTTTAAATATTAGTGTATAAAATAAAAAGGCGCCGCTGTGCAAGCGCGCACGTGTTCTCCTCACGCGATCACCACACTACTTGTCGATCAGGCCACCACTTGGTACGCGCGCATTAGTATAAATAGACGCGCTGAGCTATCAACAGGTCCCCTCCGTCCGACCCTCTAAGTAAGTAACACCCCAGGAGGTAGAGACGGCCATCAAGAAACTTAAACCCCGCAAAGCCCTCGGCTCTGACGGCATCACCAACAGAGTCCTACAGTGCTTCTCTCCCAACCTTATATTACTCCTGGTTAGCATATTCAATGCAGCCATGGAAAACTGCTCCTTCCCCGACGTGTGGAAAGGTGCAGACGTAATAGGTTTTAGGAAACCTAACAAACACCCCTCAGAACCCTCCAGCTATAGACCCATTAGACTGCTCAAGGCTAAACTATATGAGCGTATCCTTCTAGCCCGACTTGACGACGTAGTGCAGACTTAAAACTTACTCCCCAACGAGCAGTTTGGCTTCAGAGCCAGAAACTCGTGCGTACAACAGGTGCACCGCCTAACGGAGCACATGAAAAGCGGTTTCGCTTGTAATCATTTTACAGGAGCCCTTTTCTTTGATGTAGCGAAAGCCTTCGATAAAGTCTGGTACAACGGCTTGATATACAAGCTATATCAGCTGGGACTGCCAGACCGGCTAGTACTCATCCTACAAGACTTTCTCAGGAATCGGAGCTTCCGCTACCGCCTAGAAAGAGTCTTCTCATCCCACCGACCAGCGCTACCGGCACGTACCAGGCCGCTTCTCTCCGATCCTCCCCCGTCCAAGCAACGACCTAAGGCGAGGTCCGTGCCCACCTGGGCGCCCTTAGGCAGTTGCATCTTTTTGATTTGCATTAGGTTTAGTGCCCTTCGCACTCGCCTCCACTGCCCGGTGAAGTTGTAAAGGCCCCCACGGCCAACAACAAGCTCGTCCTTTCAAAAAAAAAATCAACAGGTCAGAAGTTGTCCAACTGCTTGTCAGGTATGACCGTACTGTTACTATGTTATTTTTTATTGTGGTTATTTTGGTATATATATATATATATATATATATAAATATTTGCTTATTTAAATAGTTATTATTATGAATATGCTTGTGCTAAATAAATAGCTGATAATTTTCCTAGTTTCTATGTTTATTATATCTAGCTACCTGAAACATAATCGATAACTGAACTGCCTCAAAGCTATTCTATGTCACATCAAGAAGAATCTAACGACACCTTGCACTCTAAAATCTATCAAACTATTTCGGCCACGGGCTCAGCCAACGCACAATCACTATCGGATACAACTTTACGAAGAAGATGGAGACCAATCGGGTATTAACGCGGTCCGCATCTAAACTGCACCGATGACTCTAAAATGAAGTTCGGTACAGTTCTCATTAGAATTAAACATTCACGCACCATTGGCAATTGGTGCACATAGTTACAGCCACTATGAATGTGTTGCCATCACCCACACTTCTACTACGATCATGAATACAGGTATCACGAACTATGGAATTAGGATCTTCACAGACAGCATGGTCATACTAGTGGCTCTGGAGAACAACACCATGAACTCATGTTCAATCTACGAATATCACCTTGAACTTGAGCTATTCCTTCAGTTAACAGGGTCACCTTGCAATGGATAGAGGAACATAGCAACTCATTGGGAAACGGTGCGGCCGAAGAGCTTTAGCTGGCTAAAAGGGGTTCCGGAACTACGGTAGCTGGTCCTGTGCTACTTCTTCTAATCCCTTTCAGAAAAATGCGCTCATAGACAAAGCTGCACACCGCTCATCAACACAATGCCCGCTGGGCTGATTTAAAGCTGCAGGCAGTCATAGAAGGTTTGTAGCAACTCAAACCACAACTGACCCAGAAACTGCTCAGCCTTCGATCTTTGAATAATTGTGGTTACTATCACCGGGAACCTTCCTTTGAATAAGCAACCATTTATCTTAAATCATAGACAGTCCGCTATGCAGTGGTTTTCTTGAAACAGAAGAAACATTCAGTCATGTGAACCTGGCTTGATCCTGGAATGCACTGGTCTGACTGAGCACTGAGCAAAAATCCTCAATGACATTGGAATCGCCCATAGAAGCCTGTATATTCCAGGTGACTTCTGTGGTTCTGGAAGGAGCTGGTTTGGCTAGACTAGTCAACCACGTTGCACGCATACAAAACAGCAACAGAGTGTAAATGCGGATAGGAGCCCAATAGCAATACACCACATAAATAAAAGAATAATCGAAAATCTGTTCCTGCCTGATATATTTGAACCTAGAGTGAGAATGTCTAGATTCATTCAATTATTTTAAAATTCTCAAAAGTAAAATTTTTAAAGTCTTAGTAAATAATACTTACTCTTTTTTTGAAAATGGTACTCTTTATTTACCCACTCTAAAATCATCTGATACTTATGAAATAAGTTGGCAACCTTAGACTCTGACCTGAGGAACTTCCGTTAAGTCAGATGTGTACAGTGTCCAGATAGGTCAGGGTTCCGTTTCGGAGAGCCGCCGTTCACCAGCCTGGTTATCATCGCACCCAGGCTTCATCAGGTTAGAGATGCACCAGTATCGATTTATTCTCAAGTCTCCCCAGTAGACCCCTCTCGTAGGCCAAACTGGTGGATCTACCAAAAAACGGTCATTTTTGGTGGGTGTGATTGGATAATCCATATTAAGTGGTACAATATACTACAATGTATGATGGCAACCGCCGTTTGCCCCTTGGATAGTACGGTTAATTGAGCCACTTTTTTTTTCTTTTTTTATTTATTAAAAATTTGAGTGTGTTTGACTATATCTCACCTGATGTAGTCGAGGATGGTACACGCAAACTCAAATAATGCGTATTCACTCTCGCCTTGAAGATCCCCAAATTATAGGAGTCGGGAAACACAGACGCAGGCAAGAAGTTCCACTCCATCGCTGTCCGCATAATAAATGAGGAAGCGTAACGCTTCGATAAGAGACGAGATAAGAGAGAGAGCTATATTATAATATGCGCAGCTGTTTCATTTATTTATAGATAAACCTTGGTCCAATTTGCTTCACCGATTCTCGTGTTATGTAATTAAAAACTAAACTTACTTATTATTGTTTCGTATTTCTTCTGTAGGAAAAAACCATCTATATCTTATTAGCTACAATATGTGCAGCTATTTCTTAATTCAGTATTAAACTAGTGGCTCTGTGAGCTGTAGACCTCGCAAGTTTTTCAAAACGGTTGAAATATAATATTTTTTTACGGTTTTAACCCCCATAGCTCCGCTATTTTGAAACATTTCCACAAACTGAATAAAAAAAAACCGTATAATTATCGAATCTGCTTACAAAATTTCACGAGAATCGATTGAGAAATGCGACCTACAGAGGAGAAAAGCCGGACATCTGGAACAGATATACGTAAGTATTTTTGGCCAAGTTGAAACGGAGATGCTTTGAGCTCTCTCGGTCAATAGGATTTAGAACAATCCAGAGAGATATTGATTATTTTCGAAAGTGGTTGATTTGTCATACTTAAGTTATGTTTGTTCAGTTTGGCTTTTCTCAAACTAAATGATGTGAATAACAACTGAATCACAACTGAATCATAAATACCTGAGTGTAAGTATAAATAACACCACGCAGCAGTAACTTTCAGCAGTTCTGTGCATCATACCTTAGAAGGAAGTTTGATTTGAGTTGCCTAAGAATTTCGAAACAAAATGACTCACACGAAACTTTTATGTGTTGTGGCGTTCATCGCCGTGTTTGACCAAGGTAAGTTAATTCTAATTTTGTAAAAACAGAAGAACAACATTTTGTGGAATATTTTTTACTTATATGCACGTAAATTCCCTAAAGCTTGTAGTCGAATTATTCGCCAATGATACTATAATATTAATAAAAAAACATGTAACATGCTTCTGCCCTACTGAAATGTAACGATTGTTCCGCCCGATCCTTTGAAACACAATGTGATCTCAAACATTTTTTCAACATTTTCCATGGCAATTAGCCCAGTTATAAAAAAAAAATACTTCTCATTAGTATGTTTTCGGAAAATAGGTACCTTGATTGGATTGAAACGCTATGTCTCAATCCAGAGGTGACTCCAGTTTAATTGAAACTTCTAGATAGTTTATAAAACAGATTTATACTTTTATTTTACAGTGTCACACTAAAGATTCTTATTTTTACTATTCTAAAGACTAATAAAACAATTCGAAATACTCCGAGCGCTACACCGCTCCGAATGCCATACTCATTGACTGTGTTGCCCGTCTAATCGAGGCCCTTTTCCACACATACAAGTATACATAGTAAAAATAATGAACATTGACAACACTGACCATACAAAAAGAGCTCTCAATTGAGATATATAAGTAGGTAATTTATAACAGGATTGATAAAGGACTTAATGTTTCCGATATGTGTTAAGAAGTACAATAGCACACCCTGGACACTTCATACAACGGGCTAGATGACATTTTAAAAAACAAATGACGGAACAAACAAATGACGGCGAAATCCTATACGTCCGATAACCAAACTGTAACCAATCTATATCAATCTGGGTGACAAGGGGGTGAGGTCGCAATCTAGAGAGCGGCAGGGAAATTCCATAATGTACGAGTATGTTAGTACTAATTATACTTCGACAATAGTGACGCACAACTTAGTTTTGACAAGTTCATTCCCCCTTATACTTTATGCTTTTAATTTTGAAAGTATTTATCTGATAAACGATATTATTTGCTATTCTAGAATAATGAAAGAAATACGAATATTGACGAATATCTATTAATGGCGGTTAGCCGCGCATTTCAAGTTGAGTTTAAGGCTAGGCATTTGTAAAACAGTTGTCTCTGTTTTTTCCTTTACGTGTAAAGAGTCAAGACAATAACCACACTTTTGCACTTTTTCAATGTTTTACGTTGTTATTTCTCTTAAGACTTTAATTTAAAAATTAAAATTTAGCAGATTCTCTGTAGTACTTAAAAATAAATATCTCCGTATAAAAACTATGTGTGTGCAAATTTAGAAATTTTACTAATAAACAATTCGTTTTAGACTTTTTTTAGACGTTTTACACCTGTTTTTGTTTTTTTTATGATCGAGTAAAGTACCTACACACTATCGTGTAACATATAAGCACATTCCTCAGACAATATCCTTAAGTATGTCCAATATTTTATGCAAGACCGATATTTAGTAGTAATTATCCAAAAAATTTGATCTAGCAAAAGGGTTTCTCCGCTTCTCCACCGGTGCCTTGCCATAAGAATACGTACTGAAGATAGATAAATCGTAGATTACTTACAAAGCGGTACATTTGTCTCACTCCGGCTGGTTCTGTTTGTTCAGTTTGGAAGTTTTCAAACAAAAGGACGTGAATAAACAACTTAGTAACATAACATAGCAATATATATGAGTGTTTATATTGCACCACACACTAGATACTTCCATCAGTTCTGCTTATCGTACCTCAGAAGAAAGTGGGTTTGAGTTGCCTAAGATTTTTCAAAACGAAATGAAACACACGAAGCTTTTACTTGTTGTGGCGCTCATCGCCGCAGCTGACCAGGGTGAGTTTTAAATGTCAAGATCTCGGATAATAAATTTATAGTCATAAATGAAAAAGTGGCCGCCATCTTGAACTTATTAGCTACAGATCCGATTGCATTTTATTAAAATTATTTTCTTTTTTAACTCAAATAAAATAAACCGAAATTCGTTAATGTGATTTTGTGGAAATAAAAACCCACTATTAATATATGCTTTCAGGGTATTTTAATATTGTGCTATTTTTATTTTATAAATTAAAAATACATAAAGACTTAACCCTACATGAATGGCTTCTTCATAATAATATGTTTTATTCTCTTGATGAGTTTTTGGGTCACAAATTATGATGTACTATCAAGAATTAAATTTGAAGTATTTTTTTTTGTTTTGTTTATATCTATTTAATACTGTAATAACATTTGAATGTTGTTGTTCTATATGGCTAAACAAGTGAATGCCTGATGTGTATCCGCTGTGATTGATAATGAATAGCTTGCCGCCCGAACAGAAACTAATTATGTCCAAATTCAATATCGATAGCGTTTAACCCGAACGGGCACACACGTGAGGCACATGTCGTTGCTAGTCGAGAGAAAATGCATCATTTTAAAGAGCAAAGCAATTTAAATCTTTTACCTGGAAGGAGTTGAATCACTCATTTAGTTAAATTCAGTATAAAAAAATATATTGTCAGAAGCAACTTACGAAAAGAAGTGATATCCCACCAAAAACATTTTTATGTAAAATGTTGCCAAGACGAGACCATATGGCTCGCTCTGTCAAAAAATTATCAGATCTCATGTAGAGCCAAGCTTCTAACTCTACACGCCCTAATTTCTAAAACTCTACACCTTAGTCAAAATATGTGGCTTGGCCGTTTCGCTACCGTCACATGGGCGTAAGGTGAAAAAATTATTTACTGTTCATTATTTTCTGTTATTTAATAGTTCTTGTAATAACTAAACGGCCAACATATTTTGACCTAAGGTGTAGAGTTTATAAAGTTAGGGCTCGTAGATATCGAATTAGGGCGTGTACAGTTAGAAGCTTGACTCTACGTGAGATCTGATAACTTTTTGACAGTGCGAGCCATATGGTCTCGTCTTGGCAACATTTTACTTCAAAATGTTTTTGGTGGGATGTGTATTATATTATATCTTAGTAAAATTTTACATGTAGTTGTCGCTATTACATCAAATAAGAAATTAAAGGGTCTCCTTACAAAAGACTTGTTTTTATGGGTCTTTAGAAATATATTTGATTTAGCTGATATCGTAAAAACAGTAATAAATACTAGTTATAGTACTCAGGTAAAAAAAAAAATCGGCCAAGTTTGGTTCGCACTCGCGCTAAGGAGTCCGAACTGAATGACAAAAAAAGCATATCTTTGTCGCTCGCGTTGATGTCTTTTGCTTATAATGTTAATTGGTATCATCGTCACTTACCATCAGGTGAGATGATGCCAAGGGCTTACCAATTGTAAAATAAAAAAAGTATTGTCTGGAGAGGTGTAGTGGTACGGAACCCTCGGAGTGCTAGTCCGACTCGCACTTGGACATTTTTTTTCTTTTGAATTCGAATATTAAATTTACCTTACATGCCTTATTTTTTATCCACGGATGGAACGGAACGGAGGCGATATATGCATTTGGGTATAGTATGTGTGTGTATGTGGGTGTATGTATGTGTAGGTATCTGTTTGGGTATGTATGTATGTCTGTTATCATCTTTTTGTGTCTACTTGTAGTTGAGTTTAATTTTTAGTTTAGGAATCACATTTATTTTAAGTGGGATAGGAGCATATCTCAACCGTCGTAAAATACATGACCTTGTTTTTACCTTCGCAAATCGGGTAAATAACCAAAACGATTTAATAAAAAGATAAAAACCCGACTGCATAAAACCATCACTTACTCTTGATTGGACATCCGTCCCGGTAGAAATATATATCATAATGTATGTCACTCACGAGATCAAGATGAATCTGTACATCGCACTCCAAAATCCATAAAGCCGTTTTGGCTACAGGCTCAGCCAAAGTAACAAACATATCTACATACAAACATACATTAACTTTCTCTTTTTGGGCAGTCTTGTAAAAATAGAATTCAACGCAAAAAGCGACTAAAATATGACAAAAACCTTTACATTTTATTATCAAAAATTCTTAAACTTTCCAGAAACCTCGTGTTTGTATTTTGGACTTGAATAGTGTTTTTGTATAGGTCTGTTTGTTCAGCTTTTGTTCAGTCAAATTGTTAAGGACACCGCTTTGTCGTCATCGTTGTATGCTCGTGCGTCGTTACTAAGTATACCTATACAACCCCGACTAGCTGCACTATTATGTTGGTGGGAGGCTGGAACTGGCACTGGCACTTATTGTTCAATAAAACATATTGTAGAACGGATGGCCGTTGGGGTAGTAAAGTTCTCGAGTTGCGACCTCGCATCGGATAACGTAGCGTAGACAGGCCTCCCACGCGGTGGACCGACGACCTGGTGAAGATCGCGGGAGTCCGATGGATGCGGGCAGCGCAGGACCTTGGGGGGGGCCTTTGTCCAGCAGTGGACGATTTTCGGCTGATATGATGATGATGAAAACATATCATTTAAAATATTAGAACGTTTTAATCTTAGTTTCTGTTAAGTTGCTTGGCCGCCACCTGTTGAATTTGTTTTATGTTAATGTTCTTTTGACCGCCACGAGACACGAGACAGGCCTAGCCTAGTGCGGGGTCACAGTTATCTTGCATTTATTAGATAACTTCGTAAATAAAAATAAATAAAATAATTAAATAGGTTTTCCCTTTTCACTTTTAACGGATTATAAGGCGTGTAAAAAAAGATTAATCTTCAGTGCAATGGGAAGACGCCACTTTCGTTACGCGACTTTGCTGGAATCGCACCAAAAACTTGGCCTCTCCATACAAAATGAGTCAACCAGTTAACAATTTGTATGAAAAGTCTTTTTGTAGCGATTTCAGCAACGTCGTAAAACAAAAGTTATTCAGCTTGATGAGTAGATACGTGATCCTTTTTTACCCGACCGGGCTCTAGCCTTCTACCTTCTAAGGTAGGTTCTGTTTTTACCCGACCGGGCTCTAGCCTTCTACCTTCTAAGGTAGGTTCTGTTTTTACCCGACCGGGCTCTAGCCTTCTACCTTTTAAGGTAGGTTCTGTTTTTACCCGACCGGGCTCTAGCCTTCTACCTTCTAAGGTAGGTTCTGTTTTTACCCGACCGGGCTCTAGGTTTCTACCTTCTAAGGTAGGTTCTGTTTTTACCCAACCGGGCTCTAGCCTTCTACCTTCTAAGGTAGGTTCTGTTTTTACCCGACCGGGCTCTAGCCTTCTACCTTCTAAGGTAGGTTCTGTTTTTACCCAACCGGGCTCTAGCCTTCTACCTTCTAAGGTAGGTTCTGTTTTTACCCGACCAGGCTCTAGCCTTCTACCTTCTAAGGTAGGTTCTGTTTTTACCCGACCGGGCTCTAGCCTTCTACCTTCTAAGGTAGATTCTGTTTTTACCCGACCGGGCTCTAGCCTTCTACCTTCTAAGGTAGGCTCTGTTTTTACCCGACCGGGCTCTAGCCTTCCACCTTCTAGGGTAGGTCTGTTTTTCCAGTGTATGCATGTATGTATGAATATTTATTTGGCACGCTCTCTGCAGCCTGAACGGCTTGATGGATTTTGGGGTGCGAACTGTCGTAAGATTCGTCTATATGCCACGAGTGATATATAATACATATTTATCCGATTGACCAAAAAAGAGGGGTTAAGTCTTTATGCAGTCCGGATTTTAATTTTAAACTTCAAATTCGTGTAGTTTTTTTTACACCTGTATACAGCAAAGCAAAGATCCTGATTGGTGATTCAGCTCCTGAAACTGAACAACTTTCCCCGGGAAACCTGTAATAGATATTCAATTCGCATAAATAACTTCCCATAGGTACTTATTAAACGTATGTTCAGCTAACTTTGTATGGGGACTGTATATCTTTATTCATTTTTTCGAATAAAGTATAAGTTCCTTACGGAAAGTTTTGTAGTTTCATAAGCTGATTCTGTAGCTCATATCAGCTCATATATGTCCCCACCGAGGGGCTTGGGCCTACCCTGAATTAGGTTGACTTAACCGTTAGGCCACGGAGGTGGTACTAGTCACTGTATATTATTTCTAAATTGTAAAGAAATGAGCATTTTTTCACTTTTAATTGCAGCCCGGGCCCAGTTCGCCGGAGCTGGTGCAGGAGCTATGGCTGGTGGTGGTTTCGCTGGTACTGGAATGTAAGTTTCGTTATTTAACTTAATAGCTGTCCCGGCGAACTTCGATTCACCTTACACTACACTACACTACCCTACCCTACCGTACACTATCCTACCCTACCCTACACAACCCTACCCTACATCTACCCTACCCTACACAACCCTACCCTACACTACACTACACTACCCTACCCTGCCCTACCCTAAAACCAATTATTTTTTGACTGATAATATTTTTTACTGATGAATATCATATTATAAATACTATTATCCTATTCCAGACGAAGAAAAATGCAAAAACACAAAAATCATTAAAATTGGTCTAGCCGTTCTTGAGTTATAAATAGTGTAACTAATACGACTTTCTTTTTAATGTGAAAAATGAAACTATTTTTTTAAATTTCATCATCCATTTTATATAAATATTAATCGTTTCTGGAAATTTAACTATACTCGAGACAAAAATTTTCGCTCTTCTTCAACAAAATACTCTGTAGATGTTACGAGTAGTTACGAGGAGGTACTCTTTGTAAATGGTTCAGAATTTCAATCCTTGTTGTTATCTCCCTAGTTTATTAGCGAAATAAACAGAAAATACAAGATGATACTTAATATATTTTTGTTTGCAGGTTCGGGCCCGTAAGTTACACTAAGTTATTTTTAGTCCAAAATGGTCGCGTTTTTTTTTTATTATTCACAATTGGTAAGCCCTTGGCATCATCTCACCTGGTGGTAAGTGACGGTGATGCCGAAGATGGAAGCGGGCTTACCAAGATTCCCCAATGCAATGGAGAACTGGCTATCTTATCTTCAAGCCGGACACATCAATGTTGTTAACACTGATGTTTGGCGGCAAGACTTAGATAAGATGGCGGTAGCTGGTCAGGCGGGCTTAGAAAATGACCTACCACCAACCAAACCGAGTCTTACAAGTTGACCCCACCGGGAATCGAACCCGCGACCTCCTGTTGCGAAGCGAATGGACTAACCATTACACCACGGAGGCGGTTAGAATTATGTTAGAGTTAGGTTAGTTCGTTCCTTTATATAGATAGACTGGTAGATATTGTGCGAAGAGTTTCGCTCACTAGCGCCATCTAGCTCGCGCTTCAGTATCAACATAAAACAAATGAAACGCTTGACTATCTGAAATACTTTGAAATAATCATTAAATTGTAATTTCACAATTTGCAGGGATTCCCATTCGGCCCCGGCGGTTTCCCAAACGTGCCCCAACCGCCTCCGCTCCCCTGGTTCGGACCGGTCCCTTTCCCAGTCATCCCCTCCCCAGCGGACATCATTAACCTGAACCCTGGACCCAACTCCAACCTCCACGGCGTGGGCTTGGTGTCCTCCAGCAACACCATCAGGGATGCTGATGGTAAGCGCAGCACCGGCGGAACCGTCTTCTTCACCGACGATAACGGAGAACTAAAAGTAGTAAACCGTGAGTCGTTTTATTTCATTCAAAATTTGTGTGCGCTTATATTTGTGTGCGCTTATATTTGTGTGCGCTTATATTTGTGTGCGCTTATGTTTGTTAACTATATACTTGCCCATTTTAGTCGGAAACTTTACTTATTTTAGACTGACAAGACTTTCTTACGGTTACCTTAAATATACAGCTGTATATTTATATGTGGGTACTTAATGAAATATTTATATATTTATTTCAGTTGGAGACAATCCACCAACCGTTACAACCAAGTCCGTCGAGTAAGTATTTATTAATTACCGTCATTTTACAAGTAAATATATATTTGTAGAATATTTAAAAATCATTTTAGAGAAAAATACCGATATATAAAGCTTCGTTCTTTTCAATTTAGTTTCCAATGTTCTAACAACTTCGTTTAACCTCTATTTCGACTAAGGAAATGGGGTTTTTATTAAATAAAATTACTGATATCAAGCTCTGCACAACTCGAGAGAGTAGAATAAAAATAAATAATGTAATTTCTGCATGGACCTACAATGAAACAGAAGACTTTTTGAGAGTAACTCGATGACACACACACGCCCTCACACACACACATACACAACTCACTCACTTTCTATTATGCATGACTATGTTTATTAAGTTTAAATTCAAAATTTTAGTTTAATTCTTTACTGTCGGCTTACTTTAAGCATGGAAATTGTTTGGACTCACGGCTCCTACGATACAGGTTTAGCCTAGTGTAGGGACAACCGTTCTATATATTTACTTATATTGTATTTTTCCTGGCAAATAAATAAACAAATAAATGAAAAATACTTTTACTGTAGATATACAATTTAATTGGACTTCACATACAAATCGATCAGCGAACATTGTGCAAGAGCCCAAAAGTGTTTCTGCAATATGACTAGGAGTTTCATGGGAAAGTTGTTTAGTGTCATGTGTAACATGTGTGTATCGGCGCAGGCGCATCTCTAGATTTTGAAGGGGATCAACTTGACTTATGGTCGACATATAAATGTTCCTAATCTTATCAATATGTTTTTTGTTCACAGGTTGAAACCCGTAAGTTCGCTATACGTCTAGATACACTGCTTAGTATTGTCTAGAGGTATAACCCTTATTATAACATTATAAATGTGAAAATGTGTTTGTTTGTTTGTTAGTTTGTTTGTTACCTTTTTACGCTTCAACGCCTTGACCAATCTTAATAAAATTTGGTATGCAGGTAGCCTGTGTCACAAGGAAGGACATAGGCTACTTTTTATCCCGTGAAAATAGCACAGCCCGATGCAGTTCCTGAGGGAAATAAAAATATACTCTTTTTTGATTAATTTCTTTAACATCGCAACAGAACAATGGATTGTGTGATTTTTTGAACAGAGATGGTTGAGAAGGTAGGAAATGACATGATTTACCAATAAGCTTATCCTGACATAGGTCCCGAGGGATCTGGAGAAAAGTCATGTCCACTGGAGAAAAGTCATGGCCGCTTGCGTCTCGCGCACCGCGCACCCTCTAAGACAGTAAGATAAAAACGATGTCTACGCGGGCGAAGCCGCGGGCAAAAGCTATTAAAATTTTATAAAGATGATTATTACCCATGATCGTATGAACTACCTTCAAATACATGAACCTAAAAATGTTGGGTATGAAATAACGCTAGACTTCTACACAATCATCATCATGATATCAGCTGAAAGACGTCCACTGCTAGGCAAAGGCCTCCCCGAAGGATTTTCACAACGACCGGTGTTGCGCTGCCTAAATTCAGCGGCTTTCCGCGACGTTTACCAGGTCTTCGGTCTACCAAGTGGTAGGTCTTCCAACGCTACGTCGACATGTGCGCGGTCAACCCTCGAGAACTATCGGCTATCTATTATATGAGCAAGAGTATGTGATCCAACCACTATCACTTAAGTTGAGAGATTCTATGAGCTATGTCGGTTACCTTGGTTCTTTTATCAGATCTCCTTATTTCTTATCCGATCACGCAGAGAAACTCTGAGCATAGCACGCTCCATTGCCCTTTGGGTGACCTTGAGCCTTCTTATGAGGCCCATAGTAAGCAACCATGTCTCAGTTCCGTTTGTCATCACTGGCAATACACTCTGTACATAGACCTTGGTCTTAAGACACTGCGGTATTTGAGACATGAAGATATTGCAAAGCTTCTCAAACGCTGCCCAGCCGAGTTGGATTCAACGATTGATCTTTTTCTCAAAGTAAGACCTACCTTCTGGACTATTTGTCCCAGGTATACATATTCGTCAACAATTTCAAGTTTTTCTTTATTCACAATTGGTAAGCCCTTGGCATCATCTCACCTGATGGTAAGTGACGATGATGCCGAAGATGGAAGCGGGCCTACCAAGATTCCCCACACTTTTAACACTGATGTTTGGCGGCAAGACTTAGATAAGATGGTGGTAGCTAGCCAGGCGGGCTTACAAAATGCTCTACCACCAACCAAACTGAGTCTTACAAGTTGACCCCACCGGGAATCGAACCCGCGACCTCCTGGTGTGAAGCGGATGGACTAACCATTACGCCACGGAGCCTCCACCCTTCAAGAGAGTAGGTGCGACACAGACATTTGATATAATTTGCATCTTGCTCACGTTCATTCTAAGACCTACTTGTTGAGAGGCTGATGACCATATTTAAACACATCTTGACTTATTCAGGGAGTCCCATTTGTCGCCAACGGTCTTCCCAACCCCTGGTTCGGGGCGGTGCCTTTCCCATTCATCACCAACCTGCGCCCCGGCCCCAACCCCTACTTTAACGGTGTGGGCTTGGTGTCATCCAGCAACACCATCAGGGATGCTGATGGTAAACCCATTACGACCGGAGGAACCACCATCGTGACCAACGCCGACGGAGACTTTAAAGTGCTGAAACGTGAGTTCGAAGAAAATCATACTGTCACACTATATATAATATTATAAAGGCGAAAGTTTGCGAGTGTGTATGTTTGTTACTTCTTCACGCAAAAACTACTGAACGGATCTGGCTCAAATTTGGTAAGTAGACAGATTAGGACCTGGATTAACACATAGGCTACTTTTTTTCACTGCACTGCGCACCCTCGAAAAGTCATAGGAACGTTGTCCACGCGGGTGATAGTCGCGGAAAACAGCTAGTAATAAATAAAAACGTGTTATCAACTATTTAAAAATGTAAATCCTGTGCATAAAAACCTTACGCCTCTTATTTAACAGTCGGGCAAAAATGTATCCTATGTCACGTCACGGGATCAAGACGAATCTAACGACACCTTGCACTCCAAAATCCATCGAGCCGTGCAGGCTGCGGCGACAGGCTCAGCCATCGAGCCGTGCAGGCTGCGGCGACAGGCTCAGCCATCGAGCCGTGCAGGCTGCGGCGACAGGCTCAGCCATCGAGCTGTGCAGGCTGCGGCGACAGGCTCAGCCATCGAGCCGTGCAGGCTGCGGCGACAGGCTCAGCCATCGAGCCGTGCAGGCTGCGGCGACAGGCTGAGCCATCGAGCCGTGCAGGCTGCGGCGACAGGCTCAGCCATCGAGCCGTGCAGGCTGCGGCGACAGGCTCAGCCATCGAGCCGTGCAGGCTGCGGCGACAGGCTCAGCCATCGAGCCGTGCAGGCTGCGGCGACAGGCTCAGCCATCGAGCCGTGCAGGCTGCGGCGACAGGCTCAGCCATCGAGCCGTGCAGGCTGCGGCGACAGGCTCAGCCATCGAGCCGTGCAGGCTGCGGCGACAGGCTCAGCCATCGAGCCGTGCAGGCTGCGGCGACAGGCTCAGCCATCGAGCCGTGCAGGCTGCGGCGACAGGCTCAGCCATCGAGCCGTGCAGGCTGCGGCGACAGGCTGAGCCAATCAAATAAACATGCATACACCCGAAAACAACAGGCTCCCGCTTGAAATAACTAGTGCCATCAGTCTACCTTCCTTTTAAAGTAAATTGCGAAACTGGCTTATCGAGCAGGCATTCTATTGTTATGACGAATTTTAAAATTGAAATTAATTTTATTTAAATTTAAATTATATTTATTGTAATACCATATTTTATTCTCTTTATATTCTAATAACTTTAGAATGAAATGATATAATGATGTGGTATTATTATGTTTTTTTTATACTCTTCAGTAGTGTTTAGACTTGTAATGTATAATTATCAATAAAAAATGTCTATGTCTAAAAAACATTACCCTCCTTTTTGGGCAGTCGCCCACAATTTTATTCTTTAACTAGCTTTTTCCCACGGCTTCACCCGCGTGCACCACGTTTCTATGACTTTTCGAGGGTGTGCAGTGCGCGAGCCGCAAGTGGCTCGCGAGTGTAGAAAAAAGTAGCCTTTGTGTTAATCCAGGTCCTAATCTGTCTGCCTACCAAATTTCAGCCAGATCCGCTCAGTAGTTTTTGCGTGAAAGAGTAACAAGCATACATCCATACATTCTTACAAATTTCGACCTTAAAATATTAGTAGGATTAGTTTTGGATTCCAATGGATGGAACTTTAGTATTAGTCAAAATGTAGTTAAAAGTGTTAGCTACCTACGTATACCTACGTATAGTTCAATTTCAAAACATGAACTACAATTAAAATATTTTAGAAGGCAACTTTAATGATTTTTAATTGATGAGACGATTTAATGGTTGTATAATAATATCAATGATGAGTTGATGAAATGTTGTAATGTAACGAACACGAATTTAGATAAGTTTTAGTTTCTGAAATGTTACGCAAACTAACCTCATCTTAGTTAGGTTGTGTGTGTGACCCATTTAATATTGTAGTCCGGATTTTAGATTGGTAATTTATGACGGTCAATCTTACGTTTCATCTTATCAGCTCATATACGTCCCCACCGAGGGGCTCGAGCCTACCCTGAATTAGGGCGATCGGGCCTTAATCGACCACGCGGGCCCAGTGCGGGTTGGTCGACTTCACACACAACCTTCGAGTTTCTTCGCAGGCGTGTGTAGGTTTCCTCACGATCTAAATCTTACGTTTAACAATGTCTAATGGAGATGTTTATTTTTCAGTCGGAGACAGTCAACCAAGCGTTACGAAACTGCCCGTCAAGTACGTAAAACTTTATTATATTTTTATAATAATATTCAATATTTTTATGAAAATTATTTCGGGTACCCTGCATGATGTGATAAACAGTTTTCAAGTTATAAATTACTAGCTTTTTCCCGCAGCTTCACCCGCGTGGACATCGTTTTAATAACTGTCTTTAAGGGTAGTAAATTATGTCGTTTCCCACCTACTCAACCATCTCTGTGCAAAAAATCACAACAATCGAGTATGCATCAAATTATGTTATTTTCCCGAGATAAAAAGTAGCCTATGTCCTTCTCCGTGACACAGGCTACCTGCATGCCAAATTTCATAAAGATTGGTCAAGGCGTTGAAGCGTGAAAAGGTAACAAACAAACAAACACATTTTCACATTTATAATATTAGTAAGGATTAACTGCGAAACTCTACACTATTTTCGGCATCATTGTCACTAACCATCAGGTGAGATGATGCCAAGAGCTTACCAATTGTGAATTAAAAAAAAAAAAAAAACCGACTTAAAAAGACGGTTCTAATTTTCGCTTGTATGTGGCTAAATTCAAAATTTTCTAAATCTTATAGTATAGTTATAGGACATTAGTCATGTCACAATTATCAATCATTATAATTGTTGCCCGCGGTTTCGACCCCGTGGGTATCAAGGGAGCGCGGTGCGCGAGCCGCAAGCGGCTTGCAAGATTTTTCTTACTAAAAACCTTATTCAGAATATTACAACCATTTTAAAACAAAAAATGGCGACATCGGTCCAGCCAGCCGTTCTCAAGTAATGCACTTACCAACGAACTGCATTTAATTTATATCTATATAGATTAGACAAAATAACTTCATGTTCTCTTGTTCACAGTTCCCCAAATCATCCCCAATCACCTCCGCGCCCCGTGGACCTCCCCGCTGAGGACGTCAACGTCCCAGCCCACAACCTACCCTATCCATCGGACGTCGCATACTTGCGATCCGGTCCCAACACCAACGTTAACGGCATGGTCATGACCTCGGGCATGACCAGCGGCATCGGCCCTGATGGTGGAATAGAAAAGACCGGCAGAACCACCTTCTTGACCAATGACAACGGAGAAGCTAGTGAGAGAAATTGTAAGTTAAAAAATGATGATATTACTCGTATACAACTTTGTTCCATATCTGAATAAGACCTTCCAGGAATCTTCAAAGGGCAATGGAGTGTGTAATGCTCGGAGTTTCTCTGCGTGATCGAATCAGAAACGAGGAGATCCATAGGAGAACCAAAGTAACAGATATAGCTCTCAGAATTGCTAAACTTAAGCGGCAGTGGGCGGGGCACATTGCTCGTAGAACAGATGGCCGTTGGGGTAGTAAAGTTCTCGAGTGGCGACCACGCACCGGAATAAGTTTTCCGGTGCGTGGTCGCCACTCGAGAACTTAATTGCCCCAACGATCATCTGTTCTACACTAAGGTGTAGGAAGGCCTCCTACTCGGTGGACCGATAACCTGGTGAAGGTCGCGGGAAGCCGCTGGATGAGGGCAGCGCAGAACCGGTTGTCGTGGAAATCCTTGGGGGATGCCAATGTCCAGCAATGAACGTCCTTTGGTTGATATGATGATGATGATGAATAAGACACGCGCATGTTTAAATTTCGCGGTCATATCGCGCGAAGAGAACCAGAGTCCGTCAAAAGCACATTCTCGTGGGTAAAGTTGAAAGGAAGAGACAAAGAATTCGAGCGCCACCCAGACGGTGTAAGCAAACAAAGCAATCGCAACTCCACCTGCGCGATGCTACCCACACCTCACACCGCCGCTGACAAAGAAAGATGGAAGTATGTAACTCGGACCCTATCTACGCCTACCTGACTTCACTTGAGGCATGATAACCACGATCCCCACTCTCTGAGGTGACGATGTAGAAGAAGAAGGTCTAGAAAGGAAAAAAGAAACCCTTATGTTTGTAGCACGTCGTCGGTAGGCGTAGGTAGGTAGGTAGGGAGTAGGGCGTGAGTAAATGAACGTACGTACACACAATCTAATTTTATTGCAGTAATAGAACAGACATATACGACCCGGATACGTTTTAAATAAATCTCTGTTAAGACCTAAAAAAGTACACAGGAATTAGAAAAGCATCACACACGTTAAATTATCATCACACCAACAAATCACAGAAAACATAATAATATCTTACCCAAGATAGGTCTTAAAGAAAGTATCAGTTTCAAATAGTAGTATCTCAGTTTATTTTTAGTTTCAGTTTAAAATGGTAGTGAAAAATATTGAAAGATAGGAAATAATTTGGATTTTCTTCTTCTTCTCTTCGAGTCGACGGCAAACTTAGATAGTCCCATCCCAAAACCGAGCCACGCAAATTGCCTTGTCAGTGGCCTGCATCAAGAATTGGATTTGGATTTTGAAGCACATGTCTCATATTTTGCTTCAAAATGTGACGTATAGATTGTTATGTGCCAGCGCTTGAGAAATAATATTAAAAGGAAGTAGGTTAAATAACAGCAACGCGTTACCGCGTTACGACTTTAGGTACGTACGTCCTCTCCGTCTACCAAGACCCTTATTCTCGGGTACGAGTTAAGGTATCATATTGAAATTTATACCAAATACGGATGTCTACGGTCTCGTGAATGTGTGAAAAATTCAAGCTTCAAATTCAATGAAATTAAAAGATACGGTTATTTAAGTTATATTTTTTAATCTCGCTAATTCACTAAACCTATAAAGGGTACTTTCGTTAACCTAAATATAGCACAGGTAAAGAAGAAAAAAAAATTGAGAATGTAGATAAGGTTTTATCAAAACTGCCCTGCAAATTAAATACAACAAGATTCAAGATTCAAAATATTTATTCAAAATAGGTGCAAATTACACTCTTTCTTATAGTCATAAAATAATAATAACATAGTTTTATTTGTGAAAAATCAAGAAATAAACAATCATTAGTAATCTGTTAATACTGTCAAAATGCAATCCTTGAAATAAACCAGATTAATGTCATTAGAACATGAAAACAATATGTCACGAAAAGATAAACATAAAAATCATAGAATGTCATTGATACCTTTGACAAGAGTAGGCTAGTTTACACGGACAGCCAGCACCCGGTCACGAGTATAACGCGAGAGTCAGCCATCGCTCCCATCAACCATATTAGAGGAAAAAGAACGACCCGGCTCCCGATGCGCCACCATCCGCACAAACATTTAAGCGAGCATTAACAATCATTTACATTAAGTCAGGCACTGATTTCCTTTTATAGATTGAAAATTTAAGACGGTTTATAGGTAACGATGACATATCTAATTAATGAAATGTTTATGTTTCAGTCGGAGACAGTAACCCAAGCGCTAGAAGAGAGTCCGTCCAGTAAGTACTTACATGCCTTCTTTACATATCACACCGTCATTTTAAGGGTTCCGTACAACAAAAAGAAAGAGTCTCCATCTGTCTGTCAAGAATGTTTTTGTTAGGGAAGCGTTGAGGTTTCAAGTTGAAATTAATATCAAATACTGAGGCGGGTCACATTACTCGTAGAACAGATGGCCGTTGGGGTAGTAAAGTTCTCAAGTGGCGACCACGGACCGGAAAGCGTAGTGTAAGCAGGCCTCCCACTCGGTGGACCGATGACCTGGTGAAGGTCGCGGGAAGCCGCTGGATGCGGGCAGCGCAGAACCGGTCGTCGTGGAAATCGTCGTGGAAGTCCAGCAGTGGACGTCCTTTGGCTGATATGATGACAATTTTGAATAAAAAAATATTATAAATATATTAATTTCAATAGAGATATAATCTTTTAGGGGATCTTTACATCTATGATCCTCCCTTCAGACAGAGCCTAATGTCTAAATAACCCAGGAACAAAACAATGTAATTATAATACACTAGCTTTTGCCCGCGGCTTCGCCCGCGTGGACATCGTTTTTGTGACTGACTTAGGGGGTGCGCGGTGCGCGAGCCGCATGCGGCTCGCAAGCGTGGACATTAATTTTCTCCAGATCCCTCGTGAACTATGTCACGATATGCTTATTAATAAATCGTGTCACTTCCCACCCCCTCAACCATCTCGGTGCAAAAAATCACACAATCCATTGTTCCGTTGCGATGTTAAATAACCAAAAAAAAAATAATTTTCAGTTCCCTCGGGAATTGCATCGGGCTATGCTATTTTCACGGGATAAAAGTAGCCTATGTCCTTCCTTGTGACACAGGCTACCTGCATGCCAAATTTCATTAAGATTGGTCTAGGAGTTGAAGCGTGAAAAGGTAACAAACAAACAAACACATTTCCACATTTATAATATTAGTAATATATTGTTACAGGTCAAACCAGGTGTGAGCCTCTAGATAATCAAGACAACAGCGCTTCGTAATTAAACATTAATATTGTTATGTACCAAAAACATGTATGAAGTAAGATATTAGTGTACAGGGTGTTAAATAAAATAGTGTACATTCTACTGAAAAAAATGTACTAATCAGCTGATCGTATTTGTATGAATGGTCCAATTTCGACAAATCAGCTAATCGTATTTGTATGAAAGGTCCATTTTTTTGCGATTTTAGCAAAGTTGTAGAGCAAAAGTTATTCAGTTTTATAAGTGGAAGCCTCTCTCAATATGCGTGCACTATTTCACCTAACACCTGTTTAAGTAGAGAACTATAAGTACAATGAATTAGAATTAAATAAGTAAAGTATAAGTAAATATAGTCAAGTGCCACCCGTATTTGTGTTCATTACTCATTTATAAATTAACCTGACCTTCTGTTGACAACTCGTAGCTTCCCCACTGCTGGGCACGGGCATGCATTGGGCTTTCTCCATATCTCGGGGAGGCTTGGTTTCCCTGAAATATGGATCGCAGAGAACACTGAGGTCCCTGAAATGCCAGACCAGTTGGAGAACTATTATATTTCTATTCTCTCTCCTAAGGGAAACACTTCTACAGCATTTCTTCTATTACACATGGGTAGGCAGAAAAAGAAGGTAGAAAAAAAACTGTACAGCCACGCTGTTAAGCTATTGTATAGCTTTTATCGCGGGCTTTGAGGGGACCGAATCAAGAAATTTCGTAACGAAAAAAAAACCTAAAAGCCCAAAAAAAAATATATTAAGTTTTAAAAAACTTACAGTGCCATCTATCTATCCATCATGATGATGATAACGATGACGACGATGGATGACGGATGACGGATGACTGAAGATGACGAATGACGGATGACGGATGAAGAATGTCGGATGACGAATGATGATGATGATTATCTTTCTTAATGTTAATATATTTATTGCATAAACATCCCGCGCCCCAAGGACTATATACTACTGGTAAATACTGCATAAATAAAAAATAAATATATAATTATAATTGCATTTATGTTGATAAAAAATGCTATGCAATAGCTTTACCGCGGCAGTCCCCGAGTGCAACACGTCTTTTTTTTATCATTTTTATTCACAGTTGGTAAGCCCTTGGCATCGTCTCACCTGATGCTAAGTGACGATATTGTCAAAAATAGAAGTTGTCTTACCAAGACTCCTCAACGCAATGGGGATCTAGCTATCTTATCTTCAAGCCGGAACACATCAATGTTGTTAGCATTGATGTTTGGCGATCAAAATTACATAAGATGGTGGTAGCTAGCCAGGCGGGCTTAGATAATGCCCTTCTACCAACAAAACTAAGTCTTTCAAAGTTAGACTGCGCCGCAAATCGATCCCGCTACCTCCTGATGTGAAGGTAATGTGCTTAACCATTACGCCATCGAGACGGTTAAATGTGTGTATGGCTGTGCATATTTTCTTGCATAACCTTTAACATTTGGTATGGTTGGGCTTACACAAATAAACAATAAACATTTACACTTCCTTAAATGTAGGAGCAATGAATGGTGGTACGTACCTCTCACATCAGACTTGATAAATAATAATATATATATATTCTTTATTGCACACAGATATTTACATGAAATACAATTAGAAAGGACATGTACAAAGGTGGACTTATCTCTATAAGAGATCTATATAATAAGTTTATTTGAAACGTTACAACGGTTTTAACAACATAAGCTTGTACGATAACAACTGCACTAGTTAAATAAGACTGTGTCGCTGTTATTAAATGATTACAAGTGCTTAGGGTGTAAAAAAATGGTGTAGGACCCGTCAACTGGAGATTCTACTCATCATACTGAATAACTTTCCCCAAGGAACCCATAGTCAATTCTCAAACAAAATAGGACCCTCCATTCATATATGCACAAAATTAGTCATTCAGCTGATCGACTTGTATGAAGAGTGAAATATTCTTTTTGCGGATTCAGTATAGTCATAGAACAAATGTTGTTCAGTATGATGAGCTGAAGTCCCAGTTAACGGGACGCACACCATTTTTTTTACACTGAGTATTTTAATAATTTAAAATACCCTCGACAATAATATTATGCATCATTATTATATTAATATTATATCTAATTATTCATAAGATAAGATAAATACTGTATAATGTACACACTAGCTAAAAAAACATATAAACAAATTATAAAAAACTTAACTAAAAAAAACCAAACACAATATAAAAAAGAAACTTAAATAGGTCTCTTATCTTATCTTTGTAAGTGGGGGCTGCAGTTGCAGCGACACTTCGACCCAATGGCATGTTTTGTGTCTACCCCTATAACCTTTGCACCCCAACCTACTCGAAGGTATGCTGCATTAACGCAGCAATTCCGCTGATTGGAAGGTGCTTGTAGTCCTCCGGTTTTGGGTAGCCATCACCTAAGAGGTACATACGCTTGCTAGCCAGGACATCGCAGTGACACAGTAAGTGTTCCATTGATTCTATATCTTCACCACAGGCCCTGCAGGTCGGGTCGTGCGTCAGGCCGATTTTTTGCAGGTGTGCGTTTGTGGCAAAGTGGCCCATCAACGCTCCTGTTATCGCCCTGACTCGTGTCCTGCTGTTATTCCAAATGTACTTGGTTGCCCCTGTGGTGACCTCACCGATGAAGAGCTTAGAGTGTTTATGTCCATCTCTGGATAGCCATGTCAATCTGTGTCTTCTCTCGGCCTGTTCCTTTAATGCCCTTATAATAGTGCTCCTTGGTAGCCCTATCCTCGGTTCTGGACGACACATTGTTGTTTGTGATCCCATTCTAGCCAGTTTGTCTGCTTCTTCATTGCCTTCCACTCCTACGTGTCCAGGGACCCAGACCAGTTGCAGTTTGTTGTGTCGGCCCACCTTATTGAGGACCTTTACACAATTTAGCACTAGCCCGGAGTCAACCTTGAAGGAGTCAAGAGCTTTAAGAACAGCTTGGCTATCGCTGAGAATATAGATGGTTTTGTGTTTGACTTCCTTGTCTATAATCTCATGTGCACATGCAATGATAGCATAAGTCTCCGCCTGGAAGACTGTTGCATATTGCCCTAGACTAATACTCGCTGAGTAATCCTTAGCATAAACGCCTGCACCAGCACCAGACTCCATTTTCGATCCGTCTGTATACCATGTAAGAGTGTTTGGTCCTTGTTGCTTAAGTCCTTTACTCCATTCTTCTCTCGTAGGAACATAGATTTTATATTCTTTTTTGAATATGTGCACAGTCTGTATTTTGTCACATCCCATGCACATAAGCCTTTCCATACCTGTGTCTAGTTGTAGATTGGTATGTCTGGTTTTAGGCATGTCAAAATTCCACATGCTATTTAACGATAACCTATGTAGGGCCTTGGCCGCCTCTGTTTGAATGTGTATTTGAAGCGGCTTTAGATAGCAGCATTTCCATAGATGCAGTAGGTGTTGTACGAAATGCTCCGGTAATTGCCAGGCAGGCCAACCGCTGAAGTTTTGTCAGTGTTTGCCTGCACGTGCCTAACTCCGTTCTAGGCCACCACACAATGCTGCCATAAGTTATAATGGGTCTTATTACGCAGATCTTAGCATACCAAAGATTTTTGTGGCCTTGACCATGATCCTTTCTGTGTGCAGACTCCACGTTAGTTCTTTATCCAAGGTCATGCCTAGATTTTAACTTAAATAGGTACTATAGCGATAAAATTTGGCCGGTCTTATCGCTCAAAGTGATTTCTTCCAGACAACCCGGTGTTTAGAGACAAAAGCATAAAAACAGGTTGTGCACGAGTAATTATTATCTATTATTGTATCTGTAACGCATTCATTGAGACCACTCCAAAGAGCCCAAACACAATACCCTCTTCTGTAAGTTGGTGAGGAGATGGGTATCCTGCAATTCCAGCAGATGTCAGGTGATGCTGCAACATCTGGTCAAGGTTACAATGTTCTTATAATATCATTACATAACAGAATACCATATTTAAAATCGATCAGACCTTTAGAAGTTACTAACATCCCTTCATCTACTAGAAAAGAGCTAAATCTTTAAACGGCTGAACATGAACAGATTTTCTTGAAAGAAAAAATCGGTTCATCCGTTTGGAAGCTACGACGTCACAAATAGACTCACAGATACACACGTTAAACTTATAATATCCCCTTTTTGCAGGTACTTTACTAACATATTTCCTGGAATAACGATCTAAAGCCCGTATAGTAGGCCATGCAATGACTAAGTTTCATTCGAGACATTTTGAGAAAAATAATAAAGAACCTGGGTTTGTGTGGGATGTACTTACTCAGACTTTTTCTAGAATAATAAACTATTCTTATAACGTATAATAATGTACTTAATTTCATCAAAATCTTTAGAGCCTTTTTTGAGTCAACCGAGATAAACCGTAAATTATTTAAGTGGATACTTCTTATCCCGCCTCTTCACGAGGTAGATACTGACAAAATAACTAATGGGAAATCATGATTAATTAAAAAACCAGCCAAGTGCGAGTCATACTCGCTCTCCGAGGGTTCCGCACCACGACACCTCTCTACACAACTATGACAATGGTGTTTATTCACATTCCAAACAAAAGGAATCGACACGAGACACAGAAAAGTGATTTTTTTATTCAGTTCGGACTCCTTGGCGCGAGTACAACTCATACTTAGCTAGTTTTTATTATTTGTTGTTTCACTTCAGGATTGTTTAATAATCAGATCAACTTTCACGCTTGTAAAAATACCTATAAAAACAGGTTTTTTGTATGTGGACCCCCCTTAGTTTTTTATTTTTATTTCTTATTGTTATAGCGGCACCTGGAGGTATAACCTATCAATAAAAAAAATTATCATGAAAATGGGTTCACAACTGGAAAGGAATCCTGTAACAAACACATTTAAAACCTACAATGAAGTGGAGAACCTCCTCCTTTTTTAAAGTCCTTTGCAAAAAAATCATGGTTCTGAGTAAAAAATAAAAAAAATATGGCCATTTCTTTGATTTTTTCGCTATGCCGTATATTTTGACACTTTAAAGTAAGTAAAACAAAATCTATACGGTATTTTCAGTTGACCCAGAATCATGAAATTTGGTAAGAAGCAAAGTCTCAGAGCACAAGTAAAGAGAAAATTTCAAAAAATCGTTTATTTGTATTTTATTGCATAAAATAGTAGTTTATGGAAACTTGCATAATTATGAGGGTTATTGAAACACGAGTATGAGTTTTAAAAGAAAGTCCTATCCCAGTTCAAAAGAAAAATGGTTAGGACGAGGAATTTCAGAAAAATGAGTTAAAGTTCTATGCTTTGTAGAAGCATCTAAACTGGTCGGTGACGTGCTGCATCGAGATCGGTGAGATGCGGAGAAACAGGTCCCTTCGCCATCAGGCGTTCGATGTCCGGCGTAAACCGACGTGCCGGATAATGTGTGTACTAAACCTAGGCAGGGGAGGCGAGTGTGTAGGGTACTAAACCTAGGCAGGGGAGGCGAGTGCGGAGGGCACTAAACCTGGGCAGGAGAGGCGAGTGCGGAGGGTACTAAACCTAGGCAGGGGAGGCGAGTGCGGAGGGTACTAAAACTGGGCAGGGGAGGCGAGTGCGGAGGGCACTCAACCTATGGGACGCGATGGTAATGCACAATTCGTAAATATTTACCAGTCAAACATTTTCTATAATAATCCTGAAACTACACAATATCATAATATGTACTTACGTAACTAATTATTCTTAGAAATATTACACAAAACGCTGCACTTGTGCCGAAACACGTGATTAAACTCATGAATAATATTATAAACTAGAGTTAATTGATTCCTAGAAATGAAACAAAAGTCATATTTGTCTTCATTACGGCTGTTAAGAATGTAGTTCTATTTTTCTTAGAGACTTACTCTACTCACCGCACGAGTCACTTGTTTGTTCAAGTTACTTCAATAACAAGCACTTGACGAAAATAGTTGTTGTCCGAGACTTCATCGGCGTGGATAACTTAAAGTGACAAAATCTATCTATTAATATAATAAAACTGTAACGGGGCCGTGTCTGTACATGGAATATTTTTGGAAAATAATAAGTGTGGTGGACACTACTAACGATACAGAGGCCAAAACAATAACTTTTGGAATTTTTGTCTGTCTGTCTGTCTGTCTGTCTGTCTGTCTGTCTGTATGTTCGCGCATCACGCAAAAACTACCGGGCCGATTTTGATGAAATTTTGTATGGTGGTTCCTTATAGCCCGGGTTAACATATAGGATACTTTTTATCCCAGAAAATTCAAGAGTTCCCGTGGGAAAATCAAAAGTATTCATTTATAGAATGGCTCACCACGCAAATGTGGCTTAAACTATTACAATCAAATTTTACACGTTGATACCCTTATCGAGAACTGAAACTGGGACATTGTGAATCCCAACAAAATTAGGTTTCCTACAGGAATGCAAAAAATTGTATCTTTAGATTGGCTCAACGTAACAATATGAAACCTTTACATTGAGATGGGGTGTTTTGACCATCATTGTATAGTCGGGTATTCTTTATCCCGGAAAACTAAAGAGGTCCCGTGGGAAATTATCTATCGATACTTACAATAATAGCAATAGAGTACCTACTTTTTTCTATTTATTAGCTACATATACCAAACATTATAACCATAGTAGCAGAATGTCAATAGATGGCGCTGTAGGGATAATAAAACGCGCTTAAGTTGTATTAAAACATTAAAATATTGTTTCATACTTTTGAGTAGATTTCTTTTATGTATTTTTCAGCATACGCTACTTTAAACTCTGGAACTATGGTACGTAGCGATGTGTTTCATAGAAAAACAGAGAGGTATTTTTTTACAGATTCCAATCGTGTAAAAAAATAAAAACACATAAATCGAGTTTAGCATCTTTTATCAGGAGGCACAGATATGGGAACTCTTCTGACGGCGACTATTTGCGGGTGGCAGTTGCTCTCCGCCTGCAATATCAATATCTGTGAAACTCATCAATGTATCTGCGGGTCCACGGTGGAGGCAGCTGTCCATCACTCACTGAGTTGCAGTCGTGTTTGTGAAGATTCCCACGTCACCAATTCCTTAATGACCTCACTCGGAGGGCACTGGTCTCGGCCAGATGGAATATTCCATCTTTGATGCAGCCGCCGGCCGGGCTTTAGTCGATCTGATGGCAAAAGGCCGGAGGTTTTAAACAGGTGCTATGGCAGAGAGGAACGTGTCTGCTTTGGGAAGCCACTTTTTCTGTCTCACTCCTCACCCGTACGGTACTGCTGCTCAATTTGCGGCGAGAAAGAAGCATAATAAGTACTCGGTCTTGGAGGCAAATTACTGCTTTGTGCCGCTGGTCTGTGAGACAACCGGCTGCTGAACCCTCAGAGGCCTTTGCCTTCACAAAGGAGATTGGCCTTCGCCTTCGAGAGAGGAGATGTGACGTGAGGTCCTACCTGCTGTTAAGGTTGTCTTTTGCCATCCAGCGCGGCAACGAGAAGTGCGTCTTGGGCTCCTTTGGAGCTGATACGACTCGAGGATTTGACCCATATTAATATTGTTAGGAAATTTTATTACTAGATTGATACCTATAATGATTTGAATTAGTTTTTTGATAATATAGATAATGTGTTATTTCATCATATCAGTTTATATAGGTCTCCACCAAGGGGCTCGACCTGCCCTGAGTTAGGGCGGTCTGGCCTTAGACGATCACGTGGGCCCATTGCGGGTTGATTGACTTCACACATAAACTTCGAATTTCTTCGCAGGCGTGTGCAGGTTTCCTCACGATGTTTTTCTCACCGTAAGAGCGTCGGATAAACGTACATACCAGTATGAAATCGATATTCGTATAGATATTGGTAAGTGGCAGATTCGAACCACGGCCTTCCGGACAGGAAGTAGTGGCCCTAACCGTTTTGCCACCGACGCTCTATATTTTATTTAAGATTTAGAAATCCTTACTTATAGTATTATAAATGTGAAAATGTGTTTGTTTCTTTGTTACCTATTCACACTTCAACACCTCTACCAATCTTGATGAAATTTGGCATGCAGGTAGTCTATATCACTGGGAATGAAATAGTCAACCTTTCATCTGTGGAAATTATCATAGCCCGATGTAGTTCCTGAGGAATTTAAAACAATACTCTTTGTTCGCAAATTTATTTAAAATCGTAACGAAAAAATGGATTGGTGTGATTTTTAGCACAGAAATGAGGTGGAAAATATAATTTACTAATAAGTATATCCTGACATAGTTCCCGAGGGATCTGGGGACAACTGTTTTCTACGCTCGCGCACGTCAGTGGCGTCGCAACGGAGCATCGGATTAAAGTGATATTTTTGTATAGAATAGGGGGGGGGGGAAGTGACAAAGACTGCTAATCAGAATAGCCCGATACAGTTCCTGAGGTCCCTGGAGAAAACTCATGTCCACGCTTGCGAGCCGATTGCGGCTTGCGCACCACTCACCCTTCATAAAGAGTCATAAAAGCTATGTCCACGTGGGCGAAGCCGCGGGCAAAAGCTAGTAATATAATAAAACTGTAACGGGGCCGTGTCTGTACATGAAATATTTTTGGAAAATAATAACTGTGGTGGACATTCCTAACGATACAGAGGCCAAAACAACCACTTTTGGAATTTTTGTCTGTCTGTCTGTCTGTCTGTATGTTCGCGCATCACGCAAAAACTACCAGGCCGCTTTTGATGAAATTTTGTATGGTAGTTCCTTATAGCCCGGGTTAACATATAGAATACTTTTTATCCCAGAAAATTCAAGAGTTCCCGTGGAAAAATCAAAAGTATTCATTTATAGAATGGCTCACCACGCACATGTGGCTTGACCTATTACAATCAAATTTTACACTTTGATACCCTTATCGCGACTAAAACTGGGACATTGTGAATCCCAAAAAAATTAGGGTTCCTACAGGAATGCAAAAAAATGTATCTTTAGAATGACTCAACGTAACAATATGAAACCTTTACATTGGGATGGGGTGTTTTGACCATCATTGTATAGTCGGATAGTCTTTATCCCGGAATACTAAAGAGGTCCCGTGGGAAATTATCTATCGATACTTATACAATAATAACAATAAAGTACTTTTTTCTATATATTACCTACACATACCAAACATTATAATCATAGTAGCAGAATGTCAATAGATGGCACTGCAGGGATAATAAAACGCGCTTAAGTTGGTATTAAAACATTAAAATATTATTTCATACTTTTGAGTGGATTTCTTTTATGTATTTTTCAGCATACGCTACTTTAAACTCTGGAACTATGGTACGTAGCGATGTGTTTCATGGACGAACATAGAGGTATTATTTTACAGATTCCAATCGTGTAAAAAAATAAAAACACATAAATCGAGTTTAGCATCTTTTAACAGGAGGCACAGATATGGGAACTTTTCTGACGGCGACTTTTTGCGTTTGGCAGTTGCTCTCCGCCTGCAATATCAATATCTGTGAACCTCATCAATGTATTTGCGGGTCCACGGTGGATGCAATTGGCCATCACTCACTGAGTTCCAGTCGTGTTTGTGAAGATTACCACGTCACCAATTCCTTAATGACCTCACTTGGAGGGTACTGGTCTCGGCCAGATAGAATATTCCATCTTTGATGCAGCCGCCGACCGGGCTTTAGGCGATCTGATGGCAAAAGGCTAGAAGGTTTAAACAGGTTCTATGACAGAGGGGAACGTGTCTGCTTTGGGAAGCCACTTTTTCTGCCTCGCTCCTCACCCGTACGAAACTGCTGCTCAATTTGCGGTGAGAAAGAAGCATAATAAGTACTCGGTCTTGGAGGCAAATTACTGCTTTGTGCCGCTGGTCTGTGAGACAACCGGCTGCTGAACCCTCACAGGCCTTTGCCTTCACAAAGAAGATTGGCCTTCGCCTTCGAGAGACGAGATGTGACGTGAGGTCCTACCTGCTGCTAAGGTTGTCTATTGCCATCCAGCGCGGCAACGAGAAGTGCGTCTTGGGCTCCTTTGGAGCTGATACGACTCGAGGATTTGACCCATATTAATATTGTTAGGAAATTTTATTACTAGATTGATACCTATAATGATTTGAATTAGTTTTTTGATAATATTTCATCATATCAGTTTATATACGTCCCCACCAAGGGGCTCGACCTGCCCTGAGTTAGGGCGATCTGACCTTAGACGATCACGCGGGCCCATTGCGGGTTGATTGACTTCACACATAAGCTTCAAATTTCTTCGCAGGCGTGTGCAGGTTTCCTCACGATGTTTTTCTCACCGTAAGAGCGTCGGATAAACGTACATACCAGTATGAAATCGATATTCGTATAGATATTGGTAAGTGGCAAGATTCGAACCACGGCCTTCCGGACAGGAGGTAGTGGCCCTAACCGTTTTGCCACCGACGCTCTATATTTTATTTAAGATTTAGAAATCCTTACTTTATTATTATATTATAAATGTAAAAATGTGTTTGTTTGTTTGTTACCTATTCACACTACAACACCTCTACCAATCTTGATGAAATTTGGTATGCAGGTAGCCTGTATCACTGGGAATGAAATAGTTAACCTTTTATCTGTGGAAGTTATCATAGCCCGATTCAGTTCCTGTGGAAACTAAAACAATACTCTTTGTTCGTTTTATTTAAAATCGTAACGAAAAAATGGATTAGTGTGATTTTTAGCACAGAGATGAGGTGGAAAATGATATAATTTCCTAATAAGTATATCCTGACATAGTTCCCGAGGGATCTGGGGACAACTGTTTTCTACGCTCGCGCACGTCGGTGGCGTCGCAACGGAGCAACGGATTAAAGTGATTTTTTGTATAGAATTTGTTGAGGGGGTGGGAAGTGACAAAGACTGCTAATCCGAATAGCCCGATACAGTTCCTGAGGTACCTGGTGAAAACTCATGTCCACGCTTGCGAGCTGATTGCGGCTCGCGCACTACTCACCCTCAAAAAGAGTCATAAAAGCTATGTCCACGTGGGCGAAGCCGCGGGCAAAAGCTAGTATGAAATAATTTTGAACAAAATAAACCGAATTCAATCAGGAAACTAAGGTTCCCCTCGATTTTTGTGGGATGCCAAAAAAGAATCATCAAAATCGGTTCATAAACGACGAAATTGTCCGCGAACACACATAAATATATATAATACTAGCTGTCCCGGCGAACTTCGTACCGCCTTACATTACATTACACTGTCCTGCCCTACCCTACACTACACTACACTACCCTACCCTACACTACCCTACCCTACCCTACATACACTACACTACACTACTCTACACTACCCTACACTACACTACCCTACCCTACCCTACACTACCCTACCCTACATTACATTACATTACACTGCCCTGCCCTACCCTACACTACCCTACACTACACTACACTACCCTACCCTACCCTACATACACTACACTACACTACCCTACCCTACACAACTCTACACCTCACTACCCTACCCTACCCTACACTACCCTACCCTACACTACCCTACCCTACCCTATCCTATCTCTCAAGTTGGATCGAACTGCACATGGTGTGCGAATTTTATTATAATCGGTTAAGTGGTTTAGGAGTCCATTGAGGACAAACATTGTGACACGAGATTTATATATATTAAGATTTATATATATGATCTTAAAAGATTCATTTCAAAGAAACCTCCTCCTTTTTTGAAGTCTGTTAAAAACCACATGAAAATGAATCTTAAGATCCTAAACCTGGAAAAAAATGGTCTGTAAAGTCGGTTTACGGACGATAGTTTAACGTGGCAACGTCATAACGTAACGGGACAATGAGCATAACGGGACAATGAGTCAACCTTTTTCGTGCGTGCAGCCGGCGTCCATCGATTTATTAGACGTAGTCACGTCAAAAGTTATTGACAGTCATTGCGAAACAGTCGCATATAGGAAACTTCACGCGCTTGATAGATTATGATCTGAATGAAAAGCACTAATGTTGAATATTCTTGCAAAATGAATAATAATGTTGATATAAAATTTAGGAATTTTAGAGATGTAAGTAGCAACATTCTAGAAATGATTATGAATATTATTTGTAATGGCAAAATTGTGTAAATGTTATATTTATTTATTATCTGGAATATTGTGTCTTAGCGATTAGATACAATTAAATAAAATATTTTTATAAATAATCAACAAACTCAGAAGACAAGAACATAACATACATTGATATTTATATTAAGAAAATGTTAACTATTGTGTTTAATTTACTAGGTCTATGTTGGTTAGCCAATCATATTCGAGAACTTGGACAGTTGTCAGTTTGTTGTAACAATGCGGAGTGGACTCGATCGACATACTTATAAGGGGCTGTAATAACATAATCGGGACATTACGTGGGAGGCATTTGTCACGAGATAATCCAGTCAGTCGGTTCCACTGCCATCTGTATTCAATCCAGGGTACCTTAACCTGTGAACCTGTTTGATAAATTTTAGATAGTTTATTTAAAGACGATTGTAATAGACTTTAAGTATATTTCTTTCCTTGGGCTCAGTGTTTCTTCTCGCTTTGCTACACTTCTTGTGAAATATTGGGTATACAAGTTCCACGTGGTAGGAACTTGTAATATGTAATTAAAATATAAAACTCTGATTATTAAAAGAATTACATTGACTTTTTATATTACCAGATATTTCTTCTTTTATTTCTTACAATTTTAATATATGACCCTAATTAGATTAGTACCTAGAACTAGGTAGAACTTCTTTTCATAAATTTCCTGATGTAGGTTAAATTTACTAAAAAATAGTATTCAAAACTTTCTATAATCTATCACGCTCGAACTAGAACCAATCCAACCAAACCAACCACCATACCAAATTTCAGCTTTATAGTTGTAATGGTACTAACGGCTGTGATTGTCGTGTTGCTTCACACGAGAAGGTCGCGGGCTCGATTCCCGGCGAGGTCAACTTGTAAGACTCGGTTTGGTTGGTGCTAGGGCATTTTCTAAGCCCGCCCGGCTAGCTACCAACATCTTATCTAAGTCTTGCCGCCAAACATCAGTGTGAACAACATTGATGTGTTCCGGCTTGAAGATAAGATAGCCATGCAGATCCTCATTGTTTTGGGGAATCTTGGTAAGCCCGCTTCTATCTTCGGCATCATCGTCACTAACCATCACACATACGTAGATTTCAATTATTTAGGCGGCCAAAAATATTTTTTTCTCGAAAATAGCTATACGTACAATAGGAAATTAAAATAAACTCTTTTTGATCCGAAAAAAATATAATTATTGATTATGCAACATATTTACATCGATAAAATACCAAAAATAAATATTATTTTAAAATTACCAAAAAAATAAAAAAAACGTCTTATGAATTATTAGTTACAAGCATAAATATGGTAAAATATCATATATCTATATCTTAAATATATACTTATTACAAATAAAACTACTTAAACACATATTGTACTTTGAGAGAATTCAAAGATTATTGGCTATCTCTACAAGTATTTGGTTCGGCAGCCATCAACATTTCTATAGTTTCAGGTAGGAATGCTTTGTGACAAGGTTTCTTGATTTGTCTGCTCGAGCTGATCAGGGGGTCTGATGTTAATAAAAGCCTATTAAATACATCTAAATTGCATTCCTTTCTAAAAACTTCCTTGCAAAGTTGAGCCTGTACGATCGGAAATGCTTGTTCCGGGCTTCTGCTGCCTCCTTAGATAACTGGCCAATAGGAAGTAACGAGTGGCTTATGATTTGCCCACCATGCATCAGTATTTTGTGCATCGTCGGCGTCATTGGATGCCATCCATACAGGTCCACGTACAATTTCGCAGTATCATATGCATATTGATCATAATTTGCGACATCAATTTCATGACCACTTGAAATAGTTTCCAATATAACTTTGAGTCTGTAGATAAGCTCAAAGCTAATTCCTGTGATCTCAGATGCCAGTTCAGGGTTGTCAAAGAATTTCCTGCTTGTGTTGCCATCATTAGTATTGCCAAAGTTAGCCTTAGTTTGTTCCTTATAACCAATCTTGGTTGTTTTTGAGGAAAACTTCTTCGTGTTTACTGGCTTTCATCCATCTTTTCATGAATTCGGTTTTGATATAAGAATACCTTTGCTTCAAACACTTTTTAGCATTTTCAGTGTCTCCATAACATATCAAAAGATAATCTACATAAGAATCGAGTTTTTCCCTTAATTGGTAAATTTTGTCTTTGTACCTGTTCAAACAGGTACTTCCGAGTCACTATTTTAGTACCCGAGGCACCAGACGGACCGAAAACAAAAAATAATGAGGTTTAATACAATTTAACACTAACATGGTATTTTTTTCAATTTTGACCCCTAAGATCCAAATGCTCTTATTTTGGAAACGCGCGGGTTTCCGCGGCCAATTTTTTACTGGTATGATACAAAAATAAATAAAGTATTGAAAAATAAAGAAAACATTGCTCGGACGGACCCTTAAGTTAGATAAAAGACATATTTAATTGTAAGAAACACACAAAAACTGAATTTTTGATAGAGCTATCTTTGAAAAATTTAAAGTTTATCAAGGGCAATAGAAACTAAAAAAGTTACTGTTGAAAAACATAGGTTCTTACCTGAATTACTGCAATCCATCACTGTCACTCGAAAAGAAGTAGTTAGAAAACAAATATGAATTTTACAAAAGTTGTAAGTTTAGGAGCGCCGAGAACAGACACGTGCACGTTAAGCGACTATCGAATTACGACTACTCTAGGGAAGCTCTTGCGCATCTACGAAGGGTGGGAGGGGGTGCCTATTGTATACCCGGAACTGTTTACTACCTGAGTAAATGGTTATGTTATCATTAGTTTTTTTTTCGGATAACGAGTTTTGGCCGCCTAATTAGTTGAAATCTACGTATGTGCATCAGGTGAGATGGTGCCAAGGGCTTACCAATTGAGAATTTAAAAAATATATAATATACGAAAATCTACGCTTCTTACTACCTACCTTATCTAAAACCACGCTTTGCTCAACACTGAGTCTTGTGATGTTACGAGTGTTACGGGTAATAAAGATTACACACACACACACACACACACACACATTAAAACGGCCTATGTTTCTGCAGCGTAGTCGCGGTTTAAATAAGGTCCTTCTAAAATACCTGAAAATAATTTAAAAAGGGTTTGGGAGTAAACCGGTTGCGTGGCGTAGTGGTTAGTCCACTCCTTCACATCAGGATGTCTTGAGTTCGATCCCCGGCGGATCATACTTTGTAAGATTTGGTTTGACTGGTGGTAGGGCATTTTTTTATCCTGCCTGACTGATTAACATCATCCCTACTCCCTACTATATATATTATATATAATATTATAAATGCGAAAGTAACTCTGTCTGTCTGTTACGCTTTCCCGCAAAAACTACTGAACGGATTTGGCTGAAATTTGGTAGGAAGACAGATTAGGACCTTGATTAAGACATAGGCTACTTTTTACCACGCTCGCGTGCCGCTTTCGGCTCGCGCACTGCGCACCCTCGAAAACTCATAGAAACGTGGTCCACGCGGGTGAAGCCGCGGGAAACAGCTAGTATTATATAAGTCTAGTAAAAGATTAGATGGCCAGTTCATTTGCCTTGCAGAATATTGGTAAGCCCGCATCCATCTTCGGCATTAGTCGTTTACTAGCCCCACGTCAGATACATCCATATCCAGTTACAACATAATGGACCTCTGAAATATAGATACTAACTTTGTGGTTTACTATCCGCACTTTAGACACATCCATGTCCAGTTACAATATAATGGACCTCTGAAATATAGATACTTACTTTGTGGTTTACTACCCGCACTTTAGACACATCCATGTCCAGTTACAATATAATGGACCTCTGAAATATAGATACTAACTTTGTGGTTTACTACCCGCACTTTAGACACATCCATGTCCAGTTACAATATAATGGACCTCTGAAATATAGATACTTACTTTGTGGTTTACTAGCCGCACTTTAGACACATCCATGTCCAGTTACAATATAATGGACCTCTGAAATATAGATACTAACTTTGTGGTTTATTAGCCGCTTGTCAGACACATCCTTGTCCAGTTACAATATAATGAACCTCTGAAATACAAATACTAACTTTGTGGTTTAATAATCGCACGTCAGACACATCCATGCCCAGTTACAATATAATGGACCTCTGAAATATAGATACTAACTTTTTACTGTTCCAAATGTTTTTATGGATACTATGGTTTACTATTTCTCGATTAATTTTCTAGATTTTTATATACATTATGTTATTTCGGGATATATGCTGTCTATAACATAGAACTAATTCTACCATGTTCAGTTACTCATTTAATGTAGCTCTGGTTAGTTTATTTCCCAATATTTCATTGTAAAGATTTGTTGCCTTTACGATTTTATATATGTATAGATGAAAAGAATAAGAATAGAAGAAAATTCTTGTGGGGATGGACGGTGTTCATTTTTTTGCAGCAAATTGAGAAAAGTTACATGTTTCTATTTAATATATCCTTACGAAGATCATAAATGTTTTCCTTGCCAGTAACATCGTGAGGAAACCTGCTCACGCCTGCGAAGAAACTCGAGGGTTGTGTGTGAAGTCGACCAACCTGCACTGGACCCCGTGGTCGACTAAGGCCCAATCGCCCTAATTCAGGATAGGGTCGGGCCCCTCGGTGGGGTCATATATGAGCTGATATAACTGTTAGTGTGGAAATGTGTTAGTTTGTTTGTTACATCTTCACGCTTCAACGTCTTAACCAATCTTGACGAAATTCGGCACGAATGTAGCCTGAGGCATGGAGAAGGACAAAAGCAATGTTAAAAGTAGTTCCCGTTAAAATATCTTTCTGTTTGTTTGTTCTACAAGAGATATCTTTTTATTAAGCTATTGAATAGCTTTTATCGCGGGCTTTGAGGGGACCGCATCAAGAAATTTCGTAACAAAAAAACCTGATATCCCGCGTTCTAAAAAAACTTACAGTGCCATTTATTAGCAATTTGCGGCACTAAAAGGACTTAGTCAATTTTAGTGGTGTAACTTTCTTAGTGTTCATTTATTACATAAACATCCCGCGCCCTAAGGACTAGCCGCAAACGGCCGCCGTTTTGAACTTTTTAGTTATTGGACCGATTGCTTCCAAAATCGATATCTGGGGGCCCTGAGGTCCCTTATCACGAACCCGTTGTTGGAAGTGAAAAAAGTGGCCGCCATTTTGAACTTTTTAGTTATTGGACCGATTGATTCCAAAATTGATATTATAGGGTCCCTGAGGTCTCTTATGACGAACCCGCTGCTCGAATTAAAAAAAGTGGCCGTCATTTTGAACTTTTTTATTACTAGACCGATTGCTTCCAAAATCTATATCTGGGGGTCCCTGAGGTCCCTTATCACGAACCCGTTGTTGGAAGTGAAAAAAGTGGCCGCCATTTTGAACTTTTTAGTTATTGGACCGATTGATTCCAAAACCAATATCTGGGGGTCCCTAAGGTCCCTTATCACGAATCCGTTGCCCGAATTGAAAAAAGTGGCAGCCATTTTGAACTTTTTATAGACCGCTTGCTTCCAAAATTGTCGGCCACTTTTTTAAATTCTGGCAACGGATTCTTGATAAGGGACTTCAGGGACCCTCAGATATCGATTTTGAAATCAATCAGTCCAGTCACTAAAAAGTTCAAAACTATATGGTCCTTTATTCAAAAGAAGCACACGAAAACAGTTAAACATCAGATAGTTGATACTTTTAGTTGTAGTAGAACAAACAAACAAAAAGATCTCTCTTGTAGAACAAACAAACAAAAAGATCTCTCTTGTAGAACAGACAAACAAAAAGATCTCTCTTGTAGAACAAACAAACAAAAAGGTCTCTCTTGTAGAACAAACAAACAAGAAGATCTCTTTTGTAGAACAATCAAACAAAAAGATCTCTCTTGTAGAACAAACAGACAAAACGATCTCTCTTGTAGAACAAACAAGTAAAAATATATCTCTTGTAGAACAATCAAACAAAAAGATATCTATTGTGGAACAAACAAACAAAAAGATCTCTCTTGTAGAACAAACAAACAAAAAGATATCTCTTGTAAAACAAACAAAAAAGCGTGTGGCACTCGGGGACTGCCGCGGTACCGCTTTACCGCTTTACCGCGGCAGTCCCCGAGTGCCACACGCTTTTTTGTTTGTTTTACAAGAGATATCTTTTTGTTTGTTTGTTCTACAAGACAAACAAAAAGATCAGATAGTTGATACTTTTGGTTGTAGTAAAACATCCAAAAATAGTGAATAAATACTGCATAAATAAAAAATAAATAAATAAGTATAATTGCATTAGTTGATAAAAAATGCTATGCAATAGCTTTACCGCGGCAGTCCCCGAGTGCCACACGCTTTTTTGTTTGTTCTACAAGAGAGATCTTTTTGTTTGTTTGTTCCACAATAAATATCTTTTTGTTTGTTTGTTCTACAAGAGATATATTTTTACTTGTTTGTTCTACAAGAGAGATCGTTTTGTCTGTTTGTTCTACAAGAGAGATCTTTTTGTTTGATTGTTCTACAAAAGAGATCTTCTTGTTTGTTTGTTCTACAAGAGAGACCTTTTTGTTTGTTTGTTCTACAAGAGAGATCTTTTTGTTTTGTCTGTTCTACAAGAGAGATCTTTTTGTTTGTTTGTTCTACAAGAGAGATCTTTTTGTTTGTTTGTTCTACAAGAGAGATCTTTATGTTTAATTGTTCTACAAGAGAGATCTTTTTGTTTGTTTGTTCTACAAGAGAGACCTTTTTGTTTGTTTGTTCTACAAGAGAGATCTTTTTGTTTGTCTGTTCTACAAAAGAGATCTTTTTGTATGTTTGTTCTACAACACAATAATGTTTATAATTCCTATGGCAGTATGTTGGATTTCGTTTTAACTAACTTAAGCTACGATAAAGTCAATGTCTCAGAGAACTTGGAGCAGCTTGTGAACGCTGATGCTTACCACCCACCCCTAAATGTAATTTTATCTATAACGCAGGAAGCGCCGCTAGTCCATTGCAAATCCCTCCCCACAGCACCTGCTCATTGCTACGCTCAAAAAATGGAACTTTCGTAAATCTGATATCCTAGCGCTTTACTCAAGTTTAGCAAACATTGATTGGACAGATGTTTATAGGCACCAAGACGTAGATTTTGCTACAGGCTCATTCTATTCTCTATTAACTAAAGCCATTAGTGATATTGTTCCAACAAAAAAAGTTTGCAATTGGTCCCAACAGCGTCAATACCCACCGTGGTACACTTCTGAAATTATTTCTATAATAAAAATTAAGCATTTTCATCATTGCAAATATAAACAAAAGGGTTTGGATTTTAATCGTGAAATGTTTAAATACTACAGAGTCCAAGTTAAAGAGTTGGTCGACGTTGCCTATCATCAATATTTACAATCTTCCGAGTGCAATATTCTTCAAGATCCGGGACGATTCTGGAACTACGTTAAAGAAAGACGCAAAAATAGGCGTCCATGTACCACTTTTACATACAAAAACAAAGTGGTAGAGGGACAGGAAGCGGCTTCAGCTTTCGCCGAATACTTAGGCTCCGTTTTTCTCTCTAACACTCCATTACTGGACCCTCAAGTAGCTCAGAACACTGAGTGTGGTACTGCTTATAGACTGTATGTACGTATGGACAGCATTTCAGTGCATGACTTGCGCCGAGCTGTTCGTCGCCTTAAAGCCAATGCAGCTGCTGGGCCGGACGGTATACCCACATTCTTAGTCAAGGATTGTCTATTTGCATTGGAAGAACCTCTATTATATTTGTACAACCTCTCCCTTAAACTGAGTCATTATCCTGTAAGGTGGAAGTTGTCCAGAGTGAGTCCTGTTCCAAAGGCTGGTTCTTCAACAGATGTTATGAACTATAGGCCGATAGCGATATTGCCTATCTTTGGGAAGATATTCGAATGAATACTTAATTATTATCTTACTCGACAAATTTATGCGGTTATTGACGATTCGCAGCACGGTTTTTGTACTGCTCGCTCCACTATAACTAACCACATTAATTTCGTAGACTATTCGATACATGAAATGGATACTGGGGCTCAAGTGGATGCGGTATTTTTGGACTTTCGACGTGCTTTTGACGCTGTTGATAACGATATCTTGTTATCTAAGTTGTCCTCACTGGGAATGTGTCCAAAACTTCTTAGTTTTTTTGCTGACTACCTTAAGGATCGTAAACAATACGTACAACTTCGCGATTACCAGTCTGAGGAGTACTTTACTAGATCCGGAGTGAGTCAGGGCAGTACCCTTGGACCCACCTTGTTTCTTGTGATGATTGATGATCTACCAGGAAACCTCACTAACACCCGATGTTTGATGTTTGCTGACGACTTGAAGATCTTTAAATCAGTTAAAAGCGACGAAGACTGCAAAGGCTTGCAGTATGATATTAACCGTGTTGAGAATTGGAGTCACTGCTATAGAATGGAGTTTAATATATCAAAATGTAGTGTACTGAGTTTTGCAAGATCAAGATGCCCGATTATGGCGACATATTATCTTCGTGGTGTATCTCTGAAAAGAGAAACAGAAAAAAAAGATCTAGGCATATTGATGGATGCTGAACTTAATTTTCGTCAACACATAATAAGTTTATGTAAGAGTGCTAATAGAGCTCTAGGGTTCATAATGAGAACAGCTTACCAATTCGGGGATACTAGAGTTGCGTTAGTGCTGTATAATGCTTTTGTCCGGAGCAAGTTGGAGTACTGCGCAATCGTTTGGGATCCCTATGAAACTAAGTATTCTCTCATGATAGAAAGACTGCAGCGTAAGTTCGCTAGGTACCTCTATAAGCGAATGTACGGATATTACCCGTTTCTCTTCCCATCTCTGTTCGTATATGGCTCAGTCGGACTCGATACCTTGGAGCTTAGGCGGAAGTTGCTACTTGGTGTCCATTATTATCTGCTGTTGCGGGGAAAAGTCAATAACTCTGAGGTGTTAAATAATATGACCCTCTTTGTGCCACAAAAATACGTGCGCACGGGTCGGCGATGGCACCAGCTGTTTGCAACTGCAGCGCCGCGCACGCAGCGAGCGCTACACCTTACTACTTCTAGGGCAATACATTTGCTCAATGGATTCGTTGCCGAGATCCAACATATTGACATTTTTGTGGATAGCATGCCTATAATAATAAAAAATTTATACATCTTTTTAAACAACAATAATTTGTAATTGTAAATATTTGTAATTTGTAATTGTAATTGTAAATATTAACAATAGAGCGTCTTGAAAAACTGTAAGCTCTTATTGTAAATTGACCAATAAAGAATAAAGAGAGATCTTTTTGTTTGATTGTTCTACAAGAGATATCTTCTTGTTTGTTTCTTTTACAAGAGAGATCTTTTTGTACGTTTGTTCTACAAGAGAGCTCTTTTTGTTTGTTTGTTCTACAAGAGAGATCTTTTTGTTTGTTTGTTCTACAAGAGAGATCTTTTTGTTTGTTTGTTCTACAAGAGATATCTTTTTGTTTGTTTGTTCTACTAGAGATATCTTTTTTTTTTATTGTTCTACAAGAGATATCTTTTTACTTGTTTGTTCTACAAGAGATATCGTTTTGTCTGTGTGTTCTACAAGAGAGATCTTTTTGTTTGATTGTTCTACAAGAGAGATCTTCTTGTTTGTTTGTTCTACAAGAGAGATCTTTTTGTTTGTCTGTTCTACAAGAGAGATCTTTTTGTTTGTTTATTCTACAAGAGGTCTGTTTTTGTTTGTTTGTTCTACAAGAGAGATCATTGTGTTTGTTTGTTCTACAAAAGATATCTTTTAGTTTGTTTGTTCTACAAGAGAGATATTTGTGTTTGTTTGTTCTACAAGAGAGATCTTTTTATAGTGTTGCAATAAATCGAAGGATTGGTGTGATATTTAGTACAGAGATATTTGAAGAAGAGGAAAGTGACACAAACTACTTATTAGCGAAGCCTGCCTTCTGAGGGAGAGATCTGGAGAAAACTCATTTGAACGCTCGCGCATGTCGTACGCAACCGCGCATCACGCTTCCTCGAAGACAGTCATACAAACTATGTCGCCGCGGTCGAAGCAGCCCGCAAAGGTGTTATTATATTTATGTCAGTATATGTTGCTCCTCATTTGTCCTTATTTTTATCTCCCACTTTTTACTTTCGAGCGACGAAGGAGTGAAGAAAGTATTGTGATGGAAAAATATCTAAGGTGAGATTTTAATGGAGATCGATTGCCTTACACTAATAGAGACTAAAAATAAAATGTATGCTGTGTGTGTGCGTGTGCGCGGGCAATACTATTTTATATCACCAGCTGATTTTTATTGAAACTTCCCCATCTTGTTTTTAGAGTTGCCACAAAAATAAATTACGATTTCTTTACTATTTCTAAAGATTTTTATGAGACTCGGTACGTTACTGTTACTTCATATGGCCTACAGTACGAGATAGTTCGTTATTCCAAGAAAACTCGGAATAAGGTATCTCTCATACAAATCTTTTTCTCATAAATGGCTCTTAAGGTTTTGATCGCTACGTTACAATAAATTTATATGTTCTACAGTTTTGATGTAACTCGTTACGTTACAATAAATTTATATGTTCTACAGTTTTGATGTAACTCGCTATACGTTACAATAAATTTATATGTTCTACAGTTTTGATGTAACTCGTTACGTTACAATAAATTTATATGTTCTACAGTTTTGATGTAACTCACTACGTTTCTATAAATTTATATGTTCTACAATTTTGAAGTAACTCGCTACGTTACTATAAATTTATATTTTATACAGTTTTGATACAACTCACTACGTTACTATAAATGTATATGTTCTACAGTTTTGCTGTAACTCGCTACGTTACTATAAATTTATATGTTCTACAATTTTGATACAACTCACTACGTTACTATAAATTTATATGTTCTACAGTTTTGATGTAACTCGCTACGTTACTATAAATTTATATGTTCTACAGTTTTGATTCAACTCACTACGTTACTATAATTTTATATGTTCTACAGTTTGGATACAACTCACTACGTTACTATAAATTTATATGTATACAGTTTTGATGTAACTCACTACGTTTCTATAAATTTATATGTTCTACAATTTTGAAGTAACTCGCTACGTTACTATAAATTTATATTTTATACAGTTTTGATACAACTCACTACGTTACTATAAATGTATATGTTCTACAGTTTTGCTGTAACTCGCTACGTTACTATAAATTTATATGTTCTACAATTTTGATACAACTCACTACGTTACTATAAATTTATATGTTCTACAGTTTTGATGTAACTCGCTACGTTACTATAAATTTATATGTTCTACAGTTTTGATTCAACTCACTACGTTACTATAATTTTATATGTTCTACAGTTTGGATACAACTCACTACGTTACTATAAATTTATATGTTCTACAGTTTTGATGTAACTCGCTACGTTACTATAAATTTATATGTTCTACAGTTTTGATATAACTCGCAACGTTACTTTAACTTTATTAGACCTACAGTACGAGATACAAGAAAAATCGGAATAAGGTACCTCCCATACAAATCCAGCTTGTTAGTTACTTTTTCTCAGAAATGGATCTAGCGATTTTAATTAAACTTTGTGAGCAACTAGGACATAATTAGGCCTACTACGCTGGGTTGTTAATTATTCCAGGAAAAATTCGAATAAGGTACCTCCCATACAAACCGAAATTATTTGTATTTTTTTATTAAGTCTGATATACCTTACTTTATTCTTTGCTACTGTGTAAGTGTAATATTTCTTGTTGACTTGTGTATGCCCGACTACGACAGACGGTGAAGGCTTCGCGAAAAAGTATGGACAGCGTGGCTGCACAATTTATTTCATCTAGGAATGTTACTCTATTGGGTTAAAAAGATTTTTGAATATTTTTTGTAGGTGGAACGTCAAAAGTGATAAGTAACACAACTGAAGGGATGAAAAATGCGTTAACAAACACTTTATACCGTGGTTCAGGTTACACTTTTCCAATAGAGATAAATACTCTTAATTGTACACAATAGTTACAAAAAAATATATATAAAAAAAATATACAAAATTATGAAAACTTAAAAAATATAAAAAAAACAAACACAGTATAAAAAAAGTAAGTATAGTGGTACAATTTGGGCGGTCTTGTCGCTCAAAGCGATTTCTTCCACACAACCCGGTGTTTGGAGACAAAAGCGTAAAAACAGGTAGTGCACGAGTATCTAACTAAAAACAATACTTATGTCAGTAATTCTCTAATTACAAATGTATCAGTTTTAACTTGTTGAACTCTTTCAACAAGTTAAAACTGATACATTTGTAAAGTTACATTAAATGTTATTTTTTATAATAAATTCTCATAAAGAATTGCCTTTTCAATACAAATCAATCATCTGTTACAAGAAAAACAAACCCGCGCCCACTTTGGCCGAAGCTCCTCGATTCATGAATATTGTCTGAGCAAGGCCAAGGCTAGATCAGGTGTCCATCGTATATAAACATAGCGAGACTGCACCGCCACTCAGTGCCCTGTGCAGCGATCTCACTCAAAGACCTGCTGGATCTACTGTACAACGATGAAGCTCACTATTTTCCTGTTGATTGCGGCGTTGGCCTACACTAGCGGTATATTTTCTATTTTATTTATAAAACATCATCATCATCATCATATGACGATAAGACCGCCTCTGTACACTTAAGTCTGATAAAACCATTTTGTGATTATTCCTTGTGTGCAATAAAGAATTTATACATGCATACATCATATCAGCTCATATACGTTCCCACCGAGGGGCTCAAAGCTACCCTGAATTAGGGCGATCGGGCTTTAGTCGACCACGCGGGCCCAGTGCGGGTTGGTCGACTTCACACACAACCTGCGAGTTTCTCCGCAGGCGTGTGCAGGTTTCCTCACGATGTTTTTCCTTCACCGTAAGAGTTTATAAAACAGCTTTATTTAAATTTAATACCTTATTTAGATTTGTTTTAATTATACTAGATAATAATATACATTGTAATACAAGGTTTGATTACGAGATGACTTATGTTGTACGAGTTTGCAATTAGCTTGTACGGTCGGGTGTTATTTTAAACGACTTCAAAAAAGGAGGAGGTTTCTCAATTCGACCGTATGTATAATTTTTTTATGTGTGTTCACGGATAACTTCGTCATTTATGAAACGATTTTGATGATTCTTTTTTTGTTAGAAAGGAAATATTCCAAGAGTGGTACCATGATAAGAAAACCAGGATCTGATAATTGTATGCCAGAGAAATCGAGGGGAACCTTAGTTTCCTGATTGAAGTCGTTTTTTTTTTGTTTAAAATAATGTTTAGCCGCATGGTTCCCGGCTTAAGAGTAGGGCCATCGCATCACTTCTAATGGGTGTCGTGAGAGGCGACTAAGGGATGTAACTGGAGGATGAGCAACAGCGTCCTTCCGCGTACTGTGACGCCACCCTGCATGCTGCGATCGCCAAGCCGCCACCCGCCACCCGCTTGCCAACTCAGGGGAGGCCTGCTCGTATGTCCAGCAGTGGACGTCTTTTAGCTGATGTGTTTTTTTATTTATTTATTCATTGGGGAAAAAAACAGCTGTTATTACACAAAATAGATAATAACATAAATATTGAAACATAAGCCAATAAAATTTCCACTACTAGTTAAGGACAATTTGTGATGATTATTTTGTACGACTGTGACGTCTTTACCCGACCGCCCGAATAGGAGGGTAATGTTTTTCGAGTGTATGTATGTATGTATGTCTGTTTCTTTGGCTGAGCCTACAGCCTAAGCGGCTTGATGGATTTTAGTGTGTGAATCGTCGTCGTTAGATTCGTGTTTAACCCCGTAAACACGCATTTGTTCCGCGTTTGTTGTTGATGGATCTTTTTGCACTTTTATGTTCACTTTGATCCATTATCCAGGATTTTTGCCAAAGTGGATTTTCCAGAACTAACGCGGGTCTGAAAATCCATTCTAAAAATAAAATGGTTGACGTAATATGCTACTTCCCTTACACACACAACAAACGAAATAATATTATCACCTCACTAGAGCGAGGACAATTTTTATGTTCAAGAAAAACAGCTTAATAGTCATTTGGTTCTTATTTTAATAACTCTGTCCACGCTAGCTGACGAAACGCGCTAAAATGTAACGACAAACAAAACCTATCCGAGCGTGTGAGGTGACAAACATTTTCGCGAGACTCGAATTTTCAAAAACCTTTGTGGTTTTTTAAAAAAAATGCACTGTAGACCCTGGTATATTTTACCTTCCTTTTTTTTGACGTGAATTCAATGAGCGTCTTCCTTGTCATCCAAGCGAGCATTCCAGGAAAATTTAGTGACTATGGTTAAGTCACATACGACTTAAACATAGCAGATAGAAAAATAATAAATTGCACCACCCAGTGGATCCAATACAAAAATATATATATTTGGATCCGCCCTGTCGTTGGCCAAGTATATCATAGACCGTGCAAGTGACCTCTAAAAATTATCGAACTCACTAAAACTAGCAGTAGTGTAGTATCCCGAATTTTTTGGGACGAACAAATCATTGGATCCCCTAGGGAGGGATTGTATGCTTTAAATCTCACATCATCATAAACAGTTTCGTTTTTTTAATTTCATCGCGTATAGAAGTATTTAGTGTAGTACCTTAATAGGTCTAACATTGATATGGGAAGAGACCTCTGCCCCGTGCATGTGGGGGGGACGTTATTTCACCCGACTGCGCAGAAAGCACAGTTTGTGTGTTTCAAGTCATACACCTGAGTAGGTATGTATTTCTTTGGCTGAGCCTGAAATACAAAAGGCTATATAGATGTTGGAGTGCGTGATTTGTCTTGATCCACTGTTATTATTATAATTATTTATTTATTTATTAAAAGACATCGTAGAACATAGAACACAATCCCTACTATATATAAGGTCTAACAAAATTAGCTGAAACTATTTTAAGGGCAAGTTCAGCAAACGAAACTGAACAACTTTTTCTTCAGCGACCATACCAAATTCTAAAAAAAAATCACCACATTTCATTACTGCCTACTTAAATAAATAATATTCTCGTAGTACGGTCCTGGTTTTTGTTTACATCGCTGGACTCGTGACGTGTCGCAACGAAACTGTGCACTGTGCCCGGCCGTTGACCTTTGCTAGTTCACTCAATCAATTCTTATTTAAAACACTTAAAACCTTACAGTTCCTTTTAGTTGTAGGTAGTAAAATACAACCTAACAGGTATTTACACTTTACGAAAAAGAAGAAATTGAAATTGAAGGCGGCGGCTCCTTTTTTTGAGGCGTTTCAGGTCGTTGAACGAACCACGCGAAATGTACCTACGAGCAAGCGCCTACAAGCAACTGTGATGTAAATAAATATCTCAGTTACTCTCGCGCACTCATTGAGTTACGTTGCTCAAAGCCTAACCTATAACATTTTGTGACCTAAGTGCCTAAGTCACAATACAATTTTTGTATTGTGCCTAAGTTAAGTGTTTCGTAGTGAAAATGCCGTACAAAAGTATTTGGACATGGTGGTGTGCTATGAAGTTTGTAACCACAAGTTTGGGATGTAAGAAGGAAGGCTGCGGGTAAAGGATCGGAGCGGAGGCTTGTGCTACTATTATCATCTGTGGCGGAGGCGCGTGGGCTGCGGCTGCTACGGTACTATGGCTAGTGCCGCATTCATTAAGATTTCCTATTTTTTAATTGTAGTTTTTTTTTCTTAGATTTCAGTATGGTCGCTAAAGAAAAAGTTGTTCAGTTTCGTTTGCTGAACTTGCCCTTAAAATAGTTTCAGCTAATTTTGTTAGACCTTATATATATATAATATATAATATTGGTTAACTTCTTTAACATCACAACGGAACAATGGATTGTTGTGATTTTTTGCACAGAGATGGTCGAGGGGGTGGTAAATGACATAATTTACTAATTATCATATCATGACACAGTTCCCGAGGGATCTAGAGAAAACTCATGTCCACGCTCAAAGCCGCTTGCGGCTCGCGCAACACTCACCCTCAAAGACAGTCATAAAAACTATGTCCACTCGGGCAAAGCCACGGGCAAAGGCTAGTATAATAATAAACTACTTAAATTGTTCAGTAGATGTGCTCAGCGTGTGAGTGGATTACAATGCTGTACTGTCGGCTATACCTGCCAGGAATACATTGGGATATATTAGGATGGTGTTGTTGGTGCTCAGAATAATACTTTGGATCGATATCATTTTTTTGCGCATTATCGCTTGAAAGTCATCAAGTCGGGCGGGGGCAAACATACCGGACGCGCTTCACAATCTGGGCAGCATCAACATCATCCTGAACAAAATTATTGTACTGGACCCGTAGCGTATTGAAAGTCCGTATGGTATAGCATTGGTACGTGGCAGGATCCGAACCACGACCTTCCGGGCAGGAGGTGGTGTACCTAGCCATTACGCCACCGAAGCTCTGTACGTTTATACGACGCTGTTACAGTAAAGGAAAACATCGTGAGGAAACCTGTACACGCTTGCGAAGAAACTCGCGGGTTGTGTGTGAAGTCGACCAACCGTGGTCGACTGAGGCCCGATCGCCCTAATTCAGGGTAGGCTCGAGCCCCTCGATGGAGACGTATATGAGCCGACATGATGATGATGGTATAGCAAGTCACAGGTCACTTTTATAGAACGATTGACAGAATGATTTGTACAATTGTGCACCTTAGAATACATTCTACGCACCGAGGTGTGTTTTTGACAATTCAAAATTTAATGGAGATAGCGCCGTTAAGGTGGCCACACACTGGGCAGGAGAGGTATGACTTGTCGTCTACACGATAGAAGATGAAGAATTCAAATTGGTTAGGTTAGGTTATTTGAAAACGCATAAGGCCAGGCACGGCAATGATTCGCACGTGCTCGAAGACAACGCGCCGAGGCAACGGGCCTCGCCCCGAGCGCCACTCGAGCGCCAGGAAGTCATGTGCGTGGCGAGGCATGCCTCGAGCTGTGCGCGTCCACATTTAAGCACTAAGGGCATCCTACCAAAGCCCGAGGCTGAACCCTGGGGGGGGGGGGGGGGGCGTCGCTCCGATGAGCGTTTAAGGTGGCTTAGCTGCCAAAGCTTAGGGGGAGTGTAATGGGTAGTGTGGTCTTGGGCCTGTGCATATTTATTTATATACACCTTATGTATATATGGGTATATATGCATATAGGCGCAGGGCTGTGAGTCCCACATAACCAGTACAGCCGCGTGTATTGCTATGCATAAACACATTCTCCTCCATCCCTCCTCCGCTGTCCGATAGAGAAAAAAAAGCCCCTCTAGTGTGTACGCACCTTTACGATGCTTGCCTAGCAGAAATACATACTTTTCCTCCTCGACAGTCCTCGATATTAATTTTGTTTCATAGCTGCCTTGGCAGAAGAAAATAATTACACTATTTTTTTTCGCTTATTTTTCAGCGAAAGCCGTTGACGACATTGACGACATTGACGACAAGCTGTAAGTTTTTTTAGCAGCAACACATAGCATTCGTAGCTCAGGGCGACTTGTGCGTACGCGTCGATCACTGTATAAAGATCCGACACTGCTTAAGGGTCCCCAGGAGACACGGGTTTCCATACAAACGTAGTTCTGCTCTAATACAAAAAATACATGTCGGATTGAATACAAACATTGCAAATATATTGAGTAGACACATATCGATGTGTGTAATTAGTTTTCATCGTAGTAAATTTAGACATAACTAAAGGTTGAAATTAGTTTTGAACTGAAAGTTTGAAACAGCTCTTATTTTTTTCCGTTTTATATTAGTACATTGAAAACTAATTACAAACATCGATATGTGTCTTATTAATATATTTGCAAAGTTTGGTTTCAATCCGGCATGCAGTTTTTGTATTAAAGCTGAACTACGTTTGTATGGAAACTCGAGCTTCCTGGAGAGCCTTAACGACTCGCCATCTATTGAAAGCAACCGCCACCAACGGCTTAACGTGTCTCGGATATGATCGAAAAAATGCCATTAAAAGACAAACCCATCCAGGTAATGACTATGCCTCGACTCGGTTAACCTACGTGATAGACACAACCATGCAAATCGCCCTGAGCTACGAACGCTTGCATTTAGGAACAAAATAAAACTTATAATTAAGAAATATAAACTCTATAAAACGTCACTCGATATAACAACTCACTCTTTAAAACGCCAATATTTTCGGGCTCTATTTTGACGCTAATTTCTCTCCGTATAACGAAAACTCTTAATAACGACACAAACTGTAAGGTCCCTTCAGTGTCGCTTTATAGAGTTTACACTGTATTTACCTTCCACGCAGAAGTTTTTTTTTGAGTGCATAATATGAGCATCGGTGGCGTAATGTTTAGGACCACTACCTCCTGTCCGGGAGGTCCTGGTTCGATTCCTGCCACGTACAAATGTGTTTTCGAATTTTGATTTCATATGTAGGACCTACGTTTATTCGACGCTCTTACGGTGAAAAAAAATCTTGAGGAAACCTGCACACGCTTGCGTTGAAACTCGAAGGTTGTGGGTTAAGTCGACTAACCCGCACTGGGCCAGCATGGTGGTCGACTTATCATCCGATCGCCCTAATTCAAGGTAGGCTCGAGCCCTTCGGTGGGGACGTATATTAACTGATATGATGATGCTATGCAGAAAAGTTCCTAAACGATCTATCAAACTGACTTGTCACTGTCGGAGTGCACAACCAGCGTCATCATTATCTTTAATGGCCCAATAAGAATTCCTTTAATGGCTCTAATCAATGATTACACATTCCGTGACCAGGAAAACCTATTGTGTTATCCATTAGAAGATGTTCTCAGACTCCGTCAACGGTGCAAAAAAAATGTTTTGATTTTCCTGTTCATTATACAAAGTAAATGTCGATATGAGCACATCCTATAATTAAAATATCGATTCCTTGGCGTTGTTGAAATACAACATAAAACAACTACAGATAATATTACAATACAATACAATATTCTTTATTGCATCACAACATAAAAAAAGAAATTGACAATATAGAAGAAAGCCTATACAATAGACGGCCTTATTGCTAGGTAAAAACCTAAAACTTTTAAGTGCAAGCTTTTTATTTGAAAAAAAAAATTTTGAGTATTATTCTCAGCAAATCCTTTCATTTAATACCTAAATTATGGGATGCATAAAAAATAACTGGTCCGCCATCTTTTGGGATTCGCCATATTGGATTTAGAATGACGTCACTTAACTAATCATGTACTGATCTCTAAACATAACTTGTATGCAAAATTTCAGCTCAATCGGAAACCGGGAAGTGGTTTTAATTTGGCTTTTAAGATTTGTCCCAAACTAACAGATGGACTAATTACCACGGCAAGCTAATATACAGGTGTCCAAAAACTGAACAATAATCCTATAACTGCGGATAGGTTAAAACATGACAAAATTTCAGTACTTTTAAGGTTTTACTATTTTCGATATATTTACATTTGTTAAGCTATTGTATAGTTTTTATTGCGGGCTTTAAGGGGACCGAATCAAGAAATTTCGTAACAACCTAACACCCCAAAATATATATATATATATTGAGTTCTAAAAAACTTACAGTGCCATCTATCTATCCATGATGATGATGATGATGGTGATGATGATTGATGATGATAAACATCCCGCGTCCCAAGGACTATATGGTACTGGTAAATACTGCATAAATAAATAAATAATTATAATTGCATAAGTTGATAAAAAATGCTATACAATAGCTTTACCGCGGCAGTCCCCGAGTGCCACACGTCTTTTTTTCTCATTTAGTATGAGAAACGCATTTGTTTAAATGCTTTGTGATTTTCCAAAAAATAAGTTAAAATACAGTTGGAGTGGGAGTGCCCAATACGGCAAAAACTTCCCATTTAATCAGTTTTGCAATAAAATAAAATTGTTGATGCTTTTGATTGTAGGTTATTATTGTTATTAGTGGAATGTTATATCACACATTTGCCTGAAGATGGCGCTCGAAACCGGTAGCTGACGAATTATAACGTATAGTTTTATCTAATTCATGTGGAATTATTGTAAATTATAAACCAAAATGTGAGAAAGTAAAATAGTTAAAAAATACAAATTTATTTCAACAACAAAAAAATTATAGTTGTCAAAGGTGTCTCAAATCCCAAACTAATTTTCTAACAGTGTTCTATGTAAAAAATCAAGTAAAAATTTATGTATGAGCTTGTCATTTAATGATGCTAGAATGTCCAGATATCTATAAATTCTTGAATTAAAATAAATTGAAAATAATTTTGCTTGATATTAGTATAGGTTTGAGGCATCCTTTTCACAACAATCATTGTCTTTTGTTGAAACTAATTTTTGTTTTTTAACTTTTTACTTTGTTGGAAAGCTGTTAAAATGATAAAGTTTTTACCGTATTGGGCACTCCAACTGAATTATAACTTTTTTTTGGAAAATAACAAAAATTTTTTGAAGATAATCAGTTTTTGGACAACATGTATAAAGCTTGTAAAAAGTGATTTCTGTATGTAACTACCTTCCTACGTGTGTCCGCCATTTAGTTAAAGCTTTTGGACAGATTGTAAAGATACTTTTTTTGATAACAAAATTGCAACGGGAACAATATTTTAAGGCGAGGCATTGATTTGTACAGTTGTCTCTGTTTTTTTCGTTACGTGTAAAGAGTAAGGAAAATAACCACTCTTTTGCGCTTTTTCAATGATTTTTCACTTCAATTAAAAACTAAAATTAATTTTAAAATACCCAATTGGCATATTGAAGTGTGTGTTAAGACTAATCGACTTAGACAATTTGGAGGTACTAAATCAGTCTGTAGAATGCAAATATCTGTTTTAAAAAAGGTTTCTTTGATAATTTTTTTTTGTTGTACAAGTTAACCAATCGTGTTTCTGCAACTGACAAAATAGAGTCATTGAATTGAAGAATCAGGTATCTAATGCGTCGCCTTAACTAGACTGTTTGGTTGTCAAAGTTCAAACAGACTTTTTTCAATATTATTTAATATATTTTCAGCATTACATAGAAAAGATAATGTAATAAATATGCAATTGCCCGATACTCGTCTTTTGTAGGGCCGTGATCTATGTTAATCATACGAATTAATAAGCGTGAATTTAAATTAATTAAAAAAAAATGAAGCGTCGGTGGCTCAACCGGTAACGACTCGGTCCATCTAACCAGAGGTACCGGGTTCAAATCTGGATGGCCAATGTACCAATGAGTTTTTCAAAAACCTTACGTACATACTTACCGATTGCTTTAACGGTGAAGGAAAACATCGTGAGGAAACCTGCACACGCCTGCGAAGAAACTCGAAGGTTGTGTGTGAAGTCGACCAACCCGCACTGGGCCCGCGTGGTCGACTAAGGCCTAATCGCCCTGATTCAGGGTAGGCTCGAGCCCCTCGGTGGGGACGTATATGAGCTGTAATGATGAAACAAAAAATATAAAAAAGCGATTTCAAAAGAAATAGTGGCTCCTACGCCATCGCAGCCAGGGGGCCGCGAATTTGATTCTAGATTGTGCATTGTTGTAGGTACATTATGTGTAAGAAGAGTACAAAATTTTGGTTTGGTGGAGCTTGGGTTTGATAAAATTAGTTAATAAATTTAAACAAGAAAAACCGACTTCAAACCCACTAGTCGCCACTACGATTTTCGCAGGTTCCCCTCGATTTCTCTGGGATGCCATCATCAGATTCTGGTTTCCTTATCATGGTACCACCCTTGGGATATCTCCTTTCCAACAAAAAAGGAACCATCAAAATCGGTTCATAAACGACAAAGTTATCCACGAACACACATAAAAAAATATACGGTCGAATTGAGGAATCTCCTCCTTTTTTGAAGTTGGTTAAAAAATGTTTCATTATATCACCTCATATACGTGAATATACGAGGCGAGGGGCTCAAGCCTACCCGACTAAGAGTGATCGCGCCTTTCTGGGCTCAGCGCGGCTTGGTCCACTTTACACACACAACCTTCGAGTCTCTTTTTATCACGCTTTTATTAGCTTCACCTGTATGTTTGTATGTAACCGACTCCTTTGGACTCGATTTTGACCCACTTTAAACGGACAGATTTATTTCAAACTTTGTAGACTTATCAAGAATCAGCGACAATATAATAATTTCATAAGTTTGAACTAAAAAATAAATAGAGTTAAAAAAAACTAAAAAACACGCTTTTAAAGTACATTAGACTAAAAAGTAAAAAAAAAACAATTCTTAATATAAGTTGAAAATAATAATTAACAAAAAATACTAGTATTATTGTGAAAAAGTGTGGGTTGCTCGATAGACGAAAAATATGGCACAGAGCGCCCCATGCTTTTTCACAATAATACTAGAATTTTTTGTTTATTATTATTTTCAACTTATATTAAGAATTTTTTTTTTTACTTTTTAGTCTGAAGTACTTTAAAAGCGTATTTTTAGTTTTTTTAAACTCTATTTATTTCCACGCTGTTTCCCTTCACCGTAAGAACGACGGATGAACGTACATATGAAGTCGAAATTCGATGACACATTGGTAAGAGGCAGGTTTCGAACCACGACCTCCCGGACAGGAGGTAGCGGCTCTAGCCGTTACGCCAGCGACGCTCAATAATGTTTACAATACAATTATTATTTACTACCTTTTTTACTTTTTCAGTGATTCACCACCAGACGTGTCCGATTCGTCTGATGGTTTTGCGTTTCCTAACTTTGTAAGTAGTCTTTTTTTTTCACTGTATAACCTCACCAATTTAATTTAAAAAATAAAACCCGGCTGCTTAAGAGTCTCCAGGAGGCTCGAGATTCTATACAAACGTAGTTCCGCTTTAATATAAAAACTACATGCCGGATTGAATCCAAACTTTGTAAATATATTGAGTAGACACAAATCGATGTGTTTAATTATTTTTCATTGTGGTTAATTTTAACGTAATTAACAAAGGCTTAAATTAGTTTTGTACTGAAAGTTTGAAACTGCTCTTATTTTTTATATTAGTACATCGAAAACTAATTACAAACATCGATATGTGCCTACTCAATATTCAATGCAAAGTTTGGATTCAATCTGGCTTGTAGTTTTTGTATTAAGGCGGAACTAAGTTTGTGTGGAAACTCGAGCCCTGGCGGCCCTTAAAATCTATCCGTTATCACTCAGGGGGTCAGTCAGGACGAGCTACAGGCCTAAGAAACATGCATTTAGACATACATACCATACATCCATACACACATTTATACATATATCCATAAATACATACATTCATACCCATACATTCATACATACACGTGACCGACACTCTTGGATAGCACGATTGTAAGAAAGAGTTTGGTATAGAAAATAATATAGTTGTGTCGAACATAGATGATAGTTTTTTTATTATATCTTTTATCCCATTACAGTTTGGCTAAGTTTTATGCAATGCTTCGGAGATTAAAAATAGAGCTGTAGCAAACGTTATTCCTAATTCTCTTTCGCTTTTAAACAAACCGTCTTCTAATTCCAACTCCTAAACAGCCGCGGGACTAAGTGTAACTTCATTTCCAGAAAAAACCCTCCGCTGATGATATAAAAAACCTCTCACCCCGCAACCCTGGCGAGCATGTGAAAGGTCACTTCGAGTACAAGTCGTCGTCTACGAAGATAATCAACGGTCAAGTGGTCGAGAACAAGAAAGAGAGCGAAACGGCTGACAGAAATGATGATGTCTACAAGGAGAGCAAGTCCAGCAGCACCTAAGCCGGACCCTTCCTGACGATGATGATGATACTAGTACTACAGCGCAAGACGAACGACCTACATCTACCTGGTCCTACCACACCTAACGTGGTAGTGCATGACGACAGATTATAATCTTAATGCACTCTAAAGACGTCACTATAGAGCCAATTTATTTTGAAACAAATAATTTTGCAGTTGTGTGCTTGCTTCCTATCGACTAGGCTTTGTATAATGTTTTTAAATGTTATATAACAGTTCTTATTATGTATTTACTTAGCTAATTTGTTATCATATTTATTGCCGCAGTGTCCACATCTGTTCAATAAAAACTAGTTACTAAATAAAAAATAGTAACGCATATGTACGTATTCATAATTTTATTTTACCCAACCTTTTACGATCTTTTTAACCGACTTCAAAAAAGGAGCAGCTTCTCAATTCGACTGAATGTTTGTTTTTGTATGTGTGTTACTCGATATCTTCGCAGATTGTGAACCGATTCTCAAAATTATTTTTTTGTTCGAAAGAGTGTACTCCCTGTATCCCGAAGTGGTCACATTGTCACCATGTTAGGATCTGATGATGCGGTCCCAGGGAAAACAAAAGCAACCATCAAGTTTTATAGGTACTTATAACGTGTTTCATGTGTTTACTAAAGTTATTTAAGTAATTGCGTCTGCTAGTATCATCTCTTGTTAATGAGTTTATGATGGAAGGTACAACTCATCAACGGTTAGGATTTTGACGATAAATCTTTAAATATTATACGTAGATACGTAGGTACGTATAGACCAGTAGTTGTATTCTATCAGGTTATTCAGGTAAGCTGATGATGAAAGGTTTGACTCCTTAACTTTCATCCTGCTGAGATGATGATGGAAGCCACAATCAGTGAATACCTCGGAGGCTTGTTACTCTGCACAAAGTAATGTAGGCTTTATCTACCACAGGAAAATATGGTAGATCCAACATCCAACAGAGAAAGTAATAAACTCAGAGCTTGTCTCACCCTAAACATCGCCCCAGGCCCTATCCCTATGGATAAAGAAACAGGCCCCACTCCGTGTCAATATTTTCACCATTCACGTCATGGTGTGACGGTTGATTTCCTACTTCTTTTCCAAGACATTACAATAACGTCTCGATATTGTATGCGCGAGGATTGTGAAGCTGCGACTTTTCATACAAACGGAGTTAACGATTTTCACCTCTTAAATGTTAATCGATTTGGATCAAATTAAGAGAGAACAAAAGCTAGACTTATACGTTTCGTTTTTTAAATTACTGATTATAATGCCTGAAATTTGATTTGTATGAAAACACGTGAACGACAATAAAATTGAACTTACGAGTATTTACTGTATCGAAAAAACAAAAACGTATAAGCCTAGCTTTTGTTCTGACTGACAACCTACCAAAAGTTGGTCCAAATCGGTTAACCTTTAAGAGGTGAAAATCGTTATCGCCGTTGGTATGAAAAGTCGCAGCTTCACAATTGTCTTAATCTTGAGACACTGCGGTATATGGGACGTAAAGATAATGCGAAGCTTCCCGAACGCTGCCCAGCCGAGTTGGATACGTCGATTGATCTCTTGCTTAAAGTTGGATCTACCTAGCTGTACTGTTTGTCACAGGTTTAACTTTTTAACTTTTAAGGTATACATATTCGTCAACAATTTCCTGTGTAGAGTCTCCTACCTTTAGAGGGGTGGGTGCGATACTGACATTCAACATTATTTTCGTCTTTTCTATGTTCATTTTAAGACCCACTTGCTGAGAGACTTTAGTGAGGCCATCGAGCATTGTGCTTAGGTCTGCCATAGTCTCAGTCATGACCACGATATCGTCAGCGAATCGGAAGTGGGTTATGCTACTTCAGGACGTCATTCAGATCGTGATGAACTGAATTATCATTTCCATACGACAAACTCGCGTGAATGCTGCTTCAATATGTCTCCCAAGGTTATAGAGAGTAGGATTTCAAGAAATAAAACGGGGCGTAAAGTATGGAAAAGCTACTTCAGCACTTCTCCACAGGCTGAAGCGAGCTGAGCTGTGAGCTAGCATTACCAGGAGGGATAAAGACGCTTGAACGCCACTTCGATACGTCACAACGGTGACGTATTAGAGCGCGTGGGATTTCAAGAAGTTTATGCTGGAAATTAAAATAATTGGCAAACTAAGGATCTACTAATGAAATTGAACAACTTTTATCAAAAAAACTAAGTAAGTAAGTATTGTGTTGGATTTTACAAAAAATCATAGAAAGTTTGAAAATTAACCGATCATGTAGTATGCGAAGGCATTTTTTGTTTCTGCTCTGACCGTACAGATTTTTGTACTTTCTGTAAATTGCAATAACATACCGAAAACATACTAAGACATTTTGATCTCAAGCGTTACGTTACTAAAAAATCTTGAGTTGTCGAAGCCTTTATTTCACTCTCTGTCTCTTAAAATATCTTAGGAACGTGACGTTCTATAGGTAAACGTTTTACATTTGCATCCCCTATAGAAAATATAAAGATTTCGAAAAAACAACCTGTCCATCGTAGTGAAGCTATATGCGAAAGAGGTTCGTACCTACTCCTTCACATTTTCATATTTCAGAAAAATGTATACGAAAATAGCAAGGTAAATAAGATTAACGTTCATTAAAACAAACATAATTAAAATAACTGCGTCGTCTCTAAAATAACATTTTATTGCTGTAGTATCATATTGAAATATTATAAGACATTGCCCTGCCGAGCTACTAGTAACTTTGTGCGTTGCTGCAAGTGGTGATCACTGCTTGTCACCGTTTTCACCGTCGTCACCGTTGTCACTGGAGTATCTTTGGGTCGTGCCGTCTTTTGAAATGACAACATTAGATTTCTGCACATTCTTCACCACCTTTCCGCCGTCAACCACGACTTCACTGAACTGGTGCGAGGAAACGCCGTTCTTTTTGTAGTCCTCTGGTTTGATGGGTTTCTGTTGGGTTTAAAACTGTTTTAAAAGTGGATTTTCAAGCGACTTCCAAAAGGAGGAGGTTCTCAATTTGTCTCTATGTTTTTTTTATGTGTGTTACCTCATAACTTTTGACTGGGTAAACCGATTTTTATGATTCTTTTTTTATTTAAAAGCTTGTGCTTTCCGTGTAGTCCCATATAAATTTTATCAAAATCGGTGTTGTACTTTATCAGAAAATTAAGAAAAACCAAAAATAATTATGCAAAAATGTACTAAGTTGTTGCGATGGAAGTCGGTTTTTTAACGTGTTTAGCGTTTTCAATTATTTCCAATTTAATCCAAAATATATCAATTATTCGGTAAATATCTTTAAATTAAAATAATAATAAAAACACGACTGCATAAAAACATTACCCCTCTTTTTGTGGAAGTCGGGTGAAATGAATCCTATACAACTTTGGTCGTTGTAATGATCATCGAATGAATGAATGAATGTAATTTATTGTCTGACTGTTAAGATTATGTGCTAGTTCTTGTTGAAATTCTTATTGTTAGAACAGTATACTTTAAACAGGCGTACAATATTAAATTACAATTAATTACTTAATTAGAAAAAAAGTATCTATTACTAACTTCAATGTCATAAAAGATAATACAGTTTATAATAAGTAAGTCAAGCATATGACAATCTAAAATATAAATAGTTGTAAATAACTAAAAAACTCGCCAAGATTGTAGAACAGATTTTCAATTAACCATTTCTTTTAAACACTTTTGAATTTTAATACATTTAACTTCTCACAATCGCAATCATCACAATGTATAGGTACATTTTTTTTACCCGATTGCCCAAAAAATTTATTTGGCTGAGCCTGTAGCATGAACGGCTTGATGAGTTTTGGAGTCCGAGGCGTCGCGTCGTGTCGCTAGATCCGTCAAGATCCCGTTAGTGACATAAAATACATACCCGTCTGCCCAAAAAAGAGAGGTTATGTTTTTGTGCAGTTCGGTTTTTAATTTTTAATAATATTTTTTTTACAGAAAATCGTGTAAATCTTAATCAATTGATGCTAATTAAATTAAAAATTTTGTAAACACGTCATAGAATTATTTTCTGTGTTGGTGTTTTCTCAGATTTTCGTAAAAGTTGTTTTTTTTCTCAAATTCCGTCCTAGTTTTGTTTGCAAAATCTTTACGGATTTTTTTATAGGACTCTGAGTTTGAAACCATATAAAACAGATATTAGCGTCTAGAAAGCATTTACAAAATATTGTGTAACTTTGATTTATTAACATTCAGTGTAGTATTGATATGTACTGGCTTGAAGATAAGATAGCCAGTTCCACATTGCGTTGGGGAATCTTGATAAGCCCCCTTCCATCTTCGGCATCATCGTCAGTTACCATCAGGTGAGATGATGCCAAGAGCTTATCAATTGCGGATTAAAAAAATAAGACCTAAACTATGTTTGTAATTGGTATGGAGCGCCATTAACTTATTTAACTTAGGTGGCAGTGGGCGAGGCACATTGCTCGTAGAGCAGATGGCAGTTATTGTAGTAAAGTTCTCGAGTGGCGATCGCACACCGGATGACGCTGCGTATGAAGGCCTCCCACTCGGTGCACTGACGACCTGGTGAAGGTCGCGAGCAGCCGATTGATGCGGCCAGCGCATGACCGGATGTCGTGGAAATCCTTGGGGGAGGCCTTTGCCTTTTGTGGACGTATTTCGGCTGATAGGATGATGATGATGACGGAGGGCGCTAGGGGTACACTTCTCATACGGTGTTTGCAATGATGCAAATAGTTTTGATTCGTAGTTGTAGGTTAGTAGATACTTGTAAATATAGTTTGGCTGTGTGGCCTGAACATTGACATTTGAGAATTACCTGTTCGACAAATCGCCATACGATTAAATAAATAGTTTGGTGGT